>PVJH01001552.1:0-203597 GCA_004026705.1 Nesogale talazaci | reverse complement strand
TGATTTATGAGGAAATAAGCCACTGAATAATTCGAAACAGTTTTACTCTAATATGCCTGTAGTCAGCAGGAGTCTGATTCTTTACTGAATGGTTTATGTTGAAAAACCAAAGGTTATACTTTTGGGGTTTTCTTCATTGGTAACTTTTATTTTCTCCCGTTTAGCTACTATCAGGATCATTTCCATGATATTTATATCTGAAGCTTTGACTATGATATGCCTTTTGAGGTCAATGTTAATCAGGCTTCAGGGATCTTTCAAATTACCAAATGGTTAGTTTCTCCTCTATCATGAAGTTATAAAATTGTTCTTCCAGCAATTCTTAGACTATTTTCTCTGAGGTTTTATTTGCTTATTTCTTTTTTTCCTGTCCTGGAATGTTTTTCATGTGTACACCATTCCTCTTGTTAGTGTCTTACCTAATTCTTAGACTTTCTTCCAATATTTTTACTCTTTATATGGAAAGTTCTTCTCATAGATTCGTCTTGAGTGGTTTGTTTTCAAGCTCAGTAATTCTTCCTTTCATTTCTGCAGTTCTGCCATTTTCCTCTTTAAAAGTGGTATCTAATTCTAGTGTTAATTTTCCAGATTTCTATTTGGTGTTTTTACTTGGTTTATTTTCAAAATTTATTTTGTCAGATTGCTCAGTTAGTGTTTTCATGGGTTTATCTTCTTTTTTTCTTTAGTTCTCTTAACCTTTTTATCCATCCACTGAAAACACCTAAACAGTCTTCTTAGTGATTTCTTCTCTGGTAGTTTCAATGTCTTTTCTTCCTCAGAGAGGTTCCTGGCACTGTGCATTAGGCACTCACTTATATCACTTTATCTTATTTCCTCACGCATACTATGCTTGTTTCTCTAAGACCTTGCATTATTTTGGTGCTTGTTTCTGTTGCTGAGATAGTTGGGTGGCTCTGATCTACTTGGGATAGCTGTAGGAAAGGGAAGAAGGGCAGGACTGTGGTGAGGTTAGATACGCTATCTCTCCTACTGGAACAGAGTGCAGGTTGTTCCATGCTGAAAAAAGGGTTGTTAGGCTGGTGCTTGGCTCCTTGAGAACTCACTTCTCTGCCTGATCTCTTTGTGTGAGCTACTATGTTTAATCTTCTCTGTCAATACTTGCCTCAGCAATTTATCTTCTCATATTGAGACTCCAAGTTTTTCTTTCGATTCTGTTCATTCGACTTCTTTGTTGCAGAGAGTTGTTGAATTGTTGGCAATTCAATTTTTTTGTGTACTGGAGATAAAGCATTTTATTTCACTACAAAAGTTGAACTTGAAGGAAAAAATATGACGGTGCAAAGTATTGACATGAAAAACATATAGATTTGTAAATGACTACTTAGAAATCCTTTCACTAGAATATATTGGGTTTAAACATTACATTATCTTTTGCTTGTAATAGGGATTTCATTTCGTTTTTTTTAATGTACATTGGACCATTAAATGCCACGTCAAGCAGTTCAGACCCATCAACTGCTCTGTGGTGGGAAATGAGGATATGTGTGCCCCTAAAGATTTACAAAATGAGAAAATCAGTATAGGATTTTTACCTGGTGAAATGGATTCAATAGATTGTTTGTAAAAAAAAAAAAAGGGAAAATAGAGGACATTATATGGGAAAAGATTTAAGTCTGTGAAGAATTTCTCTTCTTGAGAACTACTTCTAATATTTTGATAGTGGTTTCTTCCATTTTGTTATTACCAAGTTATCTCAAATTGGGATCATTCAGTAGATACAATTTTCTCTCCCAATTCATCATCTAATGTATATACTTACTCTTTGAGTGATATATTGAACACACTAAAAGAATATATCTGTAAGCATCTTATTTTGTATATACATTATAATTGGTTTAACCAGTTGGAGCACATGGTGCTAGCCTGGAATTTACAAAAAATGGGAGTTCTTTTTTTTTTTTTTAAAGAACAGAGAATTCAAGAGTGCCTATGCCAGCTCAATATCAACATTCACAGTCTTTGTTTGCTTTCCAAGAACTACAATGATAGCTGTTCTGTGCTTTTAGTTGGCCATTTGATTTTAATTGCAACTGGATATTTGGAAGGCATGGATTATATCCATTTTTCAAGGGAGAAAGATTTCAGTTAGAAGAGAAAAGACAAGAAGGAGATAAAATCAAGGAGAATTGGAAGTACTTAGTTATTCTCAATTACATTAAAGCAACTACAGAATAGTCAGTGCTCTTTATTTAGTTGGCACACATTGACATATGAAAGATAAAGAGAGAATTTGAGATCCTTACCACGTGGGGTAGTGCTATCACCAATCAAATACGATATTTTAAATTCCAACATCTAATTGCTATTTATTGGCCACATACATTGTGCCAAACACTAAACATTAAGAATTTAACGATGGGTAAGATAGACACAAAATTGACCTTGTAGTTGGCTTGAAAGATAAATAACTATGTTTCACTTCTATTTTCTGATTTATAAAATGAGGACAACTTTACCATCCATTTTGTAATCAAATATTATTTTCTCAGTTTATTCATTCTTTGAGAGGCAGTCATTATATATGTAGGGTTTTCTACAGACTTTGATGCAGGTACAAAACACATTTCTTCTTGGTAAGGACTAAAAATATAGTAAGAGGAGGCAATGAAAACATAACTTACAATAAATGGTGCTATATTGTCATGATGGAAGTAGGCATAGGAATTTTTGAACTGCAATAAAGAAGCATCTTTTTGATTTAAAAACAACCAAAAATGTAATAAGAATGGAGAGGTTGGATAGGTTTAACCAAAGAGGAAACTACTGGTTGTTATAGTACATGTGTAAAATGTTCCCAGGCAGAAAATATGGGAAGGAACATATATCATATACAGCAACATATGACTGTGAAGTAAGATGAAACCTGCAGGAAATGATTGGCATAGAGTTCTGTTTGTTATTTTAGGCATTCAATGAACACTTATTGCCCATCTACAGTGTGCTAGGTATTACATTCATCTTTGAACAAGAAGTGATGCTCATGAGAAATATGGATTCTAGACGTAAGGGACTAAATATTCAATGTTAGAAAAATGCACTAGATAGATAATCATAGACATCTATGACATAGACATGGTTGTAATATCTAATTACACAAACCTAGAAGGACCCCCTTTGTCTGTGACTGTGTCACTCTGTGATGGCTGTGAGTTGCTCTAATCCTCACAGCTAACCACTGTGACTAGAAATACAGCACCTTTATTACAAAAACTAGAAATAAGGAAGAGGCCATCTCTGGAGTCTTACACTGTAAACAGGGATGATCTCAGAACACTGCAGGGGGTCACTCTGAGTCAGGACTGACTTGATGGCAGAGAGATTTTTCTTTCTCTTTTGTTATTAATAGTAACGGCAGATTAACTTCTTGGGTTTATAGGCACTCAACCAGGGAAGCGTTGACTCCTTAAAGCAGGAGACAAGGTCAACTTTAATGATATGACTAGAACAAATATTTTGATATCTTCTTTTGCTGATGGGCACAACGCAAAATCAGAAGAAACAATGGCAAACAACCATTACTAATCAGAACGTGGAGGGTGGAAAGCATAGACCTAGGAAAATAGTCAAAAGTGAAATGGAATGCATAAATATGGCCATCCTAAGCAGTAATGAATTGAAATGCTTTGGGTCATTTTCAGTCAGAACATGATAAAGTTTACTCTGCCAGGAGTGAGAAATTAAAGAACAATTGTGTCTCAATCATTATCAAAATAGAATTTCAAATACTATCTTGAAGTACGATGCTGTCTGTGATAAAATACTGTCTGTAAACCTACAATGAAGCCCAGCTAATACAACTATTATTTATATTTCTTCAGTGGTGGCAACTTTGAATTTTTTTCCAACTTCTTCCACCTAAAGTTGATCCAATATAAAAAATCTAAATGCATTGATAATTACTGGTGGTTAGAATTTGAGAGTTGGAAACTATCACTTTGGTGAAATATATATAGCTGGGGATCACACAGTGGAATTTTGCAAGAGCAATGACTTCATTAGCACATAAACAAAGATTATAAATAGGGAACACACAGCTATCCAATGTCTACATCTGTGAGAAGAAACAATGGATAATTTCAACATGATTAGGCATTAGAAGTCCACCAGCCAACTGTGGAATAGATTGTAAATTGCTCAAAGTAAGTTCATGTTGCAGGAGAAAAAAAAAAAAGAAAGAAGACTATGAGAGCCAAAATATGACTTCAGCACATTCCACCTGGATTGAGAGAGCATTCTAGAGTAGATATGGCACATCCAGCAATAACATGAGGAGTTATTATACAGTACATTATACAGTAAGAAAGTAAAAAGGTCACTAAACTAACAGGAAAGAGAAGAAAGACCAAAATGAATAACAGGAGAGACTCTACCACTTGAGTAACTAAAGCAAATGAGACGAGTGGAGTAGATCTATGTACATATCTTTATAGGTCTAGTATTAAGAAAACAGATGGACATTGGACCTCTGTTCAATACTCCCTAACACATGAACATCTTGTTCTAATAATCTGACACTCTGAGATGCTCACCTTCCCGGACATGATCACAGAAGATAAAGGGAGTGCATAAGCAAATGTGAGGAAAGCTGATGGTTCCAGGTTATTAAAAGTTAGAGCACCTGGGTCTTAAAGGCTTGTAGATAAACAATTACCCATCTACCTGAGAAACAACAAAGCCCCCATGGAAGAAGCACGCCAGTCTGTGCGATCATGAGATGTCTTTGAGATCAGATATCAGGTGACAAAGACCCAGAGCAAAACATCATCATGTGAATGATGGTGGGAATTGTGGAGTGGAGGCCCAAAGTCAATCTGTAAGCAATCGGACCACCCCTTACAGAAAGGAAATGGGGGGAAAACGGGCCAGTTGAGGTGAAGTGTAGCACTGATGACATTCAGCTTTCCTCTGGTTTTTAATGCTTTCCCCCCGGCCACTAACATTGCCCTAATTCTACCTTATAAATCTTGTAGACCAGAGCATGTACATGGGTACAGATAAGAACTGGAAACACAGGAAATATAAGACAGATAAACTCCTCAGGACCAATATTGAGAGTAGCCATACCAGGAGGGGAAGGGGAAGGTAGGGGGAGAGAAGAGTAACTGATTCCACTGACCTCGCTACCCAGAGGGATGGACAACACACAAGGGGGTGATGGGAGACATCAGACAGTGCAAGATGTGAAAAAAGTAATAATAATTTGTAGATTATCAAGGGTTCATAAGGGAGGGAGGTAGGGAGGGAGGGAGAGAGAGGGGAGGGAAAGGGAGAGGGAAACGTGAGGAGCTGATACCAAGGGCTCAAGTAGAAAGAAAATGCTTTGAAAATGATGATGGCAGCATATGTACAAATGTGCCTGAGACAATGGATGAATGTATGGATTGTGATGAGAGTTGTATGACCCCCAATAAAATGATTAAAAAATAAATGAAAAGAGAATTTCAAACTGAAGCTCAAGAAGACAAAATAAACAATAAATTATAAGGAAATGTACAAAGACTAGGAGATTGAGAACTCAAAGAGGAAAATTTGATCAATATGGCTCAAGTTGAAATAAATTAAAAAAATCAAATCCCAAGTTGCTGTATTGAAGGAGTCTACAGACAAAATAGTGAATGGTGAAAGAGGTATTAAAAAACCGAGGGAAGGAATACACAGTCACTAAAAAATAGTCAACATTCAATAACAAGTTCAAGAAATATCATGTGCTCAAAAACACATGGTAATGCAGTGCCAGCTACACTGCTTGCATTAACTGAAAATAAGAATTTGGGAACTGACAGAGTGCCTATGGAAAATTTCCAACAAGGTGATGCCACACTGGATACCCTCATTAGGCTGTGACCTTAAACTTTGATGATGGTTACCTGGTCTATGGATTGATAAAGATCCATGTGTATGCTCATTCAAAAGAAATGTGACCCAACACAATGTAAAACTCATTGATTAATTATCACTGACATCATATACAACTAAAATTTGACAGAATGTAATCGAAAAGTGGTGGTAGCAGTACTTCAATTGGGAGCTGCAAAAACTCAAACTGGACCTAGACATAAACTTGGAATGAGGAGGTCATTACTGATGTTAGATGGATCTTGAGTCTTAGTAGAGAAAGAAGAAAGATCCTTGCATGTGTTTTATAAATGATGCAAAGGCAATTGATTGTGTGGATCATAACAAATTTTGGATAAGATTTTGAAGAATGAAGATTTCAGAACAGTCTATTGTGCTCTTTAGGAAGCTGTATAAAACCAGGAGGCATTCATTCAAACAGAACAAGGGGATTCTGATTGGCTAAAATGAGTAAAGGTCACGCAGTCACTATACCAAAAAAAATTGGTTGGTATACAACCATTTCAGAAAGTGGAATATGATCAAAACCACTGCTGCTGAAGAAAGATGTTCAAAGAATCTGTCACAAAAAGGCTCCCGGATAGAGAGGCTTGAACAAACAGATTTAACATTGGATGAGCTACCTTATCATGTTTAAGATCAAAATCACATTCATAGCTACTATTCTTTCTTTTTTTTCTGCTGTTTCTGTCTTTATTTTTTTATTAAAAATCATTTTATTGTGGGCTCATACATCGCTTTTCACAATACATAAATAAGCATACTGTGCCAAGCACTTACATATGTCAGCTGCTCTTGTTGTTCTCCAATCATGCGTCTTCTCCCTTGAGCCCCTGGTATCAGCTTTTCCATCCCCTCTTCCCCTGCTCTCCCCTCCTCACCAACCCTAGATACATATTATTGTTCTGTCATATCTTACACTGCCCAACCTCTCCCCCAACACACTCCTCTGAGTCCCATCCTTCCAATAAGAGCTTATGTGTATATCCTTGCGGTTGGGTCCGTCTCTCTACCCCACCTTCTCTTCATCCTTCCAACAGCTCCAATCTAACCACTGGCCCGAAGGGACTCATCCATCTTGGTTTCCCCATATCTCCAGCTCCCCTCTCTACTAGTGTACCTTCTCCAGTCCATCTGGAATTGTAAGGTAGAGCTCCGATGGCGTAAATGGTTGAGTGTGGGTCTGCGGCCCACAGGCTTGGTGGTTCAAATACAGCTGCAGCTCTCAGGAGCAGCACTGAGTAGCACCCATGATCACCAGAGGCAGTGGTGATGCCCCCCACCAAAAAAAGTTGGAAGACATATCTACTATTCTTTCAACTGCATTTCCCATTAACTCATTAATCCTCCTGTGAAATACAGAATAAAAACAACAACAGCATACACCAACAATGATAGCTTATTTGGGTCACTTAATATGCAAATTATTTTTAAATGTCAGTATTGAAATCTGAGAGGTGATATTTACCATCACCATCGTTGCCTTATTGGAGTATGTATTGATATAAAACAAATAGAAAGCAAGTAAGGTTTGTATGAACCAGAATTAAAAGAGTGTTCAGGCTTTTCTTTTTATCTATTTTTAAAGAAAATATAGGAATCTTATCTTTAGGACATGAGATAAAATGTAGAGTAGGGGAGAAAAAATGCTTCACTTACCTCACATATTTTTCTACTTCATGTAATCCAGCTTCTTAAAGGAAAAAATAATCCAGTTTATCAGAGAGGCTGGATTATGTGATGAAAAATTTTGTATCATGATAGGAAGAAGGCTTATTAATAACTTTTGATACACATATGTTATAGCTTTGTTTGCTAAAAGTGAGGAAGACTTGAAGCACTTATTGATGAAGATCAAGGATTGCAGCTTTCAGTATGAATTAAACTCAGTATTAGGGTAGTATGGTACATGGAGAAAAGATTGAAGTTGAACACAATGTATTAGATCATATCATGGGAAAATTCTGGTCAATCCAAGTTGACATAAAACCTAAATTTCACACTAAGCAATGGTATAATATACAACTATTTAAATATATGTTGTTGTTAGTTTACATCCATAGATCCTGACACATAATGATCCCAAATATGTAGAGTAGACTTTCAGGGCATTCTTTCAGAAATAGATGGACAGGTCATGCTTCCCAGGTGCTTTCTGGTGGATTTGAACCTCTAGCTTTGCAATTAGTAGAGCAGCTTATGAGGTGCTTTTAATGGTATGGAAGTTTATTGTTAGATTAGAAAAGAAGCAGAATAGTTATGTATATATTTTGGAAAATATGCATAAGAAAACTGGGGGACATAACTAGAATCTGAATAGTAATTGAAATGGTGGAATTGTGAATGATTTTTTGGGGGCTTCCATGCATTTGAAGAAATTGACAAAATTATTACATAATTCCCTATAAGTTGAGATAAATTACTCTTAAAAAGTCTATTTCAGAAGAGAGAGGTTAAAACATACAAGATCTTATTGTGGTATTATGATTAGAGGACTGGTCATATGTTCCTTCTGGTGGTGAAACTTTCCAATATATAGGTAATGCCAGCTGATCTTTAAAGTTCCATTCTACATCAGCTTCCAAAGACTCCTGAACCAGAAGGATCACTTGCCATTTGTCCAGCATTCAATTATTCCTTTCTAATAGCAACCTGATGTCCCTTTTAGAACATTTGCCATTATATATGGGCCTTTTATATGTTCTGGGTATGTCGGCTCTCTTTCCATAATTTTTTCAAACTTCTTTCTGATCACTATACCCTGAGGCTTAGAATCTTAACCTAGTGACACTAGACAGTGGTATCAATTGGAGATCACTTAATTTCTAGCCTGCCTGATATTTCCTGCTTTGAAATGATTGGCAAGTTCCAGGCTTAGTACTGTGGATATGGTTAAATGTTTGCTTATTTATAAATCCAGTCCTATAGCTTTCCATCAATGCTATGACCTTCTTATCTTTCCAGTAAATTCTCTTGCATCAAATTTATCCAGAGTCAGTGTCTATTGCTTTCCACTAAGAATCCTGACCAATAAGCACACTGACCACCATCATCTACTGTGGGGATTGGAAAATCCTTTCTTTTATCTCCATAAAAGTTACCAAGGTAGCTTTTCAGTATTCAAATAAGATTAAAAGTAAAGGCTCGTGTGTCTAATGAGACCCCTCATCCAGTATCCCAACGCCAAATCAATCCCCTGCCATTATGTCTGATTCATACAGACCACCACGTGTCAGACAAGACCTGATCCACAGGGGTAGAAGAATTTAGAATTCCATAGATACCTGTAGAATTCACGTGACTATAGAATCTATAGTATAGATCTTTCCAGAAGTCTCCTGTTCCCACTTTCCCCCCTATGGGGGTGGACAGTTTTGATCTACTGACCTTTGAATTTGCATCCTTGTTCTAAACTACTGCACAACCAGAACTCCCTTCAAGTCATTCTCATTGTCCTTGAGTTGATGCCGACTCATCGTGTCCCTATAGGGCGGGAAGCACTGACCCAGTGCTTCCAAAACCATAATTTTGTTGTTGTTGTTGCTTTGTTTTGGGAGCTACCCAGCACTGCTCCTGAGAGGCACCACTGGATTTGAACCGCCAAGCCCCCTGGCCGCAGTCCCACATACAACCACTTACGCCATCGGGGCTCAACCCTCAAAACCATAATTTTTTTTAAGTAAGTAGAAAATGTATTTTCTCACCTGAGGCTAGTGGTTTCAAACTCCTGACCTTGCAGTTCCCAGCCCAACACATAACCACTATGCCACCTCCACCAAAAAGTCAAAATAAAAATCCCAATAGACATGATATATCAATTCAAAGCATCAAACATGCTTTAATGTAAAAAACACACTTGGGGGGGGCGGGTGCTCAAGAATGACATCATAACTTGAAAATTAAATCTTGCCGTGGACTCAAGCAGCAATTCCCAAAAGCGAAGTGCTGGCATCGGATTTGAAGCCTGAGATTCCAGTGTTTGTAAGGTCTTTGGTGTGTGTACCTGAAATAGTCTCCCAACATTTTGGACACAGGGATATATTGATTGCTATTCTGGCTGTTCTTCAACACTGCCCCTCCTATTTTTGAGAGAAGGGTTTGATCTTTGGACAGGTTAAGCTGTTCTTAATGTTCTTAAATTTACCTGCTAATTCTTCTTTTATTTATTATTTTCCTGTAATTAATTTTTCCCTGTGTTAAATATCTAATAACTCCCTCACAGCAGAGGAACCAAACAGAAGTCCCAAGCCAGCAGTCTGTTGCCTCTAGACAAAATACCATTCCCAATGACAGACACTCAGATCCTCCAAGCAGCTTCAACTCAATGAGGCAAGCATCCTTTTATAGGTCCCAGAAATCCAAGCAGCTTTTAAAACAGGAAGCTGACATCATTGGCTCTGAGTTCCGTTGAAGAGAGAGATTTTGTCAGCTCTGGCTCTATTTACTTAGCTAGTGGGTAACCCTGGGTATCATGTTTGACTTGCAAATATAGTTCTTCAAAGGAATAAAAACAAAGCCATCAGCCCTTAGAATCCAGAGGTGGGGTAAGAGGCACCTGTTTGTGGACTGGACATTGGGCTTTCCTGTTTGTTTTGAGTTGACAATTATGCCATTTTTTGATCCCGGTCCTTAATCCACTGCATCCCTAGGGCCCCCATCCACTCAGAGGACCTCATAAAAACACCACTAAGACAATATGCTAATTCAAAATCTTACACATGGTTTAATGTAATAGACATGTATTTTAGGCTTCTGGAAGAGAGTATAGCCTGAGAAATCAATATCATACTAGGCTTACAAGGGTGGATGTGGAAGGTCTACCTTTCTCCTCTATCACCCCACTTTACCTGGATGAGACTGACAGGAGCTACAATTAGAGCTCCTGCAGAGAAGGTCTCAGCAAGGGGATGGAACAGAGTCCAGAAGAATCAAAAGTGGTTGCTTCCTCTTAAGACACATGCCCCGCCTCAGCAGGAATCTCTGGAAATGCTTCACACACTTGCTGCTATCAGAAAGACTATAGGAGGCTGAGCCCTGGTAGCATAGTGGTTGTGCGCTGGACTGCGGCCCACTGGGATGGAGGTTCAATTCCGGCTCCCAGGAGCAAAGGCTGGACTTCCTACTCCCACCACCTGAGGGCAGTGATGCCTAAAAAAAAAAATTTTTAAAAAAGAAAGAAAGACTATAGGTGCCAGTCTATAGAGGGGCACCTCTGAAGAAAGTCCTGGTGATCTAGTTCCCAAAGATGTGCTACTGAGAATGTAGAAGTCCAGTTCTACTCTGACAAACACATACAGTTGCTGTGAGTCAGGTTCAACTTGCAGGTAATCAGTAATCACCTGCACTGTTCCCTATAATGTCATTTATGATTTTGGCTGAACTCATTTCTAGCCATGCTTGACTCTTTTATTAGTGCTGGATCTTGTGTTCTTACTCATTATCTGACACAATGGACTTGCTACTAAATTTCAATAGTTATCATAAGACAGTGCATCTGTATATCTGGTGCATCATGCATCTGGTAAATATTATTTTTCCTATGATATTTACTCTCTGGGGAAGGCCCCTTTGTGGTGCAGCCTGTATATTCCCTGCACTCTATGCACTGTTTTAGAAGCAGGCGCTTCTCTTGCATGGCAGGATGCTATGGTTTTCTGACTCAGAAATACCTTTTTTGCCTGGGAGACCTTTTGTTTGTTGTTATTGTTTATATCTCATTCCCATTTCTTATTATTTCTAAACCATACCTTCCTCAAGTCGCTGCTTCTTTGAAGGTTCAATTTTGCATTTCCATTACAAAAAGCAAGAACAATGCTATCTGGTGTTTTGAATACAGTGGTAGGGCAAGAGGTTTCTGGTTATAAATTGGGCAGTGGGAGTTTGTGTTTGCATTGTCTTGGGTTGACCAACTTTGTTGTTGTCTTGTTGAGTCTGTTGTTACCATGTACACGCTACCATAACCAACAACCAATCACCATCAAGACCATTGATGTCAGGCTTTTGTGAAGCACCTCGGGATGAACTGATGCCTACAACCTTACAGTCAGTAGTGTATTGCATTAATCATGTGTACATAAAACCCAAATCAAGCTAAACTCAGGGTCATTCAATTGATGTGGACACACAGTGACCCCTATATGACAGGGAAGTTTTGCCCTGGTGGGTTTCCCTGAAGGAAACTCTTTATAAGAACAGAGAGCCTCGCTGTAATGACAAACAACAATGAGTAGATCACAAAGGGGCCTTCCCCAGAGAGTAAATATCATAGAAAAAATAATATTTACCAGATGCATGATGCCTGGTAATGGTGCATTTGGCATCTATGGGAATAATGGGTGGGGTTTCTGAGATCAAGAAATTCTTCTTAGATAAAAGCACTAGATAATAATTAGCAAAATTAATGAGGCAGGTAGGTTAATGGGGTGGATTTAGTGAACAAACCAAGCCAAGCCCAACTGAATTATTTGCCATGGAGTCAATTCAGACACATAGTCACCCTCTAGGACAGATAAGGAACTTACTTTTATCTCCTTTCTTTTAATTGGCTTTCTCTTTGGAAGGTTGGGATAGGTGAGTGTGTTAGGCTGGATAGACTAGAGAAATAGTTTCATAAGCATACATATGTACAAAAGAGAGTTTTATATAAAGGGGGTAATTGTACATGAAGAAAGCTGATGGTGCCTGGCTAGCATCTGGGATCTTAAAGGCTTGAAAGTAAACAAGCGGCCATCTAGTTCAGAAGCAACGAAGCTCACATGGATGAAGCATACCAGCCTGTGCAACCACAAGGTA
Organism: Nesogale talazaci; assembly: GCA_004026705.1. Lineage (NCBI taxonomy): Eukaryota > Metazoa > Chordata > Mammalia > Afrosoricida > Tenrecidae > Nesogale > Nesogale talazaci. The sequence goes on along the minus strand of PVJH01001552.1, from coordinate 190,928 downwards.
TCAAAGGGATCTGGTATCAGGCATCAAAGAACTAAAAATTATATCATTGTAAATGAGCGGGAGTGCAGATTGGGAACCCAAAGCCCATCAATAAGTGAAGCGACATCCTCTTACAGAGGGGTAGTAGCGAGGAGATGGGCCAGCGAGGAGATGGGCCAGTCAAGATACAGTGTAGTAACAATGAAATATGCAACTTTCTTCTAGTTCTCAAATGCTTCCTCCCATCCACTATCATGATACCAATTCTACACACAAAGCTAGCTAGATCAGGGGATGTACACTGGAATCAGAAGCATGGGAAATTTAGGATACATGATCCCTCAGGACTAGTGATGGGAATGGTGATATTGGCAGGGGGGAGGGATGGTGAAATAGAAAAGGAGAACCAATTTCATGGATCTACATATAACCTCCTCTCTGGGTACGGACTAGAGGGAAGTAAGTGAAGGGACACATTGGACAGCGTGTGATATGAAAATGTAACAACGATTTGTAAATTATTAAGAGTTCATAGGGGAGGGGGAAAGGGGAGGGAAGGGGAATATGGGGAGCTGGTACTGGGGGGAGGGAGGATGTTTTGAGAGTGATGATGGCAACAAGTGTGTAAATGTCATCTGCATACAATTGATGTATGTAGGGATACTGATGGGAGTTGTAGGAGCCCCCAATAAAATGATTTATAAAAAAAGGAGAGGGAAGGAGCTTATACCAAGGATTCCAGTGTAAAATATATGGAAATGAATATGGCAATATGTGTACAAATATGCTTGATATAAATTATGTATTGAATGTTATAAGAGCTGTTAGAGGCCCCAATAAAATCATTGGGGAAAAAAAAGGAGAGGGAAAAGAGGAGCTTCTACCAAGGACTCAAGTACAACATATTTGGAAATGAAGATGGCAACATGTAAGAGCTGTAAGAGCCCCCAATAAAATCATTGGGAAAAAAAGAAACATTGCAGTCCAGTCCAGAAGTCCAGAAGTCTGATATTAGCCCAGGTGTCTGACAACAATCTAACAAAGCCCTTCAGACTCATGAAACACATGCAACAATGCCAAATTCAGGACGATCACAAGCCAGTGGATAGAAAATCTTTGAATCCAGTGTTGCTGTAAGCATCTCAGCACTGGTGGGACTTTCAACATGACTTCTCTAGGTCTAGGTTTCTTGCTGCATCAGGGTAGGTCCAGGTGTCATCTTTGCAGGTATGTCTTATAGGGACTCAATCTTGTCAGTGGACTCTCTTAGGCAGTAAGTGTTTTCAGTAGAAAATCTCCAAGGAAGTAAACCAAGAGAGATAGTGTTTCCACCTACAAGAAGGAACTGCCACATTTCCCAGAATTCCCAGGAGAAGGCCTTGCCCACACAGAAGTCTAATTGGCTATCTCCAGATTGATGGGCTAGACTCCACCCCTACACTCTTAAGCCTCAAATTGACACCAGATTAGGTGACTGTCACAGTGAGTCAATTATAAAATTAATTACAATTACACACACTATAAAATTTTTGAACAATAAAAAATGCTTTTTAAAAGAGAGAAAGAATTACTTCTAAGATCGTCCTATCAAATGCCATTCACTATTAACATTATAGCACTGTTTCTTCTAAAATTGGGTGTATCTTTGCTGTTAATGGGAGAGTGTGTCAACAATAGAGACAAAAAAAGATTTTGTTTCTTCCAAATTATTTGCTGCATATAAAATGTTGAACCCTACTTTCACTTTCACTTAAAATTGTATTATAAGCTTAGCTTCACTCCATTAAAGCTTTCAAAAACATCATTTTAATGGCTCATTTAGTCTTTCTACATGAGTCCCTTCTGACTTCCCTCACTCCCCATGGTCACACTAGTAATCTCTCTTGTTCATTCCCCTGAACCAGACTTGCCTTCGTAGCACTCCTGCAGAATTGATAATACTGTTCACATCTCATATCTCCATCACTTGTGTGAATTCAGCATAGCCTCATGTCCCTAAGTGGTTAGATTGAGCATGCCTAAAGATGACATTTCAGATTTGATCTTTCTCCGCTTTTTGAGATGTCCCTCTGTGAGTGGTCAGTCAAATGTTCCCTGGCTAATGACTCATCTTCCTTTAAAAGGTAAACAAGAATCATGAATTAAAGCACAGTCTGTGTCCAACTCGGTACTTTCTTTGATTCCTTTAGCTGGGTAACATCTAAGTATCTCACAGTGTAGACTATTGATCCTGTCAGTCTTCATTTGTCCTATAACTTTCTCTTTAATGAGAGTTCGAGGAAGGGTTAGGGTTTGATGTGCCAGGTAACTGTATAGCTGTGTTGCCCTTCTTGCTGAAAGAGTTAATTGCCATGATAGGTGCTTTGCACATTTGTACATAGATGTTTTCATGTTCATATCTTTATTCCCTAATAGAATCATCATTATCAACATTGCCATCATTGTTATAATCATCACTGATACTATGGGTAGTGTGCTTCTTACAGACAAATCAGTGTTCTAAATGCTTTCTGCATAGTGTCTTAATGAAATTCCAGAATAGCTCACCCGAGGGAAGTGCTATTTGCATCCCTACTTCTAGACAATTTAAGTAAGGTAGCAAGTAGTCAAAGGCTGGGATGTTGGGTAAACCAGATTTATCTGATGCAAAGTTTGTGCGTGTGTGTGTGTTTGTGTGTGTGTGTGAGAGAGAGAGGGAGAGAGAGAGAGAGAGAAAGAGAGAGAGAGAGAGAGAGAGAGAGAGAGAGAGAGAGAGAGAGAGAGAAATATTAGAAGCAAAGCTGGATAAGAAGAGAAATACTAGAGAGTGTCTTCACTTCAGGGAGGCTTGAGATAGCTCATTAGATTTTTATATCTTCTTTCAAAATAGGACACGAGGCAAAAGGCCAATGATCCTGGCACTGAGAACCCAAAGACTTCTATAAAAAGAAGGATGTTGTTCATTGGCCGTCATAGATTCTATTTCCCTACAAACATAACTATTATACTGGCTGCTTTCCCTTCTGTACTCAACACAGGTTTTCTGGTCTTTTCCCTTTCGGCCTCATTTAGTCGTGGGCTCAAAGAGAAGCCCAAACTGATGCTATTAGGCTTAGATGAGTGATAATACAGGCAATTTGCTAAAGTATTTCTTCAAGATATGTTCACAGGTTTTGATTCATTTTTACTTTTCTGTTCCCCCCTTGTTTAATTTTCTCCTACCTCTAGCTTTACATCAAGTATAGTTCAAAATCATATGGATGGATAATATATAATATTTGTTCTAAAGAGATTCTAAGGTGGCCCAAAGTGACCCCCACTTATTAATGTCTGTGTTCTTCTATAACCATAGTGTATGGCTTAGACTTATAATTTGTAACCACTAGAATATGACAAAAGTGATGTCTGTCACTTTTGTAACAACATAGAATTCTGCAAGGTAATATCTCCTTAAATGGCTCATCCTAGAGACTTCATTTGATCATTTGTTGAAGTGAATGGCCGCTTCCGAGACACCTGCATAATGATGAGCTGTGGATAATCTCTGGGATCGTACATTAGCCTTTCTTCAGCATTCAACAAGAAGTCTTACAATTGCAAATAAATTAATTCTGTTAGAAGTGTGAGTTTGGAAATGGGTTCTTTTCTACTAAAGTCTTGAAGTATGGAGACAACCCACTAATGGGTTAGATTGGTGTCTCTGACCCCTTCACTCACTCATTCACTGCCACTGAGGTGGTGTTGACTCACAGTGACCTCCAAAGAACAAGGTGGAACTGCCCTTGTGATTTCCTGAGACAGTAGCTCTTTATGGTAGTACTTTGTATGACTATAAACGAAGTCATTGCGAAATCTTGATGGATAAAAATGATGTGTTATTAAGTGTGTGTTATTTTAAGTCACTAAATTTGAATGGGTTAGAACTTTTGCATAAGATCTCTTTAGCGTATGGAAAAGCATATGAAAGTGTGCCAGATCCAAGCCATGATATTATTCGTGACCTTTTGCGCATTTGAAAGTTGGACATTGAGGCTGAGCCCCAGTGGTGTAGTGGTTGTGCGCGGGACTGCGGCCCACTGGGACGGAGGTTCAATTCCAGCAGTGGGGCTGGCCTTCCTACTCCCACCACCGGAGAGCAGTGATGCCAAAAAAAAAAGAAAGTTGGACATTGAATAAGGCTGACTATAGAAGAATCCATGCACCAGAATTGCAATTTTGGAGAACAATATCGAAAGCATCATGGACTGCCTAAGGGACAAACACATCTGTCTTGGAAGAAGTAAGATGAGAATCCACCTTTGAGGCAAGAAAGGTGAGACTGTCCTACCAGCTATGGGCATGCTGTGAAGAGAGAGCAGTCTAGACTGATTTCGGGCATAGGGGTTAATATCAGACTTAGGACTTTGAAGTGGACTGAACTGGGATGTTTCCTCAATGTCCTGTTCCTATTGTATATAAACCTTTTCCTTATATCAATATGCTTGTCTATGAAATTTGTTCCTTTAGCCTACCCAGACTGACACATCTCCTAAGGCTATCCCCAAATACCTTATTTCTACTTCTGAAACTTTATTCCCTGTCATGAAGGTTAATACAGGCGGTCATCTTGGCTGGGCTATGATTCTGAATGCTTTGGCAGACTCTATGGAATCCCCTTCCATTTGGTTATCTGAGGTGAGCACCCAATCAGTTGGCAAGAAAGTTTCCAAAGGAGTCTGGCCTGCCTTTGTTTGATGAACAAATGTTCTGCTAAAAGTTGCTATCTTCTCGGGCTGAGCCCCGGTGGCGTAGTGGTTGTGCATGGGACTGCGGCCCACTGGGACGGAGGTTCAATTCCAGCGGTGGGGCTGGGCCTCCTACTCCCACCACCGGAGAGCAGTGATGCTCCCCCCACCCCCGCAAAAAAATCACCTTAAAAGTTTCTATCTTCTCATCATCTAAATTCCAGTTGTCTGGTCACGGGCCTGTCAAAGTCTCCAACCTGCTGCCTTACCTGTAGATTTGACATTGACAGGCCTGGCAACCCTGTAAGCCAACATGTTGCTCTGGCTGACAGCAGACTCAGTTAAAAAAAAATGACAAAAATCTGCTTCCTGAGTCAATTCCGAGTCACAACAGCCCGATAGGATAGGGCAGAACTGCCTTTGTGAGTTCCTTATGCTGTAATTGTGGGAATAGAAGGCCTCATCGTTCTCTTGCAGAGACACTATGGTTTTGAGCTGGTTCACCTTGAGGTTGTCAGAGAAGCATGATCTACTATCCACAAGGACTCCTGCAGGCATGGTTAGCTCCTATAAAACCTTGAAATTACGTTTTTGCATTGAGAATTAAGCAAGATCAAGAAGGAAACACAATGTATTAAGTGAGTCAATTATTTTTAGCTGCCTCAATGAGTCATTTTTCTGGAAACACTGTGGGTATAGATCGGAAAATATCTAGTTTTCTTCAAGGGCTTGATCAAGGAAATTATTTTCTGGCACTTACAATCTCTTTTCTTATTTTTCCTTTTGAGCGTCTAATGTTCAAGTATATTCAGTTACTTGAGCCACGTTTTTAGAATGGTTCCTTCTATTATTTTCAAATGAATCAAATAAGTGGGAATGGAATGGTAAGGGAGGCATTTGGGTGGAAAAGATTGAAGCAAGAAAAATCAGATAAAGTCCTCGTATGTAGTCATAGGGAGGTTTGGTGGGTTTCCCAATGGCCTGCTCAAGGCACCATCGGTAGTTAGAGCTCAACAGCTGCTCTGCAGAAGAAATATGAGAGTTTTTTCTCCAGGAAAGATTTTACAGCCTAGATGCCCAAAGAGGCAGATCTGCCCTGCCCAATAAGATTACTATGAGCTGGAATCCACTGGATACCAGTGGGTATATCATCACATATTATGAATGCAGGCTAATGATTAGGAATCCCTCAATTGTGTGCTCCACTAGCTCTTCTAATCATCAGGCTGTCTTGGTCAGAGTTTGCTAGAGAAAAAATGGTTCATAAATATATGCATTTACACACACATAATAAGTACATGGTACATAAGAGAAGACTTCAAAAAGTACATGGGAAAATTATGTTCTTTTTCAATTCCATTTTTCCCTCTTATTTTTTAAAAAACACTTGGGGGGGGGCCTTACACCTTTCACCACAATACATACATAAATTCATGATGTCAAGCACATTTATACATATGTTGCCATCATCATTTTCAAAACATGTTCTTTCTACATGAGCCTTTGATATCAACTACCTTTTATCCCTTCCCCACCTTCCCTTTCTCATGAACCTTTGAAAATCCGTACTTTTTTTTTCATGTCTTACACCGACTGCTGTCTCCCTTCACCCACTTTTCTGCTGCCCTTCTCCCTTGGAGAGGGTTATATGTTGATCATTGTGATCCATTCCCCCTCGATCCCCCCCACCTTCCCGTTTGCTGGTTTCATTACTCTCATTCTTGATCCTGAGGGGTTTACCTGTCCTGGAGTCCCTGTATTTCCAGCTTTTATCTGAACGCTTGCTCTGGTTTATTCAGATTTGTAAGGTAGAATTAGGGTCACTAAAGAAGAAAGCACTAAAGAACCAGAGGAAAATTGTGTGTTTCATTGGTGGTATCCTGGCTCGTTGCTTCCTTATGACCCTTCTGTAAGGGGATGTTCAATTGTCTACAGATGGGATTTGGATCTTCACTCTGCAGACCCCCTCATTCACATTGATATGATTTTTTTGTTCTGGGTTTTTGATGGCTGATACCTGATCCAGTTGACACCTCATGATTACACAGGCTGGTGTGCTTCCTCCAAGTAGACTTTGTGACTTTTCTGCTAAATGGCCACTTGTTTATATTCCAACCTTTAAGACTCAAGATGCTATATCATTTGAGAGCTAGGTACCATCAACTTTCTTCACCACATTTGCTTATGCAACTATTTTGACTTCAGCGATTTTTTTGGGAAGGTGAACATCATAAAATGCTAAGTGATTAGAACACAGTGTTCTTGCACTGAGGGAGTACTCGAGTAGAGGCCCAATGTCTGTCTGCTGCCTTAATACTTACCATATAAATATAGGTACATAGATCTATTTTCCTATCGTTATATGTACACATGTGCATGCCTGTATTTAGCCCTCTATAAATGTCTTTTGCCTCCTAGTTAATTCCTATATTTCTTTTTCTTTTTCTCTTGCCCCACTTATCAAGTTTGGCCTTCATTCAGTTTTCAATAATTCCTCTTGACTACATTGCCTATGATCAAGTCCCACCAGGCATCCTATGCCAACCTCGCCATCAATTTTCAATCACTTCTGGTTCTCTTATCCCTGAATTTGTTGGCACTCATCTTCCTCAGTCCCCCTCCCTTGTGTCCCTCTAGAACTATCAGTGCTGTTGTTTTCTCACTGGATTGTTTATCTTGCCTATCTAATATAGATTGACATACAGAGACAATAATAAGCACAAAAACAAAACAATAAAAGTAAACAAAAAACAACAACAATGACAAAAAAAACACAACAAAAGCAAAACCTATAAATAGTTCCAGATCTGTTGGTTGACTTCTAAGAATGTTTTCCCATTGAGTCTGATGGGTGCCAAGTCCTGACCCCAAAGTCTATTTCTGGTATTCCTCAGGGACTTCATTGCCCCTGATCTCTGCTCCATGTCCCTTGCATTTTGCCCTAGGGTGGTGGGGTAGGATCAGGCACAATTCCTGCATGGTGTTTCCAGTGTTGGCCTCCATAGAAGTATGGATCAGTGAGGGACTGACAGATTAAAGCTAGCTCACAAGATAGACGATAGGTAAATAGGTAGATAGGCAAACCACAAAAGAAAGTGAAGTGGTTTTACAAAGCTGGTCAGTTCAAAATCTGTAGGTCAAGCAACAGAGAAGAGATCCCTGCAGAACACTGAAGCATAAAGGGCTTGGGCAGAGCTCAGATTCATAGTCTTGAGAAAGAGCATATTTTAGAAGAATTCTGTGTTTTTAAATACTTTAATGTTTGTTGCAGGTCCCAATGCTTTTTGAAAAGTAGCTGTGTTATTTAATCCAACTGAATTAGTGACATCTAGCAATGTTATAATGGCAACTAACATAATGTTTGACAAAAAAAAGTGGGCACCATAGTGTAGCCACGTTGACACAAAAATCACTATGTTTTCCTAATTTATACAAACAAGGAAACAAAGAATGGTAGTACTGTCTGCTTGTTCTCATTCTTTCTCGATGCTGAAACATTGCTAGACCTTAGAATTTTAGAACTTTGGGGCTAATCTATTCCTAATTAGATTGGGGAGAGGGAAAACTATTTATTTTAGATCACCATTCATGGTATAAAAATCAAATCAGGGCATGGCAATGGAAGCAAAATATTCCAATGCAATTCCAGAAATTTATGCAGTGACCATCAAAAAATAATGTAGAGAAAAATTAATAGACTAAATCTTATTTCTGAAATATTTGTAAAATGTGGGCTCATAGAAATGTGTGCTTGTGAGGGGAAAGCTGCATGCTGTTCATTCATAGATATGTTCAGAACAGGCAGATGTGCTGCAGGAGGGCAGATGTGCTTCACAAAGCCAGATGCACAAAAGTTGTCAGGTCCATATGTCTCCATAGCTATGAACTTGAAAGGAAGAAGGAAAAGGTGAAGGTAAACATACCTGCGAGTGTGGTTGATGACTGATCTCCCACCATTATTTACATTATTTAAGGCACATGCAATTTTCCTCTGAGTCATAAACCGTGTAATCAACAGGTAGTGAATTACAAAATAAGTGGATGAAATTTCCTTTAAAAGCCTGGCCCTGAGCTCAACAATATTAACTGCTTTCAAATTAATAGTACTAACTGGTGTCTTTTTATTTATTTTTTACTAGAAATCTTAGCTTTCTTTCTGTTTCTCAAACTGTATAATTTGTATACACGTTTCCCCCTTTAGGAGGAAACTTCCCAATGTGTTGCATTATTTTAAGAAATGATGCTTGATGGCTATTAGAATTGGTTCTTATGAATACCTCTTTTCTTACATTACAATGGAAAATACTAATAACAACAGCAATAAAGCAAAATCCTCTACCTTGACCATGCCTTTATCCTAGTTGTGTCCTTGTGCTCTCTTTGCTGAAGTGTGGATCTGATAAATGTTTTACATGCTATAAGTAATGCAGGAAAGAAGAGGAGAAGTTAATTTATATGTACAAGCCCATGAATGAGTTATGCTCAATATCCCTTGCACTTTCAAGTTCTTCTACTTGGCCTTAGAAATTGGAGGAAAGGAACAGTATTGAAAACGTTTCATTTAGAACCATAGGAGGCCATGAATGAAAACACTTTTTAAAACAATAATGTGATACTAATCAATACTGAAAAACTAATCAATACTGAACCAACCTCTTGCTCCTTCCCTTTCTTATGTAGCTACTGAAAACCATGGCAAAAGCTGTCCTGATGGAGGACCCAGGAAGGACTGCAGAGAGCTGTAATCTGACTTGAAGGACATAGCTGTCAGAAATAAAATTTCTTTTCCTTTAGAGCAGTGGTTCTCAACCTGTGGGTCATGACCCCTTTGGGGGTTGAACAATTCTTTCACAGTGGGCATCTGATTCTTAACAAGTGCAAAATTACAGTTATGAAGTAGCAACAAAAACAATCTTATGGTTGGAGGTCAAGACAAAATGAGGAACTGTATCTAAGGGTTGCAGCATTCGGAAGGTTGAGAACTACTGCTTTAGAGTGTAATATAAAAGCATGGATAACTAAATATGTGCTTTACCTGAATCGAAAATGAAAATTTGTCAGCGGGGTGGGTATATGCTAGTAACTAGCACACAGCTGCTAAATGTGAGCAACATTGTTTGGCTTTCAGAAGTGCATGTGTGTAAGAGAAGGTAAGTGTTGAGGAGGATGTACATGACTGCCTCACAAATGCCAGTGTTGCAGTGCCCCAGGTATTCTAAGCTAGGTGTTCCGGGGTGCAGCTCTGACATCGGTGGATGGTTGTTGTTGTGGATGATGATGTTGCTGTTTGACTCGAAGTTCCCCAGGTGGCTTCAATAAGCAGCCTGGTGGACAAACCATGGAAGTGATGAACAATGTAGACAGAGGTGCAATGCTGCCAGTGTTGCCTAAGGGAAGAGTGTCTTGTAGAAGGAATGCTAGGCTAGGGCTGTTGTCACGAGTTTCTGCTGTTATTTAGTTGGCTCTGACTCATGCGGACCTCGCATGTAGCAGTAGGGGATGAACATGAGGGACACTGATTGGTCCAATCCCTTGTTGTGGTCACGATGCCAAGCCATCTCCTTGAGGGTTTCCTGAGTTTTCAATGACTTTACCAAGCATCGAGCATATGAACAAAATGGTCTTTCCTGATGGTGTGTCCAGAGGAAATGAGTCAAAATCTCGCCATCCTCCTCCCTTCCAAAGAGAATTCTCATTACATTTCTGCTAAAATGGACCTGTTCACTCTTCCGGCAGTCAATATGCTTTGCCCCAACAATGATTCACACATTATGATTTCTTCTGGCATCCCTTTACTTTCTCTAACCTTTCCGTGCATAGGAGTCTTGATAGAAAATACTATGGCTGGGGCTAAGCCCTGGTGGCGTAGTGGTTGTGCACGAGACTGCGGCCTACTGAGATGGAGGTTCAATTCCAGCACCACAGGAGCAAAGGTTGGGCCTCCTACTCCCCCCACCAGAGGGCAATGATGCCAAAAAAACAAACAAACAAAAAAGAAAATACCATGGCTTAGATCAAAATGATTTTTGCATCCAAATTTAATTCCACGGTTAGTGTAGTATGTTATGCATTGACTGGCTAATAACAAGATCAGTAGTTAAAATTCACAAGTCTTTCCACGGGGATAGTTGTTATCTGTCCTCTAGGGTAGCTAGGAGTCAAATTGACTCCATGGTAGGGAGCTTATTTGTTAGTTTGCTTATTTTTGTTGTCGATGCTAATTTTTTGTATTCAAATCAACCGATTCATATACCGTATACGCTCGAGTATAAGCTGAGTATAAGTCGAGACAACAAATTTTTTAAAGCTACTCTTTTTTGGGGGGGAGGGCATCATTGCCCTCCGGTGGTAGGAGTAGGTGGCCCAGCCCCACTGCTGGAATTGAACCTCCGTCCCAGTGGGCTGCAGTCCCGCGCACAACCACTATGCCACTGGGGCTCAGCCCGAGACACCAAATTTTACCACAAGAACTGCAATAAAAATGTGTTGAAAAACTCGGCCTATACATGAATATTTATAGTACTTTCTTCCTCTTGTCCTGTGCTAATCAGAAAAGTTCATGATATAAGTTGCCTTCTCATGTTGATCTGACTGCAGAGAAAGATTAAACTGCTCATGTTAATGCCATGGTTTATGAGACATTTATATGTCTCATTACATATAAATCAATAAAATCACTTTCTAATTTAGCTTCAGTATTTTCCAAGATTTATTAGTAGGAAATCTCCTCTCTGAGCCTGCTTGGACTTCAGAAAACTCTAAGGAAACACTATTATTAATTCTGTGGGCTAAATGCTAGTTCAATAAACCTAACACATTTTTAAAAACTGTTGTAAAAATATATACACAACACAACATTTTCCAATTCAACATTTTTCATGTATATGATTTAGTGACATCCTAACATCAATCACGTTCTATAGCTATTACCACTGTCTACTTTCAAATTTTCCATCATCGTAAACAGAAGCACAATGCTTCCTAAATCATGCTTCTCCTCTCCCCCCTCAATCCTGTCTCTGGTCCCCACTGATGAACTTTTGTCTCTATTCACTTACCTATCCTCAGTGTTTCATACAGTGTTTCATAGAATTTCTGTCCTATTGTGATTGCCTTATTTTACTCTGCATAATTATTTCAAGGTTCATCTAATGTGATAGCAGAACCTGACATATTTTCATGATTGAGCAATGCTCCACTGGGTGAGTGTTTGTGTCCCCCATTTTCGTTATGTCAAAATCTGCTGACGGACATTTACGTCATTTCCATTTTTTTCCTACCATAAGTAAGGCTACAATGAATTCCTGAAGACAGACATTATTTCAAATACTAAAACAAGCAAACAAATAATTAAATAAATAAGAGCACACTTTTGGTTCAGGTAGGTCTATACACTGACTTAGTATGTGTCATCATTTAGAGAAATGTGAAATTGTCATGATTCTGAGTGTGTTTTGGTGTCAGGCAATCTTACACATGTCAATTATTCTGCTTGAGTATGGGTATTTCTTATGGAAAAATAAAAGAATATGGTAATGTTTAAATCTCTCTAGAATTTTCTCTAAATGTTAATAATACACATTTAGAGTTTTTAGACTAAGGTAGGTTAGGAGAAAAATAGGCAATCTCTGGAAACCAGACAGGAAAAACGTTATGGAGAAGAATAGGACATTGTTAGAATGCTCTCAGATGAGCAGACATACCAGTGCTTAGAGAGATGGCCCGGAATAGGGGATTGTTTCATACATACAGTTACCATAAGTCAGAGTCAGCTTGATTGGCATGAACAACAACAAAACCACCAGCAACACATTGTTATTGTGTGTGTATGTTTTAGTCAAGTGCTTTATAACATTTGTAGTTTAACAAAAGTTTTATGAAGCTAATATAACCCAATTTACTTATTGTAGTGAAAGTCTAACTCTGCAAGGTTTTCCTCAACCCCCACCTCAGCCTTCAGCACTTTTGTAACTTCCTGCATGGCTCAGAGGCAAATAAAATGCTTCCTGAAAGTCAGTGCATAACTCTGAGTATCAACTTAAAAAGCTAATTCCTGCTATCTGGTTAGTCAACAGAAACATCCTAATAGTGGTCAAAGGCTTGAGACACTGGCGTCTAAGGAGCATCTGGAAACCTGAGTTAGTGTCAAGTATCTGTATGTGACACCCTCAGAGCGTGAATGCCAAAGTAAAATGGAACTAGCTTCTATGTGTTCTCACTTCACATGGGGTGCACCAAGATCTGCTTTGCTGACAATACCTTCTAATAATATTTTCATTTTTCCTCTAATTTGGAGTCAGTGAATCGACTTTGCTGCTCCAAGGTATGAAACCTTGTTAAAGATAACACTAATAAAAATAATTCCCATTTAATAGTATCTTTTAGTATGATAATGCTTTTTGAATAATTAAAGAGTACTTGAGTGGCATAAACAGTAAAGGACTCAACTATTAGTCAAGAGGTTGGTGGTTCCACTTCCCCAAGTGTTCCTGAGAAAGCAGACCTACTGATCTCTCTCCAACAAGCTAGAGACCTAAAACCTCTATGGAGAATCTACTCTGCATTGAGTTTCACAATAACTTGTTTTCAACTCCATGACAATTAAAAATACCATAAAAATTAATCGATAGATACTGATGAATTATCATGATCTAAGTTGATAGTTTATTTTATTAATGCATTTCCAACCCACCCACCCTCAACCATGATATTTTTATTTTATTTTTTGATAGAGGCTATCATTCAGAGTAATCCATTATACGTAGTACTTAATTTTCCTTGGTATTCTTTGGACTCTAACAGTTACCAGACTTTGTTTTTGATGTCCTTGACAATTTGGAGGGATATTGATCAGATATTGATTAGAATAACCCTCAATTGTGTCTGGTGCTTCTACAACCATAATACTAGTCTATGTGAAGCCATTTAGATCTATATGAAGTTCATATTAATTCATGTTAATGTTGCCAACTCTAATCCATTCCAGCTTGAATCATCCTGATACCTCCCACCCTCTTGCTAATCTATAAACTCCCACTCTAACAGTGAGAAACTTGTATCTTTGCATCTGAAATCCATTTATTCAATTGTTCAATTATAGTGTACATAAATATCAGGATCAAAAGTGTTAAACTGTTCCCCCACAGAGAACAACATTATCAAATAGAGTACTTACGTAAATAGTATTTGTATGCATATAGTGCAAACATTGTATTTTTGGAGATAAATCACACAACCCATTGAATACTGGTTTCCTTTGCAATAAGCAATATGTACACCATATGCACACAGTTGTTAGTGTCATTGATGCTTTATAATAGTTTGTTTTGCCTTCAGTCTTATCAAAGTTACTTGGCTGAGTAGAACCCTTAGCCCCACCCCCATTCCCTTCTTTAAGTTTATTTTATATATGTTTAAGATGGTTAGACTCTTTGCCCCATTCTGCCTTTCATCTTGTATAGCTCGGTCATCTAAATGACTCTCTGCTTTCTGCTGAATACATTAAAACATACTCTGTGCTATAAAGACCATGGCACATGCTGATCACTCTGTTTGCAGACTATAGCTTGCACCTTAATGATCCATCAATAAATAAAATTATGTACATAAAATCATGTACAGAAAGTTCTGGATATTCAGTTTCATATGCATTGGGCAATTTTCTTCCAAATTTGGTTTTATTCAAAATATAGTATAGGTGCTGGCTAGAGGTTTCTAAAGAAACAAAGTCAGTGATGCATACATAAATAAAATTCTATCAAGAAAGTGACTCACAGAGTTGTTGAAGCAGGCAAGTCCATTCTGGCTCAAGTCCTTGGGTCAGATGTTAAGTTGAAGATTTTTCTTATTCACATAGTTACTGGTACTGACAAACCAGGAATCAGGAAGTCCACATGTAGGCAGAGGCAGGGACTGATTAATGGAAGGTCAGCAGTCAGGCTTATGAATACAGTCAATGAAGTCAAGGTCATGAGGCAACACAGCAGGCCACTGACAGTTCTTGGGTCAAATCCAGAGAACTAGAATTCCATGAGACAGATGCAGGATCTCAGGATGAAAGAAGGGTGTTCCCATGGAGTCTGCTTAGATAGGAGGTAGGCAATCTCCTGCCCACTTGACCCCCAAGGAAATCATAATTGTGACCTCAGTAAAAATGTTTCCTCCTCCCTAATCCTCTTATAATTGTTTTGATGATCACAGAAGATTCTGTCATGAAGTTGTTTACTTTATGTAAGATCACATCATGGAGGAAGCGTCAGCTGCCAAATTAATGAAAATCCTGGCCCAGCCAAGTTGATACAAAACCAGTCACACTAGAATAGATATAAAATATAAAAGAATTATAAATAATTCTTTTTTCAACATTGCATATTGTATTCCCATTGTGTAAGTTACTGGCTGCATGTAAGAATAGCAGTATAAGCAAGGTGCTCATACATTTTAGAAATTGTCAACACAGCAGATGGTGTAAGATATGAAAATAGTAATTTATAATTGATCAAGGGGTCATGAGGATCAAATGCGGGAGGGAGGAATAAAAGAGGAACTGATACCAAGGGCTCAAATAGAAAGTAAATGTTTTGAAAATAATGATGGCAACATATGTACAAATATGCTTGATACAATTGATGTATGGATTGCTTTAAAAGTGTAAGAGCCCCCAATAGAATGATCTTTTAATCAAAAAGAAGAAATCATCAACATACTTTGGCCTGTAAATATTTAATATTTTATAGCTGAAAGTATTTCTATTATTTTCAAATGTGAGTTGTAGTTCTAAGATTTTTCCTCATTCTCAGTTTATAAACTACTCATTCATATTCCATATTAGAATTCTATGGTTTCAACTGGCACACTTAAATATCTCATTCATTCATGATTTGCTGATCTGTTCTGATCTCAAATGTGAAAGACAAATAAGTCTATTTTATTTTTAAATGTTTGTGTATTTTTTCCAAGATGTCCTTCTGATGTAGTGGGTTATGAATTTGACTGTTAACCACAAAGTCAGCAATTCAAAATTAGAAGATGCTTTTAGTGAGAAGAGTGAGACTTTCTGCTCCCCTAAAGACTTACAGCTTGTGGAAGTCAAATGGACAGTTCTAGTCTTTCTTCCGTGGTTACAATGAAACAGATTTGTCTCAGTGGCAGTGAGATTGATTTCGGGACATCTATTTTTTGCCAACATTGTTCTCACTGATTTGAAAGTTATCTTCATTGTGTGCTATATTTTTATCGTGGTTTGCTTTCAAAGTATGTATTTAGCTCCATTTTTATTTTCTGTCTGCTTATGTATCAACAGCAACAAATTTTCATTAGACTTTTATAATTAATATTTTAAATTTCTGGCATACCTCCTCCTCCATTCTGTTTTTAAAAATATCTTTGTGTTTTTCTGGATATCTGGCTTATTTATGTCCCCATATGGAAGTTTAGTACAATCATTACAATTTTTTTGTTAAGAGTTACAGCAGTCATTAACTCCAGATAATTTTTATGTTAGCATTTGCATTAGAATTGCAATATTTTGTATTTTACCCATTCATCCAACCCTCTGGGTATTTTTGCCGTTGTTGCTGTCCTGCTTAGCAGCTGACTCATCCTGGGCCCACAGTGAATTTGTTCATAGTTTTGTTTGTTTTAACTATAGTCCAGTCCCCCAATGCTTTGAGGGACAGTGAACTGGTCTCCTGTTTAAAACATTTGAGGACCGCCTCCCCCCCTGCTAAGATGATGCTATGTAATATTATTCTCTCCATTCAATCTCAACTCCCAGAAAGGAAATATGTTGTCATTTTCATTTGGGTATTCTCTTCTCCATAGCAAGGTATTAGGGCCTCTGTAAATATGTGTTGACTATATAAATAAAATGACACACAGTATATACAATACCTGACCCAGAATGGTGGTTTAATGAGTACTACTTTCCTTGATTCATAGCCCTTCCTTAAGTGACACATATGGTTAAGTGCCTTGCTGCTGGCCCAAAGGTTGATGGTTCAAGTGTACTGAGAGACACTTTGGAAGTGGAGCTGGGGTATGCTCCTGAAGTTCTCCATCTCTGAAAACCCTATGGGTCACAGTTGAACTGTGACACACATGGGTAGGTCTACAATGAGTCTAAATCTTCTTAAAAGCAACTAATCACAATGACCCCTTATTTTAAATATTACCTTATGTTAGTAAGTTCTTCTGGTTCTATAATATTGAAGACAAAACACAAAGGCTCATCAGTTAACAAGACAAGCCCCGGTGGTATAGTAAGTTGCATATTGGGCTGCTATCTGCAAAGTCAGAATTACGAAACCATCTAGGGCACTGCATAATAGAGATGAGAGCTTTCTACTATTTTTTAAAGAATTAACATCTCAGAAACTCCCAGGGGCAGTTTTAGCTAGTCTACCTTATGAGATCACTGTGAGGTGGAATTGACTTGATGGCAGTGAGTTTGGTTTGGGGAGTTAAAAAAAATATTTTTAACCAGTTGACATTAATTAGACTCTATGTAAATCATGACAGTCCCATCCATGTCAGGGAACAGTACTCCATGAATGTTCAAAGGTTGAAATTTTGGCAAGTACATTGGCCTGGTGGCATAGTGTTTACTCATTCGGCAGCACTCTGAAAGGTCAGCAGTTTGAAACCACCAGCCCATTCTCAGGGAGAAAGATAGGAATTTCTGCTCCCATAAACAATTTCAGTGGATGCCCACAAGGGTAGTTCGACCTGGTCCAACAGATATATTGGTATTGACTCCAGTGCAGTGAGGTTTTTGTTTTTTTGTTTTTATCGGTGAACTCCCAACTCCCAAACTCTGGTTAGCAGCTGAACTCAGATCACTAGTTATCGTACTGTCAAGGGACGACAAACAGACCTTACTTCATTCTTTAACATCACACTCATGACTTCTAGTTTGTGATATGATTTCTCTTGAAGCCTTGTTTTCTGTCCTAATACAGATCACACTGCACTTCAGCTGACCCAGCTGTATATCATATTGTATATAGTCTCTTATTCATCTTTAGGGCCTGTCAAGTTGGTTCCAAGCCACAGCAACACTTTCGTACAACAGAATGAAACCTTGCTTGGAGCTGTGCCATCCTTTCAATCTTTGCTGTCTTTGAGCCCATTGTGACAGCCACTATGTCCATCCCTCTCAGCGAGGTCTTCCTCTTTTGCACTAGTCACCCTAATTTCTTGATAGGTTCATGGGTCCATTTATCTCTGGAATGCTTGCTTTCAAGATGTCAGCATAAACTCTGTTGTAAGAGGGTCGCTTCATGTGGGATGAAGACAGAACTTTTCCACAATTATTATACTCCAAATATTAAGCAAACTGTTTGGCAGTATTTGTTAAGGACGTTAAGTTAGTTGCACCCCCTGTAATTCCTAATTATCTGAGACCTTTATGTTGTCTCACAGCAGAGCTAACTCCCCTGTTGTGAGGATGAGGACTCCTTCCTTGAAGCTATGGGAGGGATTCCAGAACCATGGTCAAAAGTTCCTAATCTGACACCTATTTATCTACCTCCAGATGTCCAAAGTCGGTCTATCACTCCTCTCTTCACATAGACATTCCTAAGAACACTCCCCTTATCACCATATAGCCATTAAGATAGCCCTCTCCTGTGACATATGTCCTTGTGTAATTAGGAGCCTGGCTTGGCTCCAGAAGGTTTATAGGGATGGGGCCTTGGATAGGGGAAGCAAGCCTTCCTCACTCCAGCCTGCCAACTCCATCTGGCCCTCAGCACTGGACCCTCTTCCTCATCATGTAATCCCTTCTCCCACTCTCTCTCCATATGGACCATCTAGCAGGACAGAGGTGAGCATGTACCATGAAACAATAGATGTGTAACTCCTCTTGTTCCTTTCTCTCTCTTATGGTATTTATATCATTGTTATAATAAATAATAATTATCACTACACAACTGCCTGTTGAACCCTTGCTGTGAGTTTATCAGAGGGCTGGTCACCGTCTGATAGTTTCATTGTTCAAGTTTTCTCTTGCACTAGACTCTTCAGCCTATAGCAGTGTCTCTCTTGCTGGTTATCATGTTGCCTGTAGGTACTTAATGGAATGGAAGATATTTGGACCAGTTTGATTCTTTCATTTTCTAAATGGAAAGGTTCTAGTAGGCTTGATTCATCCATCAAAGGTTTGTGAAATAATATGCTGAGATTGTGGAAGAGAATTGCCTTTTCCACTGAAAGTTGAGAACAGTTGGAGAAGCTCGTGACCAAGCTTGACTTTTATCTATATTGCCAAGGTCCTAGAAGAGTAATAAGTTCACTCTTTGTGGTAAGGGTCTTTTCGCAGGTATGATGGGAAGGTCTAATCACCAAAGTGGCTATGTGGAACCCAGGAACAGGAAGGAGTTTGCTACCTTCCCTGGGTGTATATTTTATTCAGAGCCCTAGACTGAGTGCTAGGTCAAAAACACTTAAACAGTTTTCAGAGTAGCACATCCTTGACAGTTTTGACTTAATATTTACTTAATTATAGCTCAGTGTTTAACCTCTTAAATATTCCATTTTTCTTTTTACTTTCTCCAACCTAGTGGATCTTAAGCTTGACAGACTGAGTTCTATGTCAACTGCTTTTTATCGTATTTGAACATCATTGAAACTGTTATCTATTATTATCATTTATCCAAATCAACTTAATTTCTTAGAACATATCAATTTATGATAAGAGAAAAGCTTAAATTGTTACAAAAAGCCCAAACACTAATTTCTTTTTATATATACAAAGGACAGAGTAGAACTAATTCCTAGAGTTTGAAATGCTGTGAATCTTTATGGGAGCAGACAGCTTCATCTCTCTCACTCAGAATGGCTAATGGATTTGCAGTACTTTGGATTAAAAGTCCAATATGTAACCCACTAAGCCACTAATGTATGCATCATGTGCTGTAGATATGTTTTCAGGGAGACCAGTCTCTGAAGAAGGACATCATATTTGCTAAAATAAAGGGGCAGTGAAAAAGAGGAAGGTCGCTGATGTGATAAATGGACCCAGTGGCTACAACAATGGGCTCAGGCATAAAGATTATTGTGAGGCTAGCACAGGACCTATCAATATTTAGTTCTGTTGCACAAATGGTTGCTGTGAGTCAGTTCCAACTCAAACCTACCTCACAGCAGTAACAATGTGTGTGGGGTTCCAGACAAAAACAGTGAAAGTCCCTTTCCAAACAAGCTCAACTAACTTCAAATGGAAGAAGCATATGAACATCCATGACCCAAGGATTGTAAACCTTATCATCTGAAACTTAAGGAAGGAATAGTATCAGAGCCTAAATGGTGAGGTTCTGGTTCTTGGAAGGCTATGGATGAGAGTGGAAGCCCGAGATACATTTGTGAGAGCTACATAGGAAACAAGCCCCCAGTGATTTCCTTCCATCCATCACAGAGGGATAGGAAGAAACAGGTTACCAGACCGAGTACATTGGAGAGATGGCTACAGGTTAGCATTTTAAACCTGATGAGAATGGTTAAAAGCTTGTCAATTGATCAGTCTTCTGATGCACCTTGGGCCCAATCTGGTTTTTATCATTTTCTGAGGGTTGTGTCTGTTAGTTTGCTTTTTAGGTTTTTTTTTTTTATTATTGTTATTGGAATTCAGGCATAAAGGGAGATGGATATCAAAGATCTATGGAATAATATAACTATTAGCCCCCAATAAAATGATTTTGTTTTTAAAACCAGCAATAGAAAGCTTTTGCCACGTAGTTGTATCCCATCCATAACCTTCCTATGAAGTGTTCCAAGTCTGCAATATTTACAAGCACAGTCGACCTCATGCTGCTTCTACAAAAAGACTGGTGACTTTGCAGTTAGCATCTTAATGCCTAATCCAGAGTGTCACCAAGGTCCCTTACAATGTTGCTCTTATTAAGTGTCATTGAACTGATACCCACAGCATCCCTATGCACAAGAGAGTAAAACCCCATTCAGGCCTGTGCCATCCATGCTATTCTTCATAGGCTTGAGTCCAGTGTGCCAACCACTGTACCAGTGCGTCACTGCCCCTTCTCTAGGAACTGACAACATGTCCAAAGTCTGGGAGACCATGTCTTGCATCCTTGCCTCTGGGGAGCACTCTGGTCAGGCTCCTCCCAAGACAGATTTGCTTGTCCTTTTTGTAGTTTATGGTACTTCGAATATTCTTTGTCAGCATCACAATTCAAGTGCATCAATTCTCTATAAAACAGACTGAGGAGGAATCATCTGCCCAGGTTGTAGGAAAACTTATGCACAGAGTTGAAACATGCCTGTGAGGTCATTGAAATTACAATGGCTTGGGTCTTAGTTCCCAAAGGTACAACCTCAGTCCTCAAAGGAACAACTTTGCATTTCAACACTCTCTAGAGGACTTCTGTAGTGTCTTTATCTAATGCAATACAGTCTTTGATGTCTTAACTGCTGCTCCCAGCAGCATTGATTGTGGATCTCAGCAAGAGGAAGTCCTTGCAAACTTTAACATTTTCTCCATCTATTATGAAATATATTTATGCTAAATAAGCTTATTATAAGTTTTATGATAAATATATTATTCACTAATAAGTATTGAATGCATATTATTCAATTATTTTTATATATTGACATATATGTATACATAATTTAAGGTAAAAGTTAACCTAGTCCACAGACCTAACTAATTATAAGGAAACTCAAAATAATACATTGATATCCCAGGAAACTAGGAAGACACACAGGGAAATGTTGGAATCTGGTTACTTGATGGTTCAGAATGATAATAAATTCAAATAATAAAAGAAAATGCGCCCTTGTATCTGTAAAGTTTGAAGTACAAGCAAGGAATTCCAATCTGTCTGAAATTAGTCATCGTTGCTGCTTTACTTAACATTTCATCAAATGTCACCTAAGGCCTAATTATCTGTTGTCAATGGCAGGTTTGTGCTTTCTAATCATCTTATTTTGTTAGGATTCTGGGTTACCACAGGATCGCTCCCTTAAATCTTTCTCTGTCCCCTGTTTACCTGAATCTTATTAGCTATTTGGGATGTCCTTCTCCCTAGTCAGGCCAGCAGACTACTCTAAATTCTATCTTGAATAGCATGTGGTCTCTCTGAGTGTGAGACACTGAAACATGTCTAACGTTTTCTGCTATTACAGAAGACATGCTCCCCAAGGTTGGATATTCCACTCTTCCTTCTTCAAGATTCAATTTTCCAACCAAAGCTAAGAATCTTCTGGATTGCCCACCTGGTGTTTGGAAATGAGAGAGAGAGAAAGAAGAGAAGAGAAGAAATGGAATCATTTGTTAAATGTCAACTGAGAGCACAGGTCTAGATGCTCTATAAATCCGAGCCCATTCAATAATTTAAAACCTTTTATTGTAATTCCCCGATTTACGGGTAAGTAAGACGAGTAAAAAAAGAATATAAGGAAATGACAAAGGTAATACACAGGCAAAGCTGAGATGCAAACCAAGCCATATCTGACAACAGAGTGTGTGCTTCTCCCTGTAAAAATTGTGAATAAGAAAAACCATTGGCATTTCAAAGATATGATATGCAGAGTTGATAATCCCTCTTAAACTGACAAAAACTCAATCATTTTTGTGATTCAAATAGCTGCAAAATATATGTGTTTCTGATTCAAGTTGCACTTAAGGTATAAAAAGACTGTTTTCAAAGAGCCATTTAATGTTCAAGAGCCCTATAAATAGGATCAGGTGACTTGAGGTGGCTAACTGAGAAGATCTATTTCTTGTTTCACTCTTAAATGCAGTCTGAAATGATATCCAATTCATAATGCTACTATTGATATGCCCAGACGGTAGTATCCTGTGACTACTTAATCTGCTGTTCTCTCAAAGTAAAGGACTCCAAACTATTTTCTTTTTTGAGGCACTAAAATTCATGTGAGCATTTCTCTTATTTGGGGTACTTAGATCATTCTCATTTCTTTGCTAATGTGAATAACTGTTATTTTGATTCTCTAAAGATCAATTTGACAGTAAATATGCCATTTTATTTTTTAAATGAGATTTCTCTTATGGTTAATGAGTTTTAAATTGTGTTTAGATGTTTGAGGATTATATGTTAATTCCCCCCCCCTTTTTTTTTAGCTACTATGCACTCTGAAGTTTCTAAAATATGGTGGGTGGTTTCCATCATACTAATTCGTAAGCTTCATGAAGACAAGGACTCAATCTGTACTATACAATGCTGAATTCACAGTTTTAGAAATAATGCCATTTTCACTAGGTGCCTTCCAGGCTGTTCTCATTCAGAAAAAAATGTTGGTGAACAGAGTAAACACTGTCAGATCCTGTGCCATCACCAGAATAATTTATTTGAAACAAACAAGCTATGTTTGTTTCAGTCATTGTATCAATCCTACTTGTTGATATTGTTCCTCTTTTTTTAAATGATTCTCTATCAAGTTAATGTCCTGCTCCAGGAACTGGTCTCTTGACGACACTTTTAAAGTGCAGGAGACAAAGTCGTACCACTCACTCGTCTAGGCACCATTACTCTCGTACTTCTTCCAAGCCAAGTTGTCATTCTTCTGAAAATCAAGGTGTGCTCTGTATTCCTTTCCAACACCATAATTCAAAAGCCCCGGTTTTTCTGTCTACTTCTTTAACTAGGCAGCATTTTCATGTAAGTAAAAGAATAAAAGACCATGACTTTCTTCCAACACAACTTAGCTCTCACATTGACATTGTTGTTTTTGAATGATTAAAAGAACTTTTGCAGCAAAATTTCCCACTGATTTCTTGACTGCTGCTTCTATGGATATTGATTGTGGATCCAAGCAAGACAAAATCCAAGTAATTTCAACCACAACTCCATTTATCTTGCTATTATTTTTATTTTTATATTTTTTCAGTGATTTTACTAGGAGCTCTAACAGCTCTTATAACATTCCATACATCATTTGTATCAAGCATATTTGTACACATGTTGCCATCTTCATTTCCAAATATTTTCTACTTGAGCCTTTTGTATAAGTTCCTCTTTCCCCTACTTTTTTTTGAAATAAATCTTTTATTGGGGGTATACTGTTATTTCATATTGGTTCATTTGTGAAGGCTTAGTTTTCTTTTCTTGAACAAATATATTCAATCATATTTTATTCAATGTCTATAGTGAAGGCTCTAATTTTGGATCTTCATCAGTAAATGCTTTGACTCATCCTCCCTAATGAGAAGCAAGGTTTTTGGTTTCCATATCACAAACTATTGAGGTTATTTCTGCTAATCCTCATGTTGCTGTATTCTTTTTCATACAGTCCAGACTTGGAGGTTATTTGCAATGAAATGATCAACTCACTCATGTTAATTATTATGAAAGGATGGAATCCTAACATTCACCTTTTTTGAGTTCTAAACATGCATTATCCCATCATCTGTTTGTGTAACTGACTCGTGGTCTGTGTACAAGTTCCACATAAGCCAAATTAAGTGTTCTGGTAATTCCCATTGTTCAAAATATTACCTGTAATGTATTATGCTCTACATAATCAAATACCTTTGGGTAGTCAATAGAACGTGGGGAAATATCTTTCTGATATTTTTTGCTTTCTAAAATTGGCCATAATACTCAAACTTACATGGCCTTGTCTGAATTTGAATTGAATTTCTAGTAATTTCCTGTTGATGCCTTGCTACATAATTTTTTAAAAGTATCTTCTGCATAATTGTATTTGTGGGTGATGCATCTTCATGAATTCTTTATTCTATTCTCTTGGATTATCTTCCCCATTTTCAGAAAAAAAAGCAAAACAAAATTAAAAAAACAGGTTCCCACTTACAGTGACCCCATGAATAACAATAAAATATTGCCTGGTCCTGCACCATCCTCACAGTTTTCTTACATTTGAGTCCATTGTTGCAGCAACATCTCATCAAGATATTCTTCAATTTTGCTGCCCACTTTTGTAAGCATGATGCCCTTTCCCAGGTACTTGTTTCTCTTGATAACAGTCCATGGGATGAAGTCTTTTCATCCTTGTTTCTAAGGACATTTGGATTGTATTTCTTTCAAGGCAGGTTTTTTTTTTTTCTTTTGGCAGCTTGTGGTACTTTCTACATTCTTCACCAGCACCCAAATTCAAATGCATCAGTTCTTCATTGGTCTTCTTTATTCAATTTCTATCTCTTGAGTACATATGAGGTGGTCAAAAATACTATGTCTTGGGCTACACACATCTTGTGCATAGCTGATATGTATACTGACTTCTCATTATTGAGCTGTATCCTTAAATTTTATAAATTCTCTTTGAAATCTAGATGTTTCTTTCTAGTGAAAAAGATTTATTCATCATTTGTTATTCATTTCTCTAAAGAAGTTTGTCACCCTCAATGAGGAAATAGACATTCTCACTCAGTTTGTATGTGAAATATATTCAAAGCCTCTAGATCATGGACCTTAAAATTGTGAGCCTGAAAGAAGGAACCTTAAATTGGTTTCTGGCCATGACAAGGATACTTTACATTAAAACCTCACACTAGCTAAAGTAAACTTTGATTATAATGAACGAACATTCTGACTCTCATCTCTGATATCATATCTAGGTGAAACCCTACTAGACCTTTCTCCTTCAGTTTTCCCTAATTTTTTTCTGAAAAAAGACAGAAGAGCCTGGATATAACCTTGAGAAGAATGAGAATTCTAAAACTGAATTATGCTAAGGAGCTGTGGTATTGTAATGGTTCTGTGTTGGGCTGCTAATCATAAGGTCAGTAATTCCGAACTATCAGCCACTCCTCAAGAGAAAGCTGGGACTTTTTTTGGCTATAAAAAGTTACAGTGTCGGCTGAGCCCCGGTGGCGTAGTGGTTGTGCATGGGACTGCGGTCCACTGGGATGGAGGTTCAATTCCAGCTCCTCAGGAGCAAAGGCTGGGTCTCTTACTCCCACCACCAGAGGACAGTGATGCCTAAAAAACTAAAAAAATAAAAGTTATAGTTTCAGGAATGCACCAGACGGTTCTCTTTTGTCCTATAGGGTCCCTACAAGTCAGGAAACAATGAGTGTTTTATTTTCAATTGTGATCATACAGAACTTGTACATGGATAAAGAGGCAGTTGTGCAAATAGAACAAGGAAATACTACCTGGTTTACAATCAAGAAAGGTGTATTACAGGGTTGTCCCCTCTCATGATACTTTTTTCCGTCTATATGCTGAGCAAATCATCAGGGAAGCTGGATTACAGAAGGAAGACTGTGACACCAGGATTGGAGAAATGTTTATTAACAATCTTGGCTTTACAGATGATATGTCCTGGCTTGCTGAAAGTGAGGAAGCCTTGAAGCAGTTGCTGATGAAAATCAAAGACTGAAGCCTTCCATATGGATTGCAACTTAATGTAGAGCTAGATGCATCCATTACAGGGCAGGATGATGGATATGTTTTGTACAAAAGGGTCTCAGGAAAGATCAGCCTTGGAGGAAATTAGAAGAGAATTGGAGAACCCCACTGTGACAAGAACAGCTGGAAGGACTGAGCTTCAGTTCTGCAGGAGAGGAACTAACTTGAGTTGCACATTGTTAACGACATATACTGAATGCATAGGGCCTGGTGACATAGTGGTTACATGCTGGGCCACTAGCCACAAAGTCAGCAGATCAAAACTACCTTTCAATTACTAGGCTGATATGTAACCAAATTTAAAGAGAGGAAGAGTTTACCTAAAATATCATGTCAAGCCCCAATATGGAACCCTGGTAGCATAGTGATTACCTGGTAGCACAGTGATTACCTACTAATCTCTAAATCAGCAGTGTGAAACCATCCACTGCTCCCTGTAAGAAAGATGAGGCTTTCAACTCCCCAAAAGAATGACAGTCTTGTAAATCCACCGGGGCACTTCGGTCCTGCCCTGCAGGGTCACTATGGGTTGGAATTATCTAGATAGTAGTGAGTATTTTTTGAAGCCACATATATTCAAGTAGAAATGAAGACATACTCAAACTTGAGAATACTTAGAGAAAATAGCACCCATAGGTTCTGATTAGAAGGAAAAAATGAAATTCTAAAAATTGACAAAGAGATTAATTATGCTTGCAAAAAGAAAAAAAGGACAATTTCCATAAAATCCTCAAATCCATGTAACTGCAGAAATAAGACTAAATGGTTGGGAAATTTTGATTATAAAATATAATGTACATGCTATAAAACATCTAAAAACACATGCATTAAAGTAATTAGGAGAGGAGCAAATGATGAGTATGTGTGAGTGCTAATAACCCTCATATTCAATAGCAAAGGAAGTCATTCAAAGTTGTGTGTGTAGAATGTGTGCTTATTAAATGCATTATGCCTTATCTTCTTAAAATGATCCATTTTCCTAAAGTCCATAGGGCTTAAAGTACTTAATGCAATATCTCATAGCTTAAAAAACAAACTAAGAACAAATAAATATTTAACTGAAGTATATTAATTATTTTAGGTTGAATTTTTTTATTTCTTAAATTCAAATAAAATTACACTAAATTTGTTTTATTTAAAACTAGCATATTAACATTACTCAGCACAAATCTATCCATTATACATTCATTTACATAGATTAAAAGAATGTATGAGTTCTTGTATGCAGAAGGACACATGACAAAATATTATTTCTGAGAAGTAACATTATTTGGGGTAATTTGTTATTATATTTTTTCTTTCTCCCCCTGTAATGTGAAGTTATGCTATTAAAACAATAAAAAGGGTATACATAATAAAATAGTCCTATCAAATATTAATTTGAATATAAAATGTAGAAAACATATAAATACAAAATTAAGTAAGGAGACTGTTGATAAAATTAAATAGAAAATAAATGTCCCTTTTAAATTTCAAATTCAAGTGAACTAGGACTGAATAAAAGGAAATGAAAAATAATTTCCCCCAACAAAAATATTCATAAAGACCCTTACTAATCAATCAACAGCAAAACTGAAAAATATTTCTTAAGAAAACCCAGAACCCTTTACTCACTACCACTGAGTCTACTACAACTTATATGGCCATAAATGACACTGCTAATAAATGGAGAAACATATCTTATTCATGGATAGGGCGACTTACTATTAGAATATGTCATTTTTTTTCTATAGTAAGTCTATGAATCCAAATCAATTCCAATTAAAATACTAATGGGTCATTAAAACAAAGTGAAGAACCCAGAAGCCAGTTGACATATACATATTACGTATGTTAAACTTAGTATATGACATAGATGGCATTTTAATTTCATAGGGGATAAGCTTGTGAATTATTTTGTGTGACTTAGTGAAGATTTTCTGACTAAGCACAAACAAAGCATCGAGTAAGCCTCTAAATCATCAGATACATAAACACAACAACTCCTCGCCTATTGACTATCTTATTCATTTGATTGTTTTCTCATTAACAGGAATGGAGGGTGGGAGAAAGAAAGGGGCTAGGTTCTTGAGGAGAAATGAGTCTGCAAAACGGTTTCTGGTGTGATATCTCCTAGGCCAGGCAGGAGAACTGTGTTGGGCCAGAGGCTAGCCAGGTAAGCAAATAGTGCACACGAATGGAGGCTTGCAAGATGGAATGAAACCAGATGGGTCATATTGATAAGTACTTCTCTCGTGTCCTGGAGGGGCAGGCAGATGATACTCAGGAGGGAGTCACGGATAAGCTGCAAGGAAGCAGGAGTCAGTGGGGACTCAGAAGTTCCTTCTTCCAAGAAAGGTTCTCCTTCACCTCCGTAACCTCTACTTGGTGCAGGTAACCGACCATTCACCATCCTGGGTGCCAGTCAAGCACAAAGGTGGCGGCATAAAGTCCCTTGGTTCACATGCAGGCCTGGAGTCAGTAGGCCACCCCAGACCACCACTCCTTCAATCCCTACAGACTACAGAATGGTAACCACCAATGTCACACACATTCTGAGATGCCCTGATACACTGGGGGTACCTAGAATGGAGTGCGGAGATATCAGTGACTAAGAAGGGCTTATTCAAACACACATGAAGCAGATTTTTGCTTAACTGCCTGGGTTTTAAAACCTAACTGTGTGAATAAATGAAGAGTTACAGTAATGTTCTAAAGTATAATACATTACAAAACAAACTCAGGATAATCAAGTTGATTCTAGTAGGCCCTGTAGGGCAGAACAGAACTGCCCTTTTGGGTTTCAGAGACTCTCAAACTTACAGGAGCAGAAAGTCAGCTCTTTCACAGAACAGTTGAAGGGCTCAAACCACTGGTCTTGCTGTTAGAAACCCAACTGACCATATACTGCACCACCAGTAATACATTTTGGAAACACCTAACTATTTTTAAAAATGAATGGATTTATGCTTCAAAATATGACAGTATTCTTTTTTTTTTTTTTTGGCATCACTGCTCCGGTGGTGGGTGTAGGAGGCCTAGCCCCACTGCTGGAATTGAACCTCTGTCCTAGTGGGCCGCAGTCCTGCGCACAACCACTACGCCCCTGGGGCTCAGCCCGAC
The DNA here is from genome assembly GCA_004026705.1 of Nesogale talazaci. Lineage (NCBI taxonomy): Eukaryota > Metazoa > Chordata > Mammalia > Afrosoricida > Tenrecidae > Nesogale > Nesogale talazaci. Next base: position 161,794 of record PVJH01001552.1, on the reverse strand, counting down.
AGTATTCTTAAACATCACAAGACATGGACAAAACTATAGAACATTATCCTTTGCAAAGTTAGTCAATCTTATACAAATAAATATTTAATGACAACTAAGATAGTTAACGTTTGTTATGCCAACCTAGTCGAGAAACATGTGGGGCTAATTGAAAGGCAGGAAGATAAATGGCCCTGTGGGGTCGGACCAGGGTGCAGCTGCCTTAGCCAGTTCCCTGCTTCAGCTGGTAAGGCTTATTTCCTGCAAGACATCCCAGAACAGAAGCTACATGGACCTACCACAATGCAACCCTGGGTCCTGGTGCAGCCATGTGGAAATCCCTGCCAGTGCTGAGACGCTTACACATTCACTGATTTGGCATTCCTCCTGTAGTCAGCATCATTGTTTGTGTTTTGTGACATGGGGGAGGATTTTGTGGATTGGAGTCAGATATATTAGCTAATACTGGATTTGTGGGCTTGAGCAGCACTGGTTTGGGATGTTTTCTTGATGTGCACTTATCCTTTATATAAAATTCTCTCTTATACATATGAGTTTCTGTAGATTTGTTTGTCTAACACAGCAACATTATTATAAAGAAAAGCAAAGAAAAATAATATGTTTTTTTATACCCAAAGATATGACTTCGGAGACTACATGGAGGCCAGATAGGGGGTGAGGACAGGGACAGGAAAGAAATGGGAAATTATAGAGGGAGGGAGGAGGAAGAATGGGGCACTAATAGGATATTATTACTGATTTCATTTGTTGAGATGGACTCTGTGTACCTAAATACAATTTGCTGTTTTTTAAATTAATTTAAAAAATTTTAACTTAAATATAAATTTAAACAGAATGAAAGGTCTCACCTTAAAACACAACACAACAAAAAACAAGACACCAGATTCCTTTACCCTAGGATCTAAATATAGGTCTGAGCTAAACAAAGGAAAGGGAAAGCAACTTTGAAGCAGACTTGGAATCTTTAGTGATATACAAGTTCATTTCAAACATATGTAAAAAACAATACTATAAACATTGAGTTGAAAATATGGATGACTATTTTAGTAAAGAAAGATTTTCTAAACAAAGTCAAAACTTAGATCTAAAAGAAGGGAAAAATGACAAATTTAAACTTTTTATATTTTTAGAGTTTATGTGTCACAAAACAAAACAAAATAGGAGTAACAGTAAAAAAGGAAAAACATAAGACTGTAAGGAAAGGTGCAACTTGAGGCATTTTGGTGGAGAGCTTAAATAAATACAAACTTTTAGGATATGCATGCTAATTATAGTAAGATTTTTTTATGCTCACCCTTTTGGATCTAGTAATTTTCCTTAGTTTATATGACTAATAATAATTGAAGCTTTGCTTCTGTCTTCATGTCTGGTACTAGCTGACCTAGGTAAATGCAGAGAGCTTAGCCCTCCCTCCTTGCAAATTGAGTATTTTCTTAAGGAAGAAGGCATAGTTTTCATGAAGTTCTGCTTAAAACTTTTCCTTTACATGAATACCTTTCAGACTTTTAGATCCTTTTATGCCTGATTTTGCATTTTCTATCATAATGGAATCCCCCCAAAATGTTCCAGTCCCACAATAGTCTGATTCTGCTCCTGCTTAAAGTAAAATAAAGCATATGCAAAAATATATGCTAAATACCAATTATTAAAAATCACAGCTATGCATATGGTTAAAATTAAGTATAATTTAAATAAAATGTTATTAAAATACTATCCACTACTTAATAGTGCTTACTATCCTTACTGTAAGTTACACTTTATTACCTAAGCTTCACCTCAGTAGAAAGTCCTTGTGGCACAATCTTCAAGCCCGGCACTGCTAATTCAAATGTTGGCTGATAGAATGCAAGAGAGCAAAGACCTGGTATTCTACCATTTTAAAGATTGTAGTTGTTGTTGAGTGTCCTCAAGTTGGTGATTATTCACAGACACCGTATGTCCAATAGAAAAAAGAATCACTTAGTGCTACACCATTTTTGAAAATGCTCTTACATTTAAGGCCATTTATAAAGATTACACCTTAAGAAACCACATAGGATTGTTCTGAATTGGAATCAACTTTATGGCACACAATGACTTTAAATTATTCTGCGTGCTACTTGTTATCCATTTTAAAGGAGGTCATTTAAGTGGCCATCAGTAAGCAATGTGTTAAATAAATCAAGTCGTAGCCATGCAACAGACTAGTAGAATCACAAATTATTATAAAATAAGTCTCCATGAGCAGACATAGAAGAGTGTCCAATAATGGAAATATAGCATAGGTGATATTTATGTGTTTTTAGTGCTTACATCTGCTTTTATGTAAGTGATAACTTCGAGGTGAAGATATTTAGATGACATTTTTGACAGAATTTATTCTATAATGGATTAAGGTTTGGGGGAATGCTGGGACGGAATGAGTGCATTTGTTGTTGTTGACAGGTTCCATTGAGCCATTGAAATTAGAGAAAGGATAAAGTAGGAGAGACAGAGAAGAACTTTATGAAGAAAGAGGCAGCAATTGAAGTTAAGAACACCAATTGAAGGAATGCCAGGATTACCACTGCCAACAAAAGCTAGCGGGAAGAATGGTAGGGATTCTTCTTCTGAAGCAACCTCTGCTGATACCTTGGCTTTAGACTTCTGGTCTCCAGAACTCTGTGAGAATTAATTTCTATTTAAAAAAAATACCTCAGATTCTTGCAATTTGCTATGGGATATATTAGCTATGAAGAAGTCATTGATCTTGAAAATTTCAATTATATGATCTCCAGCTTTATTTCTAACACCAGGAACACATTTTCCAACTATGGTTTCTGACTTTTTCATTGCAATCATCAACAATTATCAGTGCATTCTTGATTATTGCTTGTTAATTTCAAAGTGTACATATTGACAGAACTCTTCAATTTCCTCCTCACTACCTTAGGTGGTTGGTTATTTGAGCCCATGCACCAGTACTGCAGGATCAGTAGAGACAGGAACACCATATGGAACAATTCTATTTTGGGAATAGTAGAGTTGTATTCAATTAATAGAACATTTCTAGTCATAATCTTGTATGTGACATATTATAATCCCAGACTATAATTCCAGACTATGACTATCACCCCATTTAGGAAGGTGTTCTCTATGATAATAAAGGACAGGGTTTATAGTGGTGGTGGTCAGTAGCATTCACTAGCTTTCAACTCCTAATGACTTTATTCACACCAGAAGCAAACATGACCTGGTCCTACATCATTCCCCAATTGGTCCTATGCTTGAGCCCATTGTTACAGTCACCATGCCAGTCCATATCATTGAGGGCCTTCCTCTTTTTCACTAACTATGAGGTTGAAACCACCAGTCACTCCATAAGAGAAAGACTTTCTACTTCCATTTAACAGGTAGCCTTGGAAATCTACAAGGGCAGTTCTACCCTGCCCCATAGGTTTTCCATGAGTCAGAATTGAGCCCAGGGTAGTAAATTTGGTTTCTTGCTTTACCAAGCATGATGTCCTTCTCTCGGGACTGGTCTCCACTGACACTATGTCCAAAGTACATAAATTATCTAAGATTGCTTCCCTTTCCCCACTGTTCATGTTTTAGAAGTTGACTTATAGTTTGCATTTTAAATGCTTCTGCATCACCATTTTATCCACAGATCTAAGTCTCAGGAGATAGAAGCATGTTCTCCTAATTCACAACCTTATCAGCACTAACCATTTAGATAATTCTTTAATCTAGAGACTAAAAGCAGGAGGGGACTGGAAAGGGAAGGTGAGTCCTGGCAGGATGCCTTGCTTGGTAGGCTAGGTCTCTTCGAAGAATGTCTCAACCACTTCTTCTTCCTAGTACCTGCCAGTACATTGACTGTCTTTCAAGAAGATTGAAGTCCTGGGGAGAGTGACACAAAAAATCAAGCAACAGGGAAATGAATTCCAACAACAAATAACATTTTGACTGAGAAACCATTATCACCTCCCAGTGATCAATATTCTTATTTTATACCCTACAAAGGCAATGATTGAAAGATAAAAAGAAAATATTCTCTGCTCTCACCTAGGCTGTTACCCTGGAGGGTTTCCGGAGGCACAAGGATTGATTCTTAGCAACTGGAAGTCTTCAGAATTTACTCTCTTCTTTCTTCTATTTTCTTTCTTCTTTTTGCCCTTATTCACACACACACACACACACACACACACACACAAAACACTTCTTTATTTTTCTTACTGTACTCCATGTTATTGAAAACCGATAAACCATAAACACATTGTCACTACATATTTTGTATTTTTCTCCTTCATCGCCTGACATCTAATTGCTAACAGGAATATATAATTTACACACACACACACACACACACACACACATACGGAGGAGTTCAAGAAGTTCTTTGAAAAAAATTCATTCGATTTCATTTTGTGTATAATTACCTAAACCTTCCTCCTATTCGTAACTATATGAACAAATTTATTTTATTCTCTTATGCTTAGGCTAATTTTAGATATGTATGTATTATCACAGATAAAAATCTTCAGACATTGATCAGGCAAAATTTAGAGGGCTTATTAAAGCAGTTAAGAGGTGCTTTAGAATGAGGTGTCATCAGTCCTCAAATTGGAACCCTCAGAGCATATGGTTGTAGGGAAAAATAAGGAAGTTATGTCCCAATAATCTGTTTGGTTCTTAGTGAGGTAAGGGAATAGGAGAGAGAATATTCCAAAACAAGACTTGTATAGCATTGACTACATTTGTGCATGCAGACTAACCCGTTTGATTGCAGTTTTGATTGCAGATGTAGATACTGTTTTGGAGTGAGCCCAGGTGATGTTGGCATAGTGGGTCCTTGAGGGCTTCTCTTTATGAGGCCAGCAGTTAGAAACCACCAGCTCTTCCTCCTGAGAAACATGAGGCATTCTACTCCCATAAAGAGCTGCAGTCTCTGAAACCCACAGGGCCAGATCTGCCCCGCTCTATTGGGTGTCTCTAAGCAAGGATTGACTCAATAGCAGCAAGTATAGGGTTTCAAAACATTGCACTCAATAGTCTCAAAAGGCTTATAATTAATATTTTAAAGAAGCAGTTGTAAAATATGCTTGTTTCACTCAACTCATTTTTCTAGAGACATCTTGTACATTAGCTACAGTGTCCATTTGCATCAAGACCTTCTCTCTCAGGGTATGCTCTTTCCCTATTATAACTAGAGTACAGAGGAAAGAAAAAAACTCCATCTGGTTAAAAACTAGGTAAGATATTAAAAGTTGATGTACAAGTGCTGGTTGTGTTTCTAATTTATGGAATACAATAGCAACACAGTTTAGACTGACCATTTTATGTAGTGAAGAGTTCTTTAAGTTCTTCTCTCTTACAAGCCCCTCCTTCGAACTAAGGATTTTACCAAACATCCTTGAGCATACTTTACAACTTTTTTCTTCTTCATGGTCTCAGATTATGCTGGTGTTGAGTGTGCTATCCTCTAACAACTGCTTGAACCAGAAAGCATGTAAGACTCCAAGGTTTATCACTTTGGTAGCCAGGCACAATTGGCAATTTTGTAAGTGTGCAACTCCAGTTTTCTTCACGGTGAAATTTCTGGAGGAGACAGAAATATTGTGAAGTTTTGGGGGGACCTGTATATTCATTTAAATGGTAGGAACACACCTTAGACTTTTCTAATTAACTGAGAATTTTAAAGGCTTCTAGCAGTAGAAAAGGGGAGAGACCTTGATGCCATGAATTGGCACAGTGGCTATACCCTCAGGCTCAAGCATTAGACCAATTGTAGGATGGCACAGGACTGGTATTGTTTTGTTCTGTAGTACGTAGGGTCACCGTGTGTCAGAACCACTTCTATGGCATGGCACCCAAGATCAACAACGATGCAGTCATAGCACTAGTAATTATTAGAATTCCAGACTCTAATATTCCCAAGATATAGATTTATTTGGAGTGGCACATCATGGGTTTCTGCAAGAGTATTTTATTGAAAGGCTCCTGGGAGGCAAAAATGTCAAATTAGCCAGTATGGCCAGTAGAAGTTCTTTCCTATCTACTGGCTATGAAACAGACCCTTTTAAGCATTTGCACCCTAGAGATGGTCATTATAATTCCTCTGGTGGCAAGAGGACTTTTAGCAGTGGATTCTGGGAAATATAGTCCCAAGATATTGGAGGGACTCTACTCATACACTGACCAAATCTGCACTTTCATTTCCATGCCTCATCACATTTTTCATAGGTATTCATTTCCTTTCTGGGACAAGCCATTAATGGCAGCCTTCATGCAACATTTAATTACTCCAATAATAATTACAATAATTATTAAACTTATATATCTATTCCCCCTGCCCACTCTTTTAGTCAAGCAACTTAAAAAAACATCAAAGAAAGATGATGGTATTTCTTCTTAGGGAGGGAGGTGGAGCCAGGTATCTTGTGAATATGCTTACTGTCCTGTGCAACTATTCAAGAAATATTGATGAAAGTGCAGCATGAGGTTTTGACTATAGTTATGCTAAAAGGAAATCCAAAACAGTTCAATTATCTATGATATATTTTGCTGGATAATTCAAAGACATTGCTAGGCATTCAGAGACTTAGCAATGTAATTTACTATATTTTTCATGGGGTGAAAGAAATTGCAGACTACATGTTTCAAGTCTCCCGTATCATACCAAAGGAGAAATAGCTAAAGGAAATTGCAGCCCAGTTCTAGAAATTCTTTTAAAGACTTCTTTCAGGTAGTCCATGTTTATCAGGGTATCTTTAAGCTCTTTGAATTTGCAATAGTTTTATCCTCCCAATGCAAATTCTTATTGTTGGAATGGATAATTAAACTCCATATCTGAATATAGCATGTTCTACCAAACTAAATCAGACAGTAAGTATCAAAGTGAAAGACTTTCATTCAGGTTGCACACTTTTTTGTGGTTAATCTTACCTTTCATATAAAAACACATATCAATAAGAGGCACAAGTATAAATATTTGGGAAAGGAATTCTTTGCTCTGTTTACTCAATCTAGGGCTCTATTAAAGCATAATGCCAAGTGGATAATGATCCCAGGTTTACAGTGTCCCAAGCCTAGTATGAAGGGGAATGAAGTTACTTTCTCTAATTTGGTAATCAATTTACCACTGAAATTCCAATTTACATGGGGTATTTTCTATGTGGAAGTGAGTAGCTAATTTGGCAAACAAACATTTGTATCTTAAGATATAATATTTGCCACGGTTTTTGTCATTAGGCCATATATATGTGAACGTTAAACATTAAGTAGGAATAATGAAGAACACTTGATGCATTTGAATTGTGGTGGTGGAGAAGATTATTGAAACCATGGGCTGCTAAAAGAACAAAGTCATCTCCATTGGAAGAAGTACAGCCAAGGTACTCCTCAGAGGCAAGGATGACGGGACTTTGTCTTACATACTTTGGACATATTGTTGGGCGTGGCAAGTTCCTGGAGAAGTAGATTGTGTTTGGTAAAGTGGAGGGGCAGTGAGAAGGGAGAAATCCGTGAGATGGATGGATGTGGTGGCCGCATCAGTGGGCTTAGGCTGAGGAACAATTGCAAAGATTGCTCAGGACCATGCTGCTTTTTGTTCTTTTGTGCATTGGGGCCCTATGGATAGGAACAAACTCGATGGCACCTTACAGCAGCAACACCAGCATTTTGTAACATAAGTCTTCAAGTATTTAATAACATGGTGGAGTGTTATGGGTTGGGTTACACTGAGGCATGGAAACTTAAGTTGGGCTCTCTTTCTGGAGAATGCCATAATATAAGTGTATGATTCATTTAAAAGTGAAGCTGAATCAATCATAGCCTTGGCGAGGGAACTCGAGTTCAGCACAGGATAAGCTACTGGATTAGAAGAAGCATGAGCAGTTTGACGTTAAGGATGGTGCATCTCACATTCAGTCAAGTTGGTGGTGCTTGCTGTGGCTTTACGTACTTTACCATGGATATTTGCATGCCAGGAGTAATGGAGGTTGCAATAAGCTGCAAGACGATACAACTTAGGAAAGGAAGCACGGCTAAATATACATCTGGCTGGCCAGCCTGCAAATTTTGCCTGTGATAGAGTAAATTTCAGTGGTAAACAGGCACACAGGAAAATAGGAACTATCAGAAACAAAAACCCAACGATTTCCACCAGCATTAGAGGCCTTGATGCAGGATTTGGAGATGTGAGCTGCCTACTCAGATTTTGTCAGCTTCTAATGCTCAGGTTGTCCGAATTTCTACCCATGACTGTCAGTCAAGTGTGGAGCACCCCCTCTCCCCGCCTGCTTGATTGGGACAGAAGAATCGAGGCCTTCATTCCCTACAATTTTTCAACAATGAGGTTAGTGAAGAGTTTTTACGAAGACCTCATCCGTGGTAATGCAAGAAAATTCTTCAACCAATTATCCTTCCAGTCTCTGACAATTTCCTGGGGAGGCAATTTATATGGGTCAAAATAAGTTAGATGTCAGGATAGCATAGGAACCCATGGCACATGCATGGGTTTAGCTAATTTTCCTTTAATGATGCCATTGATTCTTTAATCAGACTTGGGGTGTGAGGCTAGTAAGGGCAACAGAAGCTTCTAGAATGTTGAGAAAATCTTACAGAGGTCCTCTGTGATCTGGTCAGTTAAATTAGTAATTCAGTGACCTCACAGAGTTTTGGGTGCACACAGATGGGAATAATATACCTTAGTAATTTCTAGTGGCCTGCTGACTAAGAGGAGCTTTGAGACCATTATAGACTCAGGAAATCTTTGCCAGACCCTATTTGCATTTATCACGGTTGAGGGGGTCAGGAGTCTGGTGGAAAGGGAGAGCTGAAAACAATCTTTCATTCTCACATGAGATCCTCAAGTTGAGGAAATATCCCACAGGAGTGACTTGAAGAGTTAACAAAAATTAAACGGGGAGCAGGTACAATTATTCTGGGAACATGTTCTGCAGAACCCCCAAAATGTCCCCATCAGTGTTTAAGTGAAATATAAATGAACTTGTTCCAATGTGCTTCTCAGCATATAAGGAAAGATATAAAGACTGAGATAAAACAAGTTTCCAGCTGGACTCTTTCCATACTTAGTTATCCCACTTATACCATACACATTCATTATTTTCTTCTTTCACTGGTTCTTATCATCATAGGTCATCATCTTCTGAGGGTTGGCCAAATCATGGCATTTTATAACCAGTAGTTTCATCAACAAAATTGTGGTCTCACACATCTGTTTTTAATATATTTAAATCATTGAGTTATCTAGTATGTGAATTACATGTCAATAAAACAGTTTTAAAATACAAAAAAATAAGATTTTTAAAGGTGTGGTGCTGTGGTTTAAGATTCACAGCAATGTTACATATTGCCAACACATGAAATGTGGTTGAAGTGCCCAGCCAAGAACCTCATCGACCAGATTATTCCCTTTTATTTCATCTGTGTAAAGTGTTTCCTAAGTCTGATGGGCTTGTGGTTCAAAGATAGTATTTGCAGACAGAAAGAACACAGATTCCAAGTATTTGAATAGTAGAGGCATTTTGAATCAGTCCCAAACAAGATAATATGCCCTTTTCATTTCTGAAACATCCAAGAATCATGATCAATGACTAACACGTATTCAAACCTGTGTATTATTGACCAACTTTCTCAAAGCCAGCTTGCACAACTGAGCTCAGACAACTAAGCCATCCTATTGCGCCAATGGTATTTGGGGACAAGGTATTGCCATATTTCAAATTGATGCAAGCTGAAAGAATAGAACAAGGTCAACTCAGGGTTGTAAAATTGTTTTTAAGGGTGTTGTAATTAGGTGGAACTCATGGACTGTGCCTCCCTGTGTACAACAGAAGGAAACACTATCTGGCCATGCTTCATTCTCAAAATTCCTGTTATCCTTGAGCCCCATTATTGCAGCCACCATCATTGAGCATCTTGTCTGTCCCTGACTTTCCACTTTACCAAGCACAATGTCTTTTTCTAGGGACTGGTCCCAGCTAATAACAAGCACAAAGTAGATGTGACAAACTTTCCATCGTCACTTCTAATAAGAATTCTTGTTGTATTTCTCCAAGATGGATTTGTTTTCTCTTTTGGCAGTCAATGATATTCTCAATATTCTTCTCCAGGATGGCAATTCAAATGCACTGATTCATGTACAGGCTTCTTAATTCAATGTTCGACTGCCACATGTGTATTGTTATTGTCAAATCAGACTCATAGGGATCATAAGTACAACAGAATCAAAGACTGCTCAGTTCTGTGCCATCCTTACAAGTGTTCTTATGTTTGAGCCCATCAATGCAACCACTATGTCAATTAATCTTCTTTAAGGTCTTCCTCTTTCTCACTGCTCCTTTATTTTACCAACCGTGATATCTTTCCCCAGGGTCTAATCTCTCCTGACAACATGTCTAATATATGAGATGTACTCTCTCCACCCTTACCTCGAAGGAGCACTCCAGCTGTGCTTTTTCCAAGACATATCTGTAGGTTCTTTTGACAACCCATGGTATATTCAATATTCTTCTCCAGCATCATATTTCTAATGCATTGATTCTTCTTCAATCTTCCTTATTCAATGTCCAATGTTTGTAAGTATGCGATCTATTGAAAGGACCATGGCTTAGGCATGTCACATGTCCTTAAAGTGACATCTTTTCTTTCAACCCTTTAAAGTGAATTCAAAGAAACAATAAATAAAAGTTGCTATCAAAAAAAAATAAATAAACCTCCTACTCCCACCACCGGAGAGCAGTGATGCCCCCCCCCCCAAAAAAAAAGTTGCTATCATCTTGTCTTTAGGGCAGGGTTGAACAGCCTTCTGGGTTTCTGAGATTGTAGCTCTTTATGGGAGTAGGAAGCCTTGTCTTTCTCCCATGAAGCACCTGGTAGTTTCAAACTAAAGTGAGTCAATGAAAATACCATGCTTGTTTTAAGGATACTTTCATCCTCAAGTGACATTCTTGCTCTTCAGGGATTTGAAGAGGCCTTGGGCAACATGTTTACTCCAAATATTGTGTCATTTTAATTTTTGATTGATACTTCCATGAGCATTGCTTGTGAATCCATGCAAACTGAAATAATTGAACATGTCAATCTATTCTCTGTTTATTATGATGTGTTTATCGGTCCATTTGTGAGGATGTTGATATTCTGTACCTTGAAGAAATCCATATCAAAGGCTATAATCCTTGCTCCTCATGGATAAATGCTTCAAGTCTTTATGCTTTCAGCAGGCAAGGTTGTATCATCTGAATATTGCTGCTTGTTAATAAGTCTTCCTTGTTCCTGATGCCACATTTTCCTTTACGTAAATCAGTTTCTCAAATTATCTGCTCCCAAACTAGAAACACACCTTTTCTGATTTTAAACCATTCAATATAATCTGGTTTTGTTCTAATAGCTGCTTGTCTGTCCATGTATAAGTTCCCCATAAACCCAATGAAAAACTCTGAAATCTCATTTTTCTTAAAGGTTTTTTTTTTTTCAATCATCCACACAGTTCACTGACTTTGCAGAGTGAATTAAATGCTAGTAAACACAGTTCTGGTATTCTCTGCCTTCAGCAAAGATGTTTGTGACATCTCAATGATTTCTCTTGTGTCAATCTTTTGATTCTAGGTTGGATTTCTGGCAGTTTCTTGTCAGTTTTCCAGTTCAATCATTGTTGAATGATCCTTAGGAAAACTTTTCTTGCGTGTGATATTGTTCTGTCCATAAATTCTATTGTTTCACTGTTATTTGTTAAACAAACAAATCTATTTGGGATAAAAGCAACAGAATGCTCATTAGAAGCAAAACGGACAAGAGTTTGTCTCATGGGCTTTGTACATGTTATCCATAAAGACCCATCTCTGGAAACACATATTCTGCTTGACCAAGTGGAAGGCTAGTGGAAAAGAAGACACTCAATAAGATGAAGTGACACAATGGTTGAAGCAAGAGACTCAATAGACTCAAATTTTGTTGTGTCACCTTTCTTTAGAATGGTTACAAATATTGATTTCTTCCAGTTGGTTCATGAGGTAGTTGACTTCCAAATATCTTGGCAAAGATGAGTAAGTACTTCCAGTGATTGCTAAGTTGTTGAAACATTGAAATCGGTATCCTGCCAACTCCAGTTTTATGCTAATGCCTTCATTGGATCTTGGATTTCTTCCTCTCATACCAGTGATTCTTCAGTATATGTCACTGCTAGAAAGGGCTATATGTCAACTCTTTCCTTAGTACAGAGACTATATTCCATCCATATTTTTGGAACTTCCTGTATTTTTCAATATTTTGCCCTTAGAAATTTTCAATATCACAACTCAAGACTTGCATTTTTTTAATGCAGTGAAATTTCTTGTAAATCGTGATCACACTGTTTTTGTTTAGGCGCTAGCTGGTTGATTTTGGCTCATAGTGGCCTTATGTACAACAGATTGAAATACTGTCCTGTTTCTCTGTCATTCTCATAGCTGTTGTTATGTCTTTTACCATTGTTGCAGCCACTGTATCAATCCATATAATCCAGGGTACAGTACAGCTTCTTTGTATTTGGTATCTTCAGAAATACCAGCTGTCGAAATCAAGTAATATATAATTTTTTAATATATAATTTTATGAAAATTAGAGATTCTTCTTAGAGGCAATGTAACCTCCATTTATCCTGAGTCCTCCAATGGCCCAAAGAGTTCTTTAAGCAAACTGCTTCAGTGAGGAAACAGATTAACAAATCATCCATATATTGAAGTAAGGTTAACCCTAGACTAAATTAAAAGGTTTGTCATAGTCATGAAAAAATAATTAAGGACTCATTAAACTTCTAAGGCAAGATAGTCCAGGTAAATTGTTGGTCCTTTCAAGAGAATGCAGAAAGGTACTAATAATCCATATATACCAGAATTATTAAAAATAAACAAACAAACTAGATAACTGCATAGATCTGCCACAGTGAAGGAGGTAGCATCAAGGGGAACATTGCATAGTAACAGATGTGGGTTTATTCAACTGGAAACATAGAAATCATAATGCAATTGATGGTTCACAGATTTTGGACAAAGTGACAGCCTAGGTTATTGGCATTTCTAACAGGAAACACATTTATGTTGCTAGAACTGGTGGAGGGAATCCTAAGCCCTCTAGTTAACAATTCTTGTATCATGGGAGTTAATCCTTCTTTGGCCTCTAGATTTATGTAGGCAGGGGTTTGGAACAGTGGGTTTGAGTCTTGATAGTTTCAGCTGAAATAACTCTTCCAGCATTTGTAGAAGATGTTGCCCACAGAAAATCAAAGCTGATGCAAAGTTGATGTATGGTAGTGGGAGTTAAGGTTACATGTTGCTATATTTTGGATAAAATGAGTGCTGGGGCATAGCAAAAACAGAGGAAAAAGTCCTTCTGATAAATACTGGGTTGGTCTTGTCTCTGACAGACTTAACAAAATCTCTTAACAAAATGGGAGGTTGTATTTCCATTGGGAGAAGAAGTTCTTTCCAAGTAAGGTAATAGGCATGTCAGAGCTCACCAAAAATCTATGTATGTCATCAATGTGTTCTAAAGAAATATTACCTGCTTACAGTCGTTTCACACTTATAAAAGATTAGTTAAACCTATTACTTTACATTTCTGGTGTTGGGGTGTTTGCAAGTGCATGGATTAAATGTTTACATGTGTCATCATTAGAGGAGAGAATGGTTTTCCCTGGGGATGAGCCAGCATTAGAAAAGAAAGCTGCCTCATTCTCCCAAGAGCTTCAGCCCCCATGGTTGACAAAGCACCTGTTTAATTTGTCCTATTCAGTAATAGGTCTTAAAATGTACACATTGGACAATATGTCTCTTCTCTTCGCTTCTGAAAAGAGTTGAGGTTAACTTGGAGTTGGGGGTCTGTAACACTGACCTTTATTCTATTATCCAGAGAATTTCTTTTGTAGAGAGGGGCATACAATTGTGGTTTGTTGTTCCATGTTTTAAAACCTTTCATTGAACTGAGCCCCGGTGGCGTAAGTGGTTGAGTGCGGGACTGTGGCCAGCTGGGTTGGCGGTTCAAATCCAGTGCTGGCTCTCAGGAGCAGCGCTGGGTAGCTCCCATGACCACCAGAGGGCAGTGATGCACACCCCCCCCCAACCAAAACAACAAAAAAACTTTCATTGTGAATTCAGTGAACATTTATAGTAGAGATTGTCAGTTTTATAGTCAATGAATGAAACATGTTTGTTTCATTTCTTGCATTGCCATGTCCTCCATGGAACATCTTTTATTCTACTTGGTCACTGTGTTTCCTCCATCCTTTCCTCCTTTTTAATGAAAATTCAGAATTTTGCCATTTTTTAAATTTATTTCAAGCAGCTGATTCTTCAAAGGAATTGCCACTGGGTTTATATTTTATTCCCCTTATGAACCAGTCTCAGGAGCCCTAGTTGTGTCACCGTGGTCATGCATTAGGCTGTGGTCTGCCTGGTTAGCAGTTTAAAACCACCAGCAGTTCCTTGGAACAAAGACTGGGCTTTTTATTCTGGTCAACAGTTACAGTATCAGAACCCACGGTGGGTCACTGTGAGTCAACACTGACTAGATGGCAATGCATTTGTTTCACGGGGTAGACCTGTCTCTTGTTTGACTGGAACTGGAGCCATGGGGCCGAGTTCATGTGCAGACCTGGGAAGTAAGGGCTATGGTCTTAAGGACTTCATTCGCCTCTATTTGGAGAGTAACCTGTTCTCACTTATGATTCTTAGGTTTGTTCTACATTTATCTCCTACTCTATTCAGGATCTTCTAAGATAACATTTTAAGAGCAATTGGTAGTGATAGCTAAGCACCATCTGGTTCTGGTGTCAGTGTCACACACATGGTGTGTGCAGGGTCTATAATCCACCAAACTAATTTTTCCATATGTCCTTTAAGTTTATATTAGTGCTTTTTATTCTGAGTGGCAACAGATCAATATTTGCACCTCAAATGTCTGTACAGGAGCTTTTAAGTCCCTGGGTACTACTAATCTGGGTGCCCAATAGTGTCTCGGTATGCTATGTTATGCCAATTTACTTTGGTGTCCCCTGAGACTATAGAACTGAACCTCCAGCCTAAGCAATTCATTTCTTAAATGTATTTGGATATGTCTAAGAGTGTCACCCACCACATGTCTGCCAGTTTGTTTTACTTGCTGTGGTGGCTTATGTGTTGCTGCGATGCTGTAACCCATGTCACTAACAAGAATGCCTAAGTCCTCACAGTTGGACCAGTAGGAATCATCATGAGATATGGAGGAAATTCCAAAGTTCTCAGGTACTCTGTTTGCTTGGATCCATGATCAGTGCTCATGGCAACAGAGTGAAGAGATCAAAAACCTGGATATCCTAGGTGGATCTGCTGCATAAGATCTCCTGAAAATGTTGAAAAGCAAGGCTGCTACTTTGAGGATTAAGGTGGTCTTGACCAAAGCCATGACACTTCCAATTACCTCACATGCATTCGAAAGTTGGGCATGGCATGAAGAAAAACTGCAGAGGAAATCCATTCGTTTAAATTGTGATGTTGGAGAAGAATATTGAAAGTATCAGGGACTGTCAAAGGGACAAACATTTTTGTCCAGGATGAAGTATGGACATATTGCTCCATGTGGGCAAGGATGTCAAGAGTTCATCTTATATATTTCACATAGTGTGGAAGTCATATAATTTTGTGTCAATTTGAGGATGATGAGTGTAGGGGTGGAGTCTAACCTGTCAATCTGGAGACAGTCTATGAGACCTTTATGTGAGCATGGCTTTCTCATGAGAATTCTCGGAAATCTGGTCATATTTCCCCATTGGAGGTAAGAGACTCACAATAGCTACTTCGACTTACCCTGATAGAGCCAGACCTCTGAGGCTGGGAGAGCCATGTAGAGACTCCTGCCAATGCTGAGATGCTTGAGAAGCCACAGAGAGGGCCCTGCCAGCACCGAGATATTTCTACCACAACTGGATACATAAGAATCTTCACTCACTGGTCTGGGATTATCCTAGTGTCATTGCATGTGCTTTATGAGTCTGGAGAGGATTTTAGAGATTGGTATCGGACATATGGGGTAAAATCGGACTTGTCTTGGTCTGAACTAGGCTGGGATGTTTTCTCAACGTTCACTTGCTCTTATGTATAAATCTGTTTCTAATACACAGATGAGTGTTCATGAATTTGCGTCTCTGGTCTACCCAGACTAACACAGATATGTTGTCATGAGAAACTCATGCCTGGAGAAGATCCTCATTTTGGGTAATGTAGCAGGCCAACCAAAAAGAGGATGGTCTTTAAGGAGTTAGATGGACACAGTAACTGCAACACTGGGCTCAAGCAATGGAGCAATTGTGGGGATGGGACAGGATCATGCAGTGCTTCCTTATGGTGTGTTTAGGTCAACATGGGTCAGAGCCAGCTAGCTGGTATCTAGCAACAACAATAATGAAATATCACATAAATGTATAGCAAATGTAAATATATGTCTACAAATGGCCTCTGTCAAACCCATTTATGTTTATTCATGGCTATACTGCAAGTCTCCTATACATAGGTGTTCAAATTCAAATCTATCCACACATCTGCTTGTTGATCACAGTTATTCCAGGACTGTGCAACCGTCCCAGGGGCTCTTCCACCCAGAGATTTTTTTTTCCCTCTAATCTTTGCTATTGCTTAATCCAAATAAATGACTAAGTATAGTGTTTCAATCACTTGAATCAGAGCATGGAAAAGATAAACATACAATTTTCTGTCTTCAACATCAATTGAAATCTAACCAATTAGTAATGTCATAGCAGCACAATGGCACAAGAATGCCTGATATTTGGGAACACGCAGAAAGCAAGTTAATGATGTTCAAGAAATATTTCCTTGAGAGAATGAAGGTAAAAATAAAGAAATCTAAAAAGTTTTGTGTGTGGATGTTTATCTTTCTAGATACTGTCAGTAGTTTTCTATAGCTACTTACTGAGCTAGCTAATGTTTAATTTGAGTAACCTTGTGCAAAGACCTGTTTAAGTGGCCATATCAAACAATAGCAGCAAGAGGAGAGATAAGAAGAAAGTATAAAAGGATTATTAAAGAAATGCTAGGGGTGAAATTTATCTCTCCCAACAAATCATGGTATGTTGGGCTTAATCAAAAAATCCTATAATGGGCAGACTGATAGGAAACTGTTATTTTAGGGAACTTGGTGGCATATGAGTGTATTTATTGTGATGTGTGACAGGAGAGGGGGAGCTGAGGCTGTGACTTTCAGATCATTATTTTAAAAATATAAATCTTAGAGTTCTGACATTCTGAAGACTTTTGTTGTTGTTTTGTTCTTGGTATTACAAAGTGGCAAAGAATAAAAGAAAAGGCAAGGGACAAGGGACTGAGCATGCTGTTCCTAACTTTCCATCCATAATGTGATTATGTAAGAAGGAAATGTCTTTTGATCGCCTTTACAATCTTAATACATCCAAGGGAAATACAAATAAGCTTTGCCTTACTAAGTGGCTTGTTACATTGGAGATGTTTTTCTAAGCAGCCAGTATACAAAAGAAAGGATAAAGAACAGAGAAACTAATTAAACAGAGCCTAAACTTGCCGTTCAGTGACTCCATGATTTGTTTAGCCCAGGCTCAGGCCCTTCATTGTGGGTTTAGATTCTGTAAAATTTCCAACATGGGTTCTTCTCTCTATTTCAGAAGACTATTAAACATGTACAGGCATTGATCTTTTATTTGTCTGTAAGTTGTTGAAGCAAAGGGATTGAGGTAAACAATCTAAGATTTTATTCTACCAATCACTTAGTATTTATTAAGGACTAAGTAAGCAGACACCATGGTGGGAGTTGAGAAAACGGGTTCTGAGTGATGGTGCCGCTTCGGGTGCTTACAAAAGAGATGGGCTTGCAAGTCATAAACAAAGTACTCAGAATAGCGGAGGAAGATGATTTTGCTGTTTTTTAATTCAGTGCATGTAGTTTCCTCTGCTACCACCATAACAAAACCACAGAACTTATCCCGTGATAGAAAGGCCTAGGATCCTGGTTTGAAATAATAACTGTGCATCAAAGTTGCCTTTTAAATTCCAGCATGCTCTTTCTACTGGAGCCCCTAGTTTCAGCTCACACAGAAGAAGCACACCAGGCGGTGTGGTCATGAGGTGTTGATGGGATCAGGTATCAAGCATCAAAGACAGAAAACAAAAATCCAGACCCATGTAAATGAGGGTGGGTGGAGTGGAGAGTCAAAGCCCATCTATAGCCAAATGAACATCCCCTCACAGAAGGGTTACAGGAAGAGATGAGCCAATCAGCATGCAGTAAGGCACCGATGAAATATTCCTCTAGCTCTTTAGGAGCTTCCACCCCCTTCCCACTAATATGGCCCAAATGACCCCAATTCTACCTTACAAATCTGGCTAAATCAGTGCATGTTCACAACACAAGGAATTCAGGACAGATAAGCCCCCTCAGGACCACTCATTAGAGTAGTGATACCAAGAGGGGAAGGGAGAGAGGAGGAGTCGATCACAATGAATGATACATAACCCTCTCCCAGAGAGACGAACAACAGAAATGTGGCCGAAGGACTCCATAAGGTTTTCGATGACCAATTTTTCCTAAGAAACTCAATAAACCATTCTTCTGACGCATCTCTGATTAGATTCATTGATCCATTCTTTCCAATTTTCAATTGGATGTGTTCATCATTTGCCCTACTTGGGAACTCCTAGAACAGCTCAGAGGATTGCAAACACTTAAAACATATTTAACAGATTGGCATTGGCCATGAGCGAATGAGATAAGCGAGTGGAACAGAGCAGAAGCCGCTGAAGGGAGATTGACAGTGGAAGCCACTGCCCTTTGACCCCTTTACAATTTCTTCACAAAATTGTGTGTCTTGAGTGGCGATTGGCCTCCCGTGACTGCCATCTGCAGCTCTTGTTGGAGACAACTGCTTTGCAAATGCACACAGAGTGGGCCTGGTCTTGGTCCAACTCTTAGACACGATGAAGGTGATATGGCTTATGAAATGGTTCCAGGTCAGGATCACCCTAAGATTGAATCTACACTGCAGAGTTCTCCTTCAGGATGCAAGTCCTTCCCTCTCTTACGAACCACACTCCTTGTCAGTTTATCTTGGGGGCACATCCTTCATAATTTAATTTCTTAAATTTAATTGCTTTTAAGTATGACTATTAAAATATGTCAAGAACCAAAAGTTGTCAAAACTGAATGTACATCAGAAGAACATGAAAGTGTATGGAAGACAAAATTTTTCCCACTATCCCTAGAATAGGTCTGGGAGGCTGGCCTGTGGTGTCACTGAGTCCATTTCAGTTCGTCAGGGCTCCCCGTGAGAAAGCACAAATACCTCAATATTGGTTTTGATTCTGATCAAGGTGATGGGTTACATAATATACCTCCAGTTTTACCTTCAACAATTCATACACTTTTTCTTTTTCCATTCATATATTTCAATCCCCTCAATGTACCCTCACTTATGCCACTTTTCTCAGTTGTTTAGTATTATTATCAGTTATTTCTTTTCCTTTTCCTTTCTTTACCCACTTCCCCTCAGTAAATTCTGCCCATTTGGTCTTAAGTGGTTGACTATTTTACCACAAAGTGGTTCAGCTACAGATCAGAAGCTTGAGTAAGAGTATTCCCCCAGTCTCTTTGATCCATAAGTCTCATTTGACTTATGGTTCTGGATTCTGTTTCACACCTTCCTTTCTCGTGTAATCCTTTACATAAGATTTGGAAATGGTAGGTGGACACAATCAAATTCTTGTCTCAAGATGGTGAAGACTGGTATTCATAAGATACACTAGTCCATTAGATGAATTGTTTCCATATAAGACTGAATTTTCATCACCTTTCTTTCTTCAGGTTGGGGATACTAATATTTGCACTTCAGATGGTTGTTAGGAGGATTTTAAGACTCCAGTTGCTATTTACTGACATAGAACATAGAAAAAATGTTTTTGTAAATTACATTATTACAATTGACTTTGGTCAATCAAATGATTTAACAAAAAAGGAAACCTTATGGAACAAAGTTCTATTCTGACACATTAGGATAGATTTGAGCACTTTAAGGGAAGGTTGTCTTTGCAAATGTACCCACAGTGAAAAGTTTTTTGCAAAGCTTCCAGACTAAAATAGATTACAAAGAAGTAATAGATTGTCTATTCAGAGAAATTAATCAGTGAAACCTCATGAACAGAATGGAAAGGTTAACCTTGTTGAGTACTGAAAACTTCATGCCTCAAAGCAGAACATTGTCATACATAGTGCTGGAAGATGAGCCCCTCACATCATGCACTCAAAAAATGCACTCAAAATATGACTGAGAAAGAATTGCCTTCTTGAAGTAGCTTTGGCTATCACAATATAGATAGACTAAAACCCACAGGAATAAGGCCTTCAAGACCTTCATCTGATGATGAGTCAGACTCAAAAAATATGCAACAACAAAAATACACCAATTAATCATTGGAACTTGGGATATATGAAGTATGAATTGAGGAAAATTGGAAGTTGTCAAAAATGAAATATAACACCTAAAGATCCATATGGAGGTTGCCAGTGAGAGGAAATGTACTGTGATTGTCCATTTAGAATCAGAAAATTATATGGTTTCCTCTTCTGAGATGATGGAATAGGAACAATAGTATTATATTCATTGTCTAAAGAAGACTTCAAGACCTATCCTGAAAAAATAATGCTGTCTGTGATGAAATAATATCTATCAGTACAAAGGAAAATGCATCAATACAAATATTTAAAGTTATGCAACCACCATCGAAGCAAGCGATGAAGAAATTGATGAGTCCTGCCAGTTCTTCAGTCTGAAATTTATCAAAAATGCAATCAAGTGTATTGATAAATATTGGCAACTGGAATGCAAAAAAATTGGAAGAGAAAGAGAAAGGAAACTTAGTTGGAAAATACAGTTTTTGGAGGCAGAAATCAAATCAGAGATCATATAATAGGATTTTGCAAGACCCAAGAGTTCATCGCAAATAACTTTCCTCAACACAAATTCTCCAGGTAAAATCCATATCTCTACCTATTCCAAAGAAAGGTGACTCAACAAAATGTTCAAATGATACAACAGTCTCGCTGATAACACATGCTGAGGATTATTCAACAACCGTAGTATCAGTGTATAGAGAAGCAGCTCCCAGAGTTTCAGGCTGAATTCAGGAAAGGATGCAGAAGAAGGCATATGCTTGCTTGATGTCAAATATTTCCTAGTTCAAAGCAGATATTACCAGAAAGATGTTTACCTGTGTTTCATGGACTATGCCAAGGCATTTGACAGGATGGATTATAAGTAACTGTGGAGAACCTGGGGAAGAATGGGATTTCCAGAATAATTCATGGTGCCCATGTGGGCATACCGCATAATTTATAATCAGGAAAGGTATGCACAAGAGTTAACATTCTCTCACCGTACTTTTCCCAACAGTATGCAGAATCAGAGAAGCTGGATTATATGAAGACTATGGCATCAGGATGGGAAGAGACTTACTCACAACCTGCATATGCAGAAGACACAACTGTGCTTGTTGAACATGAGGATGACTCCAAGCACTTGCTGATGAAGAACAAGCGCTGCAGCCTTTGCTGTGGATGACAGCACAAAGAAAAGAAACCCAAACGCTTCGGAGCTGGACCGATAGACTGCATCGTGATAGATGGAGAAAAGATTGAAGCTACCAATTTCATCCTGCTTGGATCTACAATCATTGTCGATGGAAGCAGCAATCAGGAGATTAAAAGTTACATTGCATTGGGTCTTTGTGCACTTCACAAGATCCCTTTTCAATCATGAAAAGCAAGGGCGTTACTTTGAGGACTAAGGTGTACTTGACTCAAGTCATGGTAATTTTAGTTGCCTCGTATGCATGTGAGAGGAGGCCATTGAATAAGAAAGGAATCAGTCAGTCACTGGGCCTGGGGCTCAGGACAATACTTTGAGTGTCTTATGATGTGAGGGGCTCATCTTCCAGTGCTATATATGACAATGTTCTGCTTTGAGTCATGAAGTTTTCAGTATTCAACATGGCTTCCATTCCGCCCATAAGATTTTCAGTGGTTAATCCCTCAGAAGTGGACAGCTGATTCCTTCTTTGTAGTCTATTTAAGTTTGGAAGTTTCACAAAAACCTGTTCAAGTGGGGCGGGGGAAAATATACAAAAAAGACCTGTTCATGTTGGAGGATGATGCTGGTCTTTGAAATGCCAGTGACATAACTTCCTGCATCAGAGCAGCATACAAACCACCACAGTATGAAGAACAAATTGATAAACACAGGGTGAGGGCTTTCATATGCAAAACATATATTAGGATTATGACAACTTTATGGGCGCATATAATTTTATATATTGGATATGTACAAAATATGCAATTCTGGCCTGTTGAGGTGATTAGATTTGTGGAGGGAATATGTAATAAGAAAATTTAGACAGAGTGGAAGAACAAATAATGTGTGCAAAATATCAGAAACAGAAAAGTGCACTGCATGTATGAGCTGGGAGAAGGCTAGAGTGACTGAGGTTTGCAAAGGGCAGCAGCTCCCTGCTGTCAATGCAGGAGGGGAGAACAAATCTTAGAAACAGACTTATAGATGGAGCTGCGTAGGTACACATAGAAGCCCATAACCAAACCAAACTCTTGTGCCCTGGAGTTCTTTTGGGCTCTCAGGGACCCTACAGGACATGGAAAACTATCCATAAGTTGTTTCCAAGGTTATAAATCTTGAAGGAAGCAGACTGCCATATATATATATATATATATATATATATATAGAGAGAGAGAGAGAGAGAGAGAGAGAGAGAGAGAGAGAGAGAGAGAGAGACCGTGAATATATACTGTTGTCCTTTTGATTAGTACCAGAGTTCTTAACCTTTACACCACTAGGACTCTTTGGGTAGTTTGTATTAATCTTGTTAGGTCCATCTGGTTATTTTTTGCGTCAAAGAAACCCCTTTTCAATTCTCTGCCATCTTCTTTGTGTTTTTGCTAAGCACAAAATATAAAGTGATGAGAGCCATTTCTTCACATCATGCTCATTCTTAAATCCATGCTGTCTCGAACTAGTCCACATCCCAGATCCACAATCCAGACATCCCTTTCTTATATTTCCTTCATTTCTAGTCGCCTTCTCCTTAAATGAACTTGAGACACAGATTTGTGTACAAGTGGTTTATTAAGGAAGTGCCCCCAAGATAAACTGGCAATAAGTGTCGGTCGTAAGAGAGGGAAGGACTTGCATCCCGAAGGAGAACTCTGCAGTGTAGTTTCAATCTTAGGGTGATCCGGACCTGGAACCGTTTCGTAAGTCAAATCACCTCCATCGTGTCTAAGAGTTGGGCTGAGACCAGGCCCACTCTGCGTGCACTTGCAAAGCAGCTGTCTCCAAGAACAGCTGCACAGAGCAGTCATGGGAGGCCAATCACCACCCAAGGAGCACAATTTTGTGAAGAAATTATAAAGGGAATCCACGTACATCTTCACATTGAATCATGGGCAGTACCTTCCACTGTCAATCTCCCTACATTGGCTTTTGCTCTGTTCCACTCGCTGGTCTCACTCACTCATTTCCAATCTGTTAAATATGTTTTAAGTATTTGCAAACCTCTGCACTGTTCTAGGAGTCCCTGAGTAGGGCAAATGATGAACACAGCACATTGCAAATGGAAAGAATGGGTAACTGAATCTACTCAGAGATGAATTAGAGAGACTTCTTGAGTTTCTTGTGAAAAATCAGTCACTGAAAACCTTATGGAGTCCTTCACCCACTTTTCTGTTATTCTTCCTTCTGTGGGGGGGTTATATGCTGATCATTGAGATCAGTTTCCCCTTTCTCAACCCCACCTTCCCTTTAGCCTCCTGGTCTTGCTACTCTCATTATTAGTCCTGGGGCTTTGATCCCTCCTGGATTCTCTGTGCTGTGAGCTCTGATCTGTACCAATGCACATGCTTTGGATGAGTTGGATTTTTCAGGTAGAATTGGGCTCATGATAGTTGGGAGAGGAAGCAGTAAAAAACTGGAGGATAGTTGTATGTTTTTCGATGCTGTATTGCACCTTGGCTAAACCATTCCTTCCTGTGACCCTTCTGTGAGGGGATGTCCAATTGTCAACAGATGGGCAATGGAGCTCCACTCCTTTCTGCCCTTCATTCACATAGATATGATTTTTTTTTTTTGTTCTGGGTTTTTGTTGCCTGATACCTGACCCTATCGACACCTCGTGATCGCACAGACTGGTGTGTTTCTTCCATGCAAGCTGATACCAAGGGCTCAAGTACAAAGAAAATGTTTGGAAAATGATGATGGTAGCATAAATACATATGTGCTTGACACAGTGGATGAATGTATGGATTATGATATGAGCTGTAAGAGTCCTCAGTATAATGATTGAAAAGAAAAAAAGGAAAGAAAAGAAAACCTTCCAGAGTACAGTCTTATGCTGAGACAGTGTGGTCAGTGTGAGGGTTTTATTGGAAGGTTGTCTATGCAAATGCATCCACTCTCTCGTCTTTTTCTAGTTGTTTAGAGGAAGGAGTTTTGTGCTTCATTCAGTCTGAGTTCATGGCCGAATAAAGTCCCCCAAAATAGGTGTGAGCTTTTGCAGCAGTTACGGGGAAGTCAGTGTGGGAACTCTCTCAGGGCAATGGATGTCTGATGTGAAGAGGATTCTGTGTAAGCATCCTCAGAAACAGGACACAGCCAGCCATCTCCACATGGCAGCGCTCCAGCTTGGAAAATAAAGTCCCTTCCCTGGAAACACCGCCATGCACCGAAAATAACATTAAGCAGCTTGGTCTCAAAAGATCAGAAAGGATATTCTGCTGAAACAGTGTTTTATTTTCTTTCCTTGCACATATAGTTCAAATCCTCCCTGAAGCCCATTCCAAACTGAAAATGGAGACAGAGGTGCCCACGAGATCAATGCCAACATCGCCCCATGCAGAAAAGCTATTCTAACGGAGTTTGCTGCCACTACAGCAATTTCACATTGTTTCTAGTCATTGTAGATGGATAATTAAATATTTTTGCTTTAAGAAGCCCCTGCTGGTATTTTGGCTCAATATAAGCATTAAAATAACACTTGTATAGCAAAGAAATTAAAGATTATGGGTTCTGGCAGTAGACAGACATGGGTTTTTATCCAAGCTCTTCCACTTTTGTGTAAGAGACTAAGTTACTTCTAGAACCATGTTTTCATGTGTAAAATAAGAATAATTATATCTTTAACCCAATGCCCCTGAGTGGATTCCAATAAAAAACAACCTTGTGCAGGGTTACTGAGGCTGTAAAACTTCAGGAGAGCAGATAGCTTCCTCTTTGCCCAGAGGAGTGACTTGCAAATTTGAACTGATAACCTTCACACTGGTGCTTCAGTGCTTATCCACAAGCACACACCAGGTTCTCTAAGTAGTCTTCACCTCAGCAAATTGTTGTAAAGCATCTATATTTGTAAGGCAACAAGCACAGTGCTTGATACATTGTTTTTAGTGAAGTAAAATATTTAACATTATAAAAATCACAATAAATGGGGGAGGAAATCAGGTAAAATTCTGAATTAAAAGGGTTGTATATGGCCAAAATATGATAATCAAGTTCCTATTAACTAAATCATCCCATAAGCCAACTTGTACTTGGTTCTATTTCACAATGATATTTAGAGAATGAACAAAATTTATTGCTTGAAGGCATCTTAGGATCAAATATTCCTCACATGCAGATGATCAAACCAAGGTATTAAAGTATTCTAATTTGATGACGGTCAAAGGGTCACCAGATAGAGTCAAAAGTGAAGCAGAAGTTTTGTATTGTTCTCCTACCCTACAATTCATCAGAGTTGAATCCAAGTATGTGGAAAGGATGACTCAGTTTATTTTGAACCAGGAACCAGTTGCTGTGAAGTTGATTCTGACTCACAGTGGCCCTACGTGTCTTAAAATAAAACTGTACTCCATAGGACTTCCAAGAGGTGCTTTTGTGATAAGAGATTGCCACATTCTTTGTCCAAGATACCTCTAGCTGGACTGGAACTTCCCACCTTTCTGTTCATAGCCAAGCAGAGTCAATGTCTGTACCATTCTGGAACCCCATTCACACATATTTATGAAATGCCAAATTGCTTTACATAGGTAATTCCATATCACATGGTGAGATTTCATGTACATCCAGCCAAAAATTTGTGTCCCCATGCATGACTATATCAGAGAATTAGGGAAGTAGGGAAGAAATGGAGGGTTTGAAAAACAAACCAACCTTAGCCATGTTGCAAAAGGACACTTTGGAATGGAAATCTGAAGTGTTTAATTATCAACATGTGCCTTTCCATCCCCAGCCTATTAAATCATCTGACCTGGTAATAATAGCCTGTTTAGCCATCAGGAGAAGATGGATGAGTTTTAGTTCCCATTTTTAAATCCGAAGGATCTGCCCTGTTTCTGAATTATCTGCAGATGAAGATTAGTCACTGAGGCATCTGTAGGTTGTGCAGAGGACACGGAAGTCTTGGCCGGCACATTTATCCTCCACCAGGCACGCTCCCCTCTCCTCTGGGTCCTCCACTGGTAAACAGAGACAAAAAGAGCCAAGTTTCCTATGGGCGAAATGGAAAGGCTCTCTTTAGCAAACTGAATGCAATGGTTTCCCGGTTTTAACCTGACTGAACAAGGATCACACATTTCGCTTTTACAAGGAGATGCCCTCTCACATACTTTGGATATGCTCTCAGGAGAGGACCTGTCCCTAGAGAAAGACCTCATGCTTGAGAGAGCTGAGGACCAGAGGAATAGAAGATGACTCTGGGTGAGATAGATTGACACGGGAGCTGCCGCCATGGGCACGGATGTCACAGTACTTGGGTGGATGGCACAGAACCAGCCACGTATTTCCTTCTGCTTCGCCAGTAGTTAGAACCACTTCAATGGCACCTAAGATCACCAAATTTCACCAGTAGCAATTTCACCAGTAGGATCCCTGCTTTCCCAGTCAGTGGGTTTCTTTTGTGTTATATTTCCAAATACTTATCCAAGATTCTTCTTAACAGACATATCAAGCCACCCCAAGTCATAGCAATATAAAAAAAAGTCATTTACTGGGATCATAGATGTGTTAAAAGTTGGCTGTAGTGACTTGACTGGTATGGGAAGATTCGCATCCCAAACCCACTCACACAGGTGACTCGCAAATGGGTGCCTGAGGCTGGCTAAGAGTTTAGCATGACTGTTCATTTTAATCCATGAGTATCCTCAGCAGCTGCTGGGGCTTCCTCACAGCCAAGGAGCTGAATTCCTAGAACGCTTGCTCTTAGAGTTTAGGAAAAACAGCAAAACTCCTTTTGACCTAGCTTCCCAACTCCCAGAAGGCCACATTAGCAGTAAATCACTAAGTCAAACATTATTTCAAACTAAGCAACATATACTCCCTCTTCCAGTGGAAGAGTAAAATAGACTTTGCAGGAATCTTTATCATATCTTGGGACTATTTATTGTTACATTCTAGCTACCTCCTCCCTTCCCAAATTACGAATGTTTCCCAGAAGCTTAAAAACATTTATGTCACTTATTTATCAACTCTCGCTCCACTTATGACATTCGATAGATATTTTTTGATGCCTTGAAACCAAGAGTTCCCTCTCAGCAATGTAATCCATCAGTCAATCAATCAACCAATCAAGTTATATTTATTTTTTCTGGAGGTGATTTCTTTCCCAGCCGGTTCCACAGTTAAGTACAATAACTCCAAATGCCATTCTGGATTCCAAATAATTAATGCAGTCAGGAACAAATAATGCAAATTTCAACAGCACATTCTGTGTGAGAGATAGCAAAACAGACAATGGGAGAGAGGGGGTGGGGGGGGAAACAATTAAAAATGTTTTCCAAGTTAGAAAAGGATGTTAACAATGGCAAAGCTTTTGAGATATTTCAGTGGTTTTTATGCCTCCATTCCTATTCTGTGCCCCTAAGGAGTCAGGGTTCCAAAAAGAGACAGTTTGGCAGATTCTATCAGTAGACCCCAAAGTAGAAATTAACTAGTGTTACAATTCTCTTGCATTGAGCCCCTTTCCATTTGCGCACATTTGCATATGAATACCCAACTAATTGTTTTGAAGTAACAATTAAGAGAACAATAGAAGCAGAAAAGGGACTTGAGGCTGCAACAGACACCTGGGAGACTGTATTTAATTTTTTTTTTTTTTTTAGTATTTAAATTTTTTTTTTGTTAAATAATGAAGAAACTAAAACTTCACACACACAGCACTATCCAAAGGAACAGAACAGTGAAATGTTCCTAACCTCTGAGAGCCCTGGTCCTTCCCACTTAGTATACTGAATAACAATATCCTACCCTGGTGGCTTATTGGTTCCACTTGGGTTGCTTATACAAGGTCAGCAGTTCAAAACCACCCAGGCACTTCACAGGAGAGGAGGAGGCTTCTTAGTCCATCAAAGAGTTCCAGTCTTGGAAACCACAAAGGCAGTTATTCTTTGTCCTGTTGGAATCAACTCAAGGCTTGTGTGTTTGGAATGTTTGGTTTTTGTTTGCAATGTGTTTAAAGCACCAATCTTGATAATAGTCCTAAAAGAAGCCATCTCCAGGGCCTCAAATCCATCCTTGTGTCCTGGCTCCAGTTCAAACTGATTAACTAGCTGTTTCTAGTTCAGTGAAATGAGAGTGGGAGTGGGAGGAGAGCAATGAGAGACTGGTGGTGGCCTTTCTCTGGGGTCCAGAGCAATTCAGCTCTGGCCCCAAACTAGCACCACTCAGCAAATGACATGCCCTATATTTAAAGCTTCCCATAAAGGGTGCCTTTTGGTGTACCCATTAATAAAGTGACCAGACATCTCGCTTTTTAAAAACAATTTAACAATGTCTCACGGCATTTTAAAATTAAGCTAAATATAGTACAATACTATTTTTGCATTTTATGAAAATTTTTCTTGCTCTATATAGATCAAATTTTTAATCAAGAAACCTCTGGTGCCCCGCTTAGTCAATGGTGCCCTGCTTAAAATCTGGTCAATTTACCATTAACCACTGGGGCACTAGTCAAAAGGTTGGCTACTGGCACGCACCAGCCAGGCTATGAAATGAAAAGGTGGCAGCTTGATTCTGTAAATATTACAGCCTTCCAAACCTTCTGGCAGAGCCCTGGTATCAAAGTGGTTATGCCTTGTGCTGGTAACCACAAGGTTAGCAGTTCAAACCCACCTGCTGTTCCAAAGGAAAAAAGGTAGCTTTGTGCTCTTATAAATATGTATAGCCTTAGAAACCCACAGGGGCAGTTCTATTGACTTAATGGCAGTTCTAATGTCTTGGATTTTTAAAGCTTGGAGCAATTCTACTGTAGTAGTTACATACTTCCATGTCAACTTGATAAAGGAATGAAAGGGTGGAGTCGAACCTGTCAATCAAGTAACAGCCTGATGATCAATGCTGGCAGGACCTTCTTAGGAGGATTCTGGGAACTCTCTCTTGATTCTACCATCAGAAGAGGTGGGTCTCTCTCAAGTTCTCACTCTTTCTTTGCTTCACTTTCCTGCTGTTTGGGCACTCAGAGAGGTTAAGGAGCCATGTGGAGACTCGCACCAGCACTGAGATGTTTCTATCACCACAAGTTGCACAAAACTTTTCACCTATTGATTTGTGATCTTCCTGCACTAGGTATCATTGTGTGTGCTACATGAGTGTAAATAGGAATCTATGGACTAGTCTTGGAAATATGGGCTAATATCAGACTTGTGAACTTAATCTGAATTGAGCTGGGCCGTTTTCTTAATAAACAATTACTCTCTGATATAAAAATCTTTTTCACACATATGGATTGGTCTGGATGGACTAGAGAAAAAAATTCAGGGAGACTCATATGTGTTAAGAGAGGGTTTTATATCAAAGAGCAGTTGTGCATTAAAAAAGAAATCCCAGGCCAATCCAGATCAATTCTGTAAGTCTGATATTAGCCCTTATATCTCATAAAAGTCTATAAATTCCTCTTCAGATTCATGTAACACATGCAATGATACTGACTGCATGAAGATTAGAGGCCAATGGGTAAAACGTCTGGCAGATCCAGTGGCAAGGAAGTATCTTAGTTCTGGAAGGAGTCTTCATGTGACTCCTCAAGCTCTCCTCAAGTTCCATGTGTCTTGTCAGCAGGAAGATCGAGCAGACAGTTTGTGTGTCCCTATCCAGTGAGCTATTTTTCTCCATAGCACATCCCAAATGAGGTGATCAGTCTGCAACCTGATTGACAGACTACACTCTGTCCCTTTACAAGTTGACAGAAGATTATGTAACTGCCACAATATGCATCAGTGCTACTGATTTTTTCTCTAGCCAACCCAGCCTAACACATCTACTCTGTTCTATTTACTTACTAGAAGTTGGAATAGAATGCTGATGATAGGTGTGTGTGTGTGTGTGTGTGTGTGTGTGAGAGAGAGAGAGAGAGAGAGAGAGAAAAGAGAGAGATCTAACATATTTTTTTCTTTGTGGGATCATTTTTTAATGAATTGAAGACAGTTTGTCATGTCACAGAATGTGATATGTATTTATATTTTTGTTGTTAGATCATTTTCTTCAACCTCAGATGCATTATTATTAGCTCCCTATTTTCACTTAACTTTAATCCAAGAGAACGCAAAAAATAATA
Organism: Nesogale talazaci; assembly: GCA_004026705.1. Lineage (NCBI taxonomy): Eukaryota > Metazoa > Chordata > Mammalia > Afrosoricida > Tenrecidae > Nesogale > Nesogale talazaci. The sequence continues at coordinate 131,156 of PVJH01001552.1, read as the reverse complement.
CAGAGCGGGTAAGCCAAATTATAAATGATGAAAAAGAAATAGGTTGAATTTTAACCAAACTATATCATTCATCATCTACTCTCCAATGCATTCTAGGTGAGGACAAGACTATTCCTATCGCTGGTCAATGGTCTGAGGGAGTTCAGTGTGGCTTAATCTACATGCGAACTTTTTACATAGATTTGAAGCTTTCACCATCATTCCTAGCCTGCTGCAAAATGGGTGCTTTGAATTCAAATTCTAACAAATTCCCTTCACTAGCTTTGGACTTTAATATACACAATCCTTGCATCATACTGGCTGGTGTGCTTCTTCTTTGTGGGTTTATCATTCATCTCACTTTGATGGCTGTTTGCTTTAAGAGAGGCTTTAAGACATCAGACTATTCTTCCTGATAGCTTAGTATCAACTGGTTTCTACACCACACTATGCTACAGTAGCCATCTAATCAGTCATCACCTTTTAAGAGCAAGCATCTAGCAGAGTCACATCATAAGAACTAATTGTTCCTACATTAGGGCTTAGGGCTAAGTGCAGCTGAAAATTCATTCATACACCTAGGTTCACAGGTATCCTTGGTTCCCAATAAAGGCTCCATCATTTTCTTGTGAAATGTAATTCCAATAATTCTATCCTTAATCTAGTCAATGGTTCAGAATTTAAAATACCAGCAGGAAAAATGAAAATGTACATACATAGCAAAGTTTACTGAAATAGAATATATGGAAATGTAAAAATCAATAACTTAAGTGTCTGAACACTGATTAAGAAAAAAATGAAGATTAGGCATAATTTGAAAAAATTGATGATACTCCTCTAGGGAAAAACTGCTGGCAGATCAAGTACATGTCATAACAATATTAAAATTAAAACATATTTTAGTCTTAAGTTGGATTATAGGTGTTTTTATTCTCTTAGGAGGCAATTTCACAAACATATGTAATATTTTGAGCATACTCTTTGGGATTCATAACTATAATAAAATTTTTTTCATAAATGATGCTTGCCTAACTTTTTTCGATGGATAATGTTGCTATTATTATCTTGGTTGAGTCAGTTTTGATTCATAGCAACCTCATATACAAGAAAAGGAAATCTTGCTATCAATAATTGATATGGTGTCTGAGTCCAGAGTTGCAAACACTGTGTCAATGCATCTCCTTGATGGTCTTCTTTGTGTATGTAGACTTCTACTTATCAAGTGAGTTAGGTTGGGTTTTCTAGCGATGTTAAGCCAGTGATACCTGTGTGTGCTTGTCTTTAGAAAGAGATCTATGTCTTATGAGGCGATGCTAACCCCAACTGTAAGAATATAGACAGAGATACACCATAACAAGATAATCATAAGAGAGAACAAGGAATGGCTTACACAGGTGTATAATTGGAAAATACAATTTGGTTCAAGTTCATACATCAGATATAAACTAGAGGCTTCTCCTGATACATATATCTATGGGAGCTGACAAACAGGAAGCAGGAAGATGAAGCAGGGAACCACTGGCGGCGATGGTTACAGAGCTGAATGAATCCTAGTTCATTGAATCAAGGAGAGCAGTCTTCTGGGAGAAGTTGTCTTCTGGGATCAGTAGACAACACAACAGGAGACCACCAAAGCAGAAATAGGATCCAGATGGAGAAGAAGACAAAGGGCAAAAAAGTTACCCTCCCAAAGAGGTGTCATGAGGAACCTGATTAATAGGGCTCCAACCCTACTTTCATCACAGTACATAAGGTTGACATAAAATCTAACCATCACACTAAGTGCATCATCCGTTTGCAGGGACTGGCCTCTCTGGCAATATAGTCAAGATATCTGAGACAAAGTCATGTCATCCTTGTTTCTAAGAAGCACTCTAGCCAGATCTCTTCCAAAACAGATTTGTTTGTGCTTCTGGCAGTACATAATATTTTAAATATTTTTCATCAATACTGCAATTCATAAACATACATTCTTCTTTGGTATTTATTATTCACTGTTCAGCTTTCACATGCAAATGAGTTGACCAAAAAATACAGATTCCATAGTAAGTTAATAGGGCCACACTTTTCGTAAATATATTTTCTCTCATATTCAGAGCCTCTATGCCTTATGAGGAGATGCTAACCCCAACTGTAAGAATATGGATGGAGATACACCATAACAAGATAATCATAAGAGAGAGCAATAATACAAAGAGAAGTAATGAAAGAGAGAGGGGAAAGGTTGATGAATTTTCATTTATACAGCAAATTATACAGATATACACACACAAGAAACTTACTGCATGTATCAGTGTGTACATTTGATTTATTTTCTAAGGACTTATAATTATTTCATTTAAGCTAGTGGTGCTTGCTATCTTTAGTACGGATGACAACTTCATGTAAAGAAATAAAAAATCCTCACAGTTGAACCAATTGATAACATTGCAACAATAATAATAATAGTAATAATAATAAAAGGTTGAAGTCAAGGGTGTCATCTTGCTCAAATTCCTACTCAAGGAATATGGACGCAGCAATCAAGAGATCAAACAATTCATTGAATTAAGTACATTTTTAATGTGTTGAAAAGCAACTAAGATGTGCGTGAGCACTATGGTATTCCTGACTCCAACCATGGTGTTTTCACTGATCTCATAGGCATATGAGAAGTGGGCAATAAACAGAGAATGCTGAAGAAAAATCTATGCATTTTAACTATGGTGTTGGTGATAAAAATATTGGAAGTATCAAGAAAATGCCAAAAGAAAAAACAGATCTGCTTGGGTGAAATATAACCAGGATGCTACTTATCAAGAAAGATGGGGAGACTTTGTCTCATCACTGCATTGGACATATTATTAGGAGAATCTAGCCCCTATTGAAGAACATCCCAAACCAAGTCCACTGCCATCAAATCAATGCAGACTCATAACAACTCTGGCTCAGGGTAGAGCTGTCCCTGTGGGCTTCCAAAATAGGTGTTTCATTTGGTAAAGTACCATATATATTCATGTATAATCCAAGTTTTTCTGTACATTTTTAATGACGTTTTTGTGGCTACATTAGGTGACTTGCCTGACTTTCAGATCAACTAATGCTCGAGTACATACGGTATGTTGGAGGTATTAGGAACCATTGAATCAGTTCCAACCCATAGTGGCCTTGTGCACAACCAAACAAAACACTGCATGGTCCAGCGCCAGCTTCACAATGATTTCTATCCCTGAGCCCATTGACACAACCATTATATCAATCCATCTAATTGAGGGTCTTCCTGTTTTTTATCTCCCTTCCACTTTACCCAACATAATGTCCTTCTCCAGGGACTGATCTCTCCTGACAATATGTCCTAAATATGTAAGAAGAAGTCTTGCCATCCTTGCCTCTAAGGCATAATATGAACTTACTTCTTCCAGTACAGATCTGTCTTTTCAGAAGTCCATCATACCTACAGTTGGGTGACTCTGGCCCACCAGTGGTGGTGCAAAATAAAAGCCTAGTGGTATACTTCTTTAAAGTTGAGAGGTGAACAAAGCCTAGAGTACAGTGTTTTCTGCAGTTCAGGCAGTTACCATGAATTGGAATTGACTCATGAGCCATGGAATTGTTTTATATTCTGTATATTTTGTTGTTTTGTGTAGATAACTATAACTTGGAGGTATTTTCAAAGCTAACATAGTCCATTGCATTCACTGCACTGGGTTTAATATAATAAGTGCCAATTCATCAATGGTAGATTCCAAATTATTTATATTTATTTCAACATTGCCAAATAAATTAACCAATGAAATTCTTTTCAGAAACAATGATCTGAGCTGCCCTTTACAAGGGTAAGCCAAAAAGTACTGTTGTAAAATCACAGAAACCTTTATTAAACAAAGATATCAAAATGTGAAGGTGTTGTGTCTAGAAAGGGTCTCCACCTTGCTCTGTGCATTTCTGTAGGTGATGTTTTTCTCTTTAACATTCCCCACAGAGAATTCTGTGGTCTTTTGACGTATATCATGTTAAAATGGCAGTTTAGGCATCTCTGAGGGATTCCAATCTTGTTCCTTTGGATCATACTTTAAGAGTCTGGGACAAAAGGAAGTCTGCAGGAGCACAATCAAGACTGTAGAATGAATGAGGTACATTCTATCTCCCAATGGAATTCTTTTAGGACACTTCACACTATCCTTAAAAATTAAACAGGTGAATTAGTATAATGGAAAAATATTCTTGGTATCAATTCTCTGGATATGTGACATCAATACAGTACCCAAATTTCTAAAATTTTCTTTCCAATAAGCATCCTCCTGCTCCATTTTCTGTCTTTCCTACTGGCATGGCTTTTGTGTTGCTGTTACTCTAGAAGCTTTGACACTGGCATTTCATTCTGAAAGCTGTGTCCTTTGATCTTCATCCGTAAGTTGTTTAAAATATAGCTCAACAGGTTATGTGAAGATTAACCTTGGTATGCAATTTTTAGATACACAAATAAATACTTTGACTTTGGTAACCTATTCCTTCAAATCTAGATTTCACAAATACATAAACTGACCCCCAACCCACTACACTGAGTCCATTAAATGTTGATGCTATCAAAATATTATCATCCTCCCTGGGACCCAGGTTCACATTCAAACACGTAAAGGCATCCTGGTCAATAGAATTTTATTCATCTTGCTCCATTTTCAGGGCTGTGTATGGAATTCGTAAATAAATAGCATGGCAGTAGCAGTGGCCATGTAACAAACTACTTCAAAATCAAGTGACATAAAGGAATAATAATAATTTATTATTTCTCATGAACTCCATGAGTCTGAAGTTCGGACGCCACTTTGTTCTGTGATTCTGGCTGGGAAGCAGGGGATCTTTAGTTAAGTTGCAATGTAATGATAACAGTATCCCCAATTACGTATGTCTGATACCCAAGCTGGGGAGGACAGAATATGTGAGAACACCAGAGTACTCAGCCATCTTTATTTGTATGTGTGTCTTCACATAAGCCATGCAGAATGGCCACTGTAGAGTGACTTACATAGGAATTTAGCTCTCCAAAAGCAAACATAGAAAGAAAGGTGGGGTGAGAGGCACTCAGGCAAAGTTGAAAGCTATATACATTTTTTATCACTTAGTCTCTGAATGTCCTTCTAGTTATGTCATTTACAAAGTGCAGCCCAGGTCCCAAGAAATGACTATAGATCATCACTAACTATCAATGCCATCACTGCAAAGAGGATGTCGTCGTTGTTGTTCAGTGCCATTAACTTGGTTGCAACCCATAGCAATGATCTGAATGACAGAACAAAGTACTGCTCTTCACTGCACCACGCTCATAATTGTCCTGATGCTTGAGCCTGCGGTTGAACCCAACCTGTCAATCCATCTCTTTGAGGTCCTTCTCTTTTTACACTGCCCTCTACTTAGCAACATCCTATCCTTCCCTAGGGATTCATTTCTCCTGAAAAAATGTCCAAAGTAAGTAAAAGGAAGCCTCGTCACCCTTACTGCTAAGGAGCACGCTGACCGTACATATAAGACGAACCAGTTTGTCTTTTTAGCAGTCCATGGTACTTATGATCTTCTTCATCACCAAATTGATTCTTCTTCAGTTTTCTTAATTCAACATCCAACTTTCACACGCCTATGAGGCAGTTGAAAATATCATGGTTTGGACCAGGCATAACTTAGTCATCGAAGTAGCATCCTTGCTTTTCATTACTCTAAAGAGCCCTTGACAACAGGTTTACCTACTGAAATCCATCATTTGATCTCTTGACTGGTGCTTTGTTGATCGTGGATCCAAGAAAGACAAAGTTCTTAACACTTCAATATTCTCGCCATGTATCATGATGCTATCTTTTAGTCTAGTTGTGAAGATTTGGGCCTTTATTAGAATTGTAATACCAGACTGAAGGCTGCAATCCTTGATCTTCACCAGCAAGTGCTTCAAGACCTCCTCATTTTCAGGCAGCAAGGTTGTGCCATAGCAGGTTAATGAGCTTTCCTTCAATCCTGATGTCATTTTCTTCCTCAGATAGGCCAGTATCTGATTATTTACTCAAAAGACAGATGCAGTAAGTATAGTGAGAGACTTAACCCTGACACACATCTTATTTGATTTTAAACCATGTAGTATTATTCCTTTGTTCTATTTGCACAGCTTCTTCTTGATATTTGTACAAGTTCCCCAGAAACACAGTGAAGTGTTCTGGAATTCCTGTTCTCCTCAAGGTTACCCATAGATCGTTATGATTCACACAGTCAAATAACTGTGCATAATCAAGGAAGTACAAGTAGACATTTTTCCGGTGTTCAAGATTGATATGACACCTGAAAGGATATCCCTTGCTCCAATATTATTTTCTGCATAGGATATCAATGATATATTTCCTGTAATTTAAGGGAAGGAAGAAAAGATCAAAGTGGATGTCAGAAGAAACTGTGAAATCTTTTACTAATCATAGAGTATCTAAAGTGAATGGATGAAATGACACATTCAAATAGCTTAAGTATTCTTTGGGTGACTTTTCCTGTTCTTTTAGTTACCTTTTGCTTTCTTCATGAATGATGTTCTTGATGCCCCAAGATCATCTGGTCTTCTGTCATTAGTGTTCAATGCCTCAAATCTTTTCTTGAGACATTCTCACAATTCATGTAAGATAGAGCCACGGTTGTATATTTGCTTTCCAGAATTATTTTAATTTTCTACTTTATACTGCATCTTCAGCTCTTTTCTGAACTTACATATGAGCGATTGGTGGTCTGTTCCACATTCAGTGCCTGACCTGGTCTTAGTTACTGATATTGACTTCACCGTGTCTCTTCCCACAAATGTAGTCAATTTGATTTCTGTGTATTCCATCTGGAGAATCTGGTCTCTTTTTGTATGTTGAATCAAGGTATTTCATATGAATTATTCATTAAATTTACACAATTCTATCATGTGATCCAAGCCTTGTTTCTAGCACCATGTCCATAATTTTCAATTATGATTTTTCCCTTTGTTTCCAAGTTTTCCATTTCCATCACCAATAATTATCAATGTATCTTGTATGCATGTTTAATCAATTTCAGACCAAAAATGTAAAGGTATTAATACTGGTATCATCAGCATCATTATCAACCAATCAAAACCCATCTGTTAAAAATTGAAACCTATTACTTCTTTGTATTTTTGCAAGTTGTTCTAAGGCTTGTAGCATTCTGTATATTTAGAATCTGTTCTGACTCATAGCAGTCCTGTGTGCAGCGGAGCCAGACACCTCCAGGTCCTACACCATCCTCACAATTGTTCTTACGCTGGACGCCATTGCTGCAGCCACTGCGCCGAATGGCCCCTAATGCCGAAGCCTGTTCTCTTTCTCACCGTCCCTCACTTTTACCATGCACAATGCCCTTCTCTCCTGATAACATGGCCACAGAGGAAGTTTCCCTAATCTTGTGTCTTAGAAGGATTCTGCCTGTACTTCTTCCAAGAGAGACTTGTTGGTCTTTTGGGTGGTTCTTGGTATTTTTGATATCTGTCACCAACACCATAGCTCAAATCCACTGATATTTTCTTTCGTCTTCTTTATGCAATGTCCAGTTTCCACATGCATATGAGGTGATTGAATATATTCTTGTTTGGGTCGGGTGCAATTTAGTCCTTAAAAAAAATCCTTGCTTTTCAACACTTTAAAGAGATCTTGCACAGCAGATTAACCCAGTGCATATCCTCTTTTGATCTCTCTTTTTGTCCAGATAATTTATTTTATGACATGTGGTTTTCTTTCTCTTTTTTTTTGTAATGTCCTCTTTGTCATTTAATGCAGAGCCATTCTTCTTGAATGTGTTAATCTTGGAAAAAAAATCATATGGTTTTCTGTCTCCAAATGTCTAAGACCAGTCTATTTTACCTCATAATGCCTAATATATCAACCTTGATCTGTTCCATTTCAGCAAATGAAGATCTCAAAGGTTCCATCCCCACAGGTTTCACCCATGTCATATCATCAGGGTGGACATCACTCCACGAAAGCAGCTCCTCTACAGTCACATTTTGAGTACCCTCTGCCCCAAGTGGGTGCTATCTGCCCTATGCTCTGGCACTATCTCTGACAATATTCTGCTCCCTTTCACTCAGGCTCAGTATCTGATAATGTTTCCAAGTTGTGTATGAGGCTATCAGTGCTTCTTCCTTCAAAGTGGGCAAACAATTCCTTTTTCATTGTCAGTTCCTAGTGAAGTGGAAGGCCCACTGAAACCCATTCATTTTGGGTGACTTTTCTGGCATTTAAATATCAGTGATGTAGCATCCAGCATCGTATCAACACACAAGCCATCAGAGTAATATGACACCTTGAAAGACAAGTGGTGGCAATAGAATATAGTCAATATCACTTTAGAAGAAGATCCTATGGGGTGAAATTATGTTGATGTGACCATCTTTACAACTCCAATTTTCTCATGATATCCTCCATTGCCAGTCCTTTAATCTGGTTCTGATGATACAATCCGGAGTTGTGTCACATAGCGTTAAAGAGTGCTATAGCAGAACTGTCAGATAACCTCACGCAACACTTCCCAATGAATTTAAGTGATTACGTAAGGTAAGAGAGGCAATTATATAAAAAATATGACAAAATTAAACTAGGAGTCCCAATCCTGAACCTTTTTCATGAAATCACATCAATCTGATTCACTTTATTAGGTTCCTTTCTTCAAGCTCATGTCCATAGTGACTTGAAATGATAAAGTTGGATCTCAATTTCTTAGAACTGAAAATCAACAGATTTGTGTATTGTGTATATAGCTGGTTTGATTTATTATCTGGTTTGGTGACATATACGGAAATATTTAGTCAAAAGCAGGATATAAAAATTGGATAACTTATGAGATATTTATCATAAAGGGATACCTAATGAGATATTTCTTACCTTCCTAGCTCAAAGATTTGATAAGACCTTTGAACTTTATGAATCTTAGTGTTCACATTATATTGTGGGCAATATAACCTATATTTCCAAGGATTGATGTAAAGTTAAAGTGAGATGGTCTATGACTGGCACACTAAAAAAGTATTATGCTAGAAAGCCCTGGTGGCATAAAAGATTACAAACTGGGTGGTGAATCACAAGGTCAGTAGTTCAAATTCACCAGATATGTTACGAGAAAGATGAGATTATCTATTCCCGTAAAGCCATGGTTCTCAACTTTGCAAAGACTACAACCCCTGAATAAAATTCCTCTGGTGATTTACAACCATAAAATTATTTTCATTATTACTTTATAACTCTAATTTTGCTGTTATGCATCATATGTGTCCTGTGAAAGGGTCATTTGACCCCCAAAGGGGTTTGAGGACCTCTATCATAAAGCGTTTCAGCCTCAGAAAGCGAACTCAGTAGCAGTAGTTCTGTTTGTCCTATGGTGTCGCTGTTGGTCAGAAATGACTCAGACGGAGAGAGAAATTATTATTGTTCATTTTTCATTGATTAAATAGAATTGTATAGAGTGCTTTATAAATGTCTTGCTGTTGTTGTTGTTGTTAGGTTAGTTGTTGAGTTAGGTGGGTTCAGCCCATATCAACCTTATGCACAACAGAGGAAAACACTTCCTGGTCCTCGACCATCTTTGTGTTAGTTTGGGTAGACTAGAGAGACAAATTCATAGACATATATATGGATATAAGGGTAAGGGGTTATATACATGGGGAATGGAACATTGAGAAAGCATCCCAACCCAGTCTAGTTCAAAGTCATAAGTCCGATGTTAGCCCATATGCCCGAGACCAGTCTCTAAAGTCTCTTTCTGACTCATGAAGTCACAGAATCCCAGCATTGGCAGAGGTCTCCGCATAGCTCCTCGCTTCCAGGGCTCAGAGTCCATCAACAGCATCCAGTGGTTATAGAAGCAACTCAGTACTGGCAGGGGTCTCTATGTGGCTTCTTCAGCTTCTGAGGTCTGGTTCCATCGGGGTAAGGCCGTGTGGCTTCTCTTCTTGCTCCTCCAGCTCCTTGGACAGTGCCATCTTGTCTTATCCATAGTTTGTTATCTGGGAGACTGACCTCCAACAACTGGAGAGATGGCCTCTCATCTCCATGAGGGAAATATCGTGAAATTTTTCAGATGTCTCAGGAGAGACCCATGCCCATTGAGAAAGCTCATTGGCTACTCAATGACTATCTCCAAATTACAGGCTAGACTCCACCCCTAGACTCCCAATTATGAAATTGACATCAAGCACATGGCTGCCACAATCCTCATAATTGTTTATTAGCTCAAGCCCATTGTTGCAGTGGCAGTGTTTGCCAATCTGCTTGAGGGCCATCCTCTTTTTCATTGTCCCTCTGATTTATTCCAAACGATAACCCTGTCACGGGGCTGCTCTCTGACAACATATCCAAAGTACGTACAGCAACGTCTCGCTCTTCTTGCCTATAAGAAGCATTCCAATTACACTTCCTTCAAGACAGATGTTTGTTCTAGTTCTATTTAAATGGTAGGCATTAAGTAGGGAAATCTTTTCTCCAAACTGTCCTATAAGCAGTTACTCACCAGCAAGGGAATAACCAAAAATGATTATTTTAAAGCATTTTTTAATGATAGCAAATATTAGTGGGCATATTAGTGGATCAATAGAATGACTGTTAATAGCAAATCTTAAAAACAAAACTGTCAGTTTAAGATAGCTTTCAATTCAGAAGGAGTGTGAGAAATAACACAGAGAGGTCTTATGTACCCTTTACCATATTTTGTTCAGTTTCAATATCTTGCAATGTTATACTACTCTATGATAATTAGCATATTGACACTGACACAGATGGGTGCCGATGTTCCTCGTACCACGGTTTCTTATGTCTCCTTTGGTAGTCACCACACCTGGCCCTCCTCCCTGAATCCACATGCTCTTTCATGCTGACAATATTGTCATGTCAAGAGTGGTACATAAAGCGTGTACGCAATCTTTTAGCATTGCTTTCCACACTGAGTGTTTCACTTGTAATTTATCAGGGTTGTCACATGTATGAATAGTTTGTTCTTTGTTAAAATTTGCTATCCAGTATTACACTGTTGGGGTGCACCACAGTCTGTTAAACCATTCACCAGTTTAGGCCAATCTGAGCCATTTAGTTCTTATTTCTCTGGAATAGATGCTCGAGAATTCTATTGCTTGTTATTATAAAAAGTCAATGTGTTGTACCTTTTAAAATTTTAATCAATAATATATGAGTAATCAGGTTTCTCCACACCTTTGCCAGAATTTGGTTCTGTCATTTTTTATGTGTTTGCTTATATCTACTTGTCTGCGTTATGGTATGAATTTTAATTTTTAGTGGCTGGTGATAGTGACCATCTTTTCTATTCTTCTTTGATTAATTGTTCTCTTTATGTCTTCCTCCAATGTTATGATTAGCGTATTGGCTTTAAAAAAAAAGTACTTTGTGGATTCTATGTATCAGTCCTTTATCAGATATGTGGTTGGCAACTATTCCACTCTGTAGTGCGTTTATGGATTGTACTTCAAAATATTTGTCAGATAATTGTAACATCTCTGTCATCTCATGGATGGAATTGTTTTCCCAGTTTGAAAGCTCTGTGGTTCTTAGTATAACAAGTAGTTTTCTATTAAAACCTAGACATTTTTATATTTTGTGGTGATATAATAGATGTTATTTCAACTCTCTGTTCTAGCAGGAGGTGGGAGTATCTTCGCTATCTAGTGCAGGTATAGCAGAAGCACCACTGGTGGATGGCTGTGACAAATAGAAATTTATTCTTGCACAGCTTAGAAGTCTAGAAACACTAATCCAGTGAGCAAGCTACAGGGGAATACTTTCTCTTTCTGCCAGCCCTGGAAGAATGTCCTAGTTATCCACCTTCCCATGAGGGTGGGAGTGTCTTACTACAAAGACTCTGAGTCCAAAAGACATACTCTATTCTCAGCTTTTTTTTTTCCTGGTATAGGGAGGTCCCTTCATCTCCATTCTCTTTTTTAGTACCCCTCATGTTTCAAAATAGACTGATTCAAGATACATAGAGTCCTGTAGATTGTATTCTGCTTCATAAGCATAACTGCCTCATTCAGATCATAGCAATGAGGGTTTAAAATGCACAGGACAGTTACATCACATCACAAAATGGAGGATAACTGTAAAATGTGAAGCACAGTCTTTCTCCTGAAAAAATGCTGGTAGTTTTGAACTATCCATCACTCAGACCACAGCCCAACACATGACCATTATACCACCAGGAAACCATTCACTCTCTGTCTGATCTCGGGAAAGGTCTTTACTATCAATCTTTTCCTAGAACAAGGAGTTTCTCAGCACAAGAACACTGGGTCAAGAAAATGCACTCTGTTTCTGGCTTTTCTTTTTTGGTGTTAAAAGGTCTCTTGGTCTCTGTTTGTTTGCTTAATCTTTTTTATCCCTTAAGTGAGATTGCCTGAAGATACAAACTCATTTTATGGATTGGATACTGCCTTCTTGAGGTACCTGCATCTAATCTTGTTTCATTAATAATATAGAAGTTTGGATTTACAACACATAGGATAATTACATCAGATCATAATTTGAGGATAATTACAAAACACTAGAAATCACAACTCTGCCAATTTTTTTTACATATTTTGGGGAGATATACTTCATTCTAAAGCAGAGGGATGTCGTTATTGCTAGATATTGATTATTCTACAAAGTAACATCCTTGCTTTTCAACGCTTTAAAAGGGGTCTGTGTAGCAGATTTACCCAATGAAATGTCTTTTGATTTCTTGACTACTTCTTCCATAGCAAAAAACACTATATTATTTCCAAATGGAAGTAGAATACAAATATCTCTATGTGGCTTTTATTGACACTCAAATATGGGAAAATCTCCTTGTATGATTTCAGATCTTCATATATTTTCAACTACCTATTAAACCCCAGCTGAGGAGGTTGAACTCACTGTCAGTCAAACATGAGGTTTTCTGTCTTAGCAAATATTTTCAGCCTTAGAAACTGCAAGGAGGCAGTTTTAGTCTGTCCTCAAGGGGTATTATGGGTCAGAAGCCACTTGATGGCAGTGAATTTGGCTTGGGTGTGCAACACCACAGTACATATGACCTTGGTATCATTGAATTATAACACGATTTCAGACTCTTCACAAAACTTTCTTTTATACTACCAAGTGATAAATAGAAGAATTATTTCCCAAAGCAGATTGAAGTCCAGTTAACCTATGTGGTCTACACTGACAATGTAAATTAAACAGGATAAACTAAAAAGGAGGAAAGGAAAGAAAAAAAAAGGGATGGTGGGGGAACAGGACACTAACCAACCCAAGTGTAGGGTATTTATATTTCTACAGGGAAAGAGAGATGAGACTTTAATCCTGTGTTCCAAGATGTGAATACAACATATAAACATGATGCAGGGAACCAATAGAGAGACGTGCGGGGTGCTCCAATCCCAACTTTGTGGACAGACCCCCTTCTCTGCAGAAGAATTCACTTCAAAGGACAGCACTGAGGCTACAGCTCAGGAAGAGGGACATGTCTGATCAGAGCACATAGGAAAAATGGAAGGTGGAGGAAGAGAGAGAGGAGCACATCCTGGCCCACCCATCCCTGAGGATGATATTCCTGCTCAAAGCAGCCAATGCCGAGTGAGGATCTTTGGACCAGCCCCCACTACAAGACATGATGTCCCTCACTGACCCATAGTGCTCCTGGGGACAACAATGGAGACACAGTGGAGGAAATGCACCCAATCTGACCTCCACAGCAAGGGCATGCCGCAGCACAGCAAGAGAGCCGATAAAGGAAGTCCCCAGGGAATATAAAAAATACACTTTGGGGCCAAGGCATAGCAACCCATCAGACTCAACTGGAAAAAACTCCTGCAGGTCATCAAAGAGGCCTTCAACTACTTATAGGCTTTTCTCATTTTTTGTCCTATTTTTAATTGTGGTTGTTTTCTCTTGTTATTTTGTTTTGCACTGTCTTGTATTGTGTGCATATTAGATAGGTAAGATAAGCAATCTGGAAGAATAAACAATGGAAGCTAAGGCTCCAGAGGGACAGGAGATGGGAGACTGGGAGGCAGGGGGAGGGGGGGCAGGAGGGGGGAGGAAGAGGGTGTCAACAAACTCAGGGACAAGGGAACAGTAAGGGAACATCATTCTAAATTCAATGTTGAGGAGGGCTTGATCAAAGGCAATGTAACAGAGAGGAGTTACTGAAACTCAAATGAAGGCTGAGCATGATAGTGGGGCGAGAGTAAAGTAAAAGGAAATAGAGGAAAGAACTAGAAGGCAAAGAGCATTTATAGAGGTCTAAATATATGTAAATATATTTATATGTGATGATGGGGAAATATATCTATGTGTATATATTCAAAAGCTTAGTATTAAGATAGCAGATGGACATTGGATCTCCACTCAAATACTCCCTCAAGGCAAGAACACTTTGTTTTATTAACCTGGCCTTCCATGATGCTCACAAAGTGGGTGCATAAGCAAATGTGGAGAAGAAAGCTGATGGTTCTGCTCTATCAAAAGAGATAGTGTCTGGGGTATTAAAAGTTTGAAGATACACAAGCAGCCATTTAGCCATCTAGCTGAGAGGCAACCTGAAATGTCAAAGGGATCACGCATCAAAGAATTAAAAATTATATCCTTGTAAATGAGGGGGAGTACAGATTGGGGACCGAAAGCCCATCTGTAGGTGAGGGGGCATCCCCTTCGAGAATGTTCATGAGGAGAAGATGATCGAGTCAGGGTGAAATATAGCACCAATGAAACATACAACTTTGCTCTAGTTCTTCAATCCTTCTTCCCCACACTATCCTGATTCCAATGAAATCTTTCAAATCCGGCTAGACCAGAGCATGTACACTGGTAGAGATAAGAGCTGGAAGCACAGGGAATCCAGGACAATAAACCCCACAGGATCCATAGTGAGAGTAGGGATACCAAGAGGGTAGGAAAAAGGTGAGGGGAGGAAGGGGGGACTGATTACAGTGATCTACCTATCATCCTCTCTTTGGAGAATAGACAACAGATAAGTGGGGGAAGGGATACAGATGTCAGTGTAAGACATGAAATAAAATAACATTTTATAAATTATCAAGGGTTCAAGGGAGGGCGTGTGGGGAAGGGAGGGGGAAATAGGGATCTGATTAACAAGTCTCAAGTAGAAAAAAAATATTTTGAAATGATAATGGCAACAAATGTACAAGTGTGCTTGACACACTGAATGTATGAATGGATTGTGATGAGTTGTATGAATCCCCACTGAAGTGATTTTTTAAAAATTAGATAGACTATAGAAGTCTTATCTTTCTACTCAACTGTTTTTGACAGGTCAATGTTTAGAATTCTCAGCTTTGAGTGAAATCCCATTCAATCAGCAGTTCTCAACCTATGGGTGGCGACCCCTTTCAGGGTCAAATGACTCTTTCTCAGGAGTCACCCAAGACCATTGGAAAACTCATATTTCCAATGGCCTTAGGAACTGAGACACTGCTCCTCTATCACTCTCCAGGCAGGTCCACTCACAAGCAGATACACCCACATATGGATACCTGGTGGCATGAAGACTGTTACCTGTTGCTTCAAGACAAAATCTCATTTATTGGTCATTAAAATAAATATTTCACAATATATTGTTACAGATTATTAGCACAATGAATCACTGTTTAATTATGTTCAATTTAACTAGGAACATAGGGAATCTAGGACAGATTATCCCTTCAGAGCCAGTGATATCGGGCAGGTGAAGAGAAGGTGGAGTAGGAGGAGGGAAACGATTTTAAGGATCTACATGTAACCTCCTGCCAGGGATATGCACAATGGGCAAGTGGATGAAGGAGACATCAGACAGTGCAAGATATGAAAAAATAATAATAATTTAGAAATTATCAAGGGTTTATGAGGGAGGAGGGAACATAAAGGGAGGGAAAAATCAAGGAGCTGATACCAAGGCCTTAAGTAGAAAGCATAAAAAGTAAATGTTTTGAGAATGATGAGCGCAACAAAAGTACAAACGTGTTTGACATACAACAGATATATATATATATATGGATTGTGATAAGAATTGTATAAGCCCTCAATAAAATGGTTAAAAAAAGAAAATGCATCCTGCATGTCAGATATTACATTTTAATTCATAACAGTAGAAAATTTTGGTTATGAAGTAGCAATGAAATAATTTTATGATTGGGGGTCGCCATCACATGAGGAACTATGTTAAATGGTTCATGGCATTAGGAAGGTTGAGAACCACTGCATGCAATCATTGCTGATGTACACAGGAGTAGAAGTACAGTGTTTTGATTTTTCTTTGTTTGTTTGTGGTGTTTGACTGGCAGAGAACAATTATTGTCCAAAAGTTCTCTCTCAGGACTACCCCTTGTCTTCAGGTTTGAGAAAGTAGGCTATTTTTCTTTCTGTGTGTGTGTGTGTGTGTGTGCACACACGTGGCACACACACATGCTCTCGTGTGTTGCTTCCAGCTTGCTATATTGGCTATAAAAGGCAAGGAAAAAATGCAAGGTACTGAGCCTGAGTTCCTAACTAGTTCGACTCTGTTATTTCCATTGCTCACAGATGTTGTATGCTTGTTTTACATGTTTTATTTTGGGATTTCAGTTATACTTAGAGGTAAGAACAGGGAAACATACATCTATTCCATTTTCTTTTTCTTTTCTTTTTTTTAGGCATCACTGCCCTCTGGTAGTAGTGGGAGGCCCAGCCTTGTTGCTGCTGGATTTGAACTGCCAAGCCAGTCGGCCACAGTCCCGCATGCAACCACTACACTACCGGGACTCAGCCATCTATTCCATTTTCTAGGATATATGAATATTAGTTGTAAAGTCTTAAAAATGATTGTTTCCATTATCATTGATTTTTAAATGATATTTAACTGATAAATCTGTCATCCAGTTCATTTGGGAGACTAGACAGTGATAGAATCACAAAGCGAGCATTTGCCAGGCAGTGTGTCCAAGTTAAGGGACTTAAAAGTGCTCAGAATTCAGGGAACTGGGCAACCCACTCCTACCCAGGAGCCAGGAAAACCAAAGGAGTGTGCATGATATTAGTTTCCACACAGGGCAGTAGCTGAACCAGACAGGTCCAATGTGGCAGGTAGGTCTCATGTCAACTTGCACTTATATATGGGTGGGGTGTAACCTGTCAGGCTACATTCTGGGAGGTGTGGTCTTTTTATAAGAGAGACACTAGGAACCCCCCTTCTCTCTCTCTCTCTTTCTGACCGGATGACTTTATCAGATTCCCTTGCTGGAAATCTGTGTCTATCTCAAGGGTGGTCTGATATGCTACCGATTCTGAAAGTCACCCTGCAGGCTGTCAGAGTCCAGCCATGTTTCCATGGGACCTGGATCTGTGTGATTCTGCATCCACCGATTCTGTTGCATCCCTTTTCACTCTTCTGCATCATCAGCCTGCAGCCACATGAGTCTGAAGGGGCCTCCAGATACCACTGGACCCAGGGAATTACGTTAGACCAGGTTCAGATACCTTCTTAATATAAGAATGTTCTTTTATGTTAAACTCTTTATGATATCAATACATTGATGTCAGTGGTTTTGTTTCTCTAGACAACCCAGTCTAATATACTCAGCAAGAGCACAGTGCAGGTAGTAAAATCAAACAAGAAGTGGTCACCGGACAGATCTGGAAAGAAAACAGCTTGCCAGAGTATCAAACATAGTCTTTAATTGTTATCGCCATTGTAATGTGATTCTCTCCTGGAGAGTATGGCCATTCTTTTAGATTTGGACTTTTCAAAAAAAGAAAATAAAGAAGTAGGGTGTAATCCAGTGGTTCCCATCCTGCAAGTCGGGACCCCAGTGGAGGTCAAATGACCCTTTCACAGGGGTCGCCAGATTCCTAACAGTAGCAAAATGACAGCTGTGGAGTAGCAACAAAAATAATTTTATGGTTGGGGGGTCATCACAATATGAGAAAGTCTGTGAAAGGCCCGCAGCCTTCGCAAGGATGAGAACCGCAATGCAGAGCAGTAACTGTGAGGGTCATGCAGGATGGGGCTCCGTCCTTCCGCAGTACGTAGCGGTACTAGGAGTTGAAACTGACGATAACACATAACCATACTTATTGAGTGCTTAGTCTGTATGCAAGTTGCCATAGTGGCAGAGTTTTGAAAGAGGGAACTGCTAGCTGAAAAGTCAGCCTTGCAAACCCACCATCCTTTCCACGGGAATAAAACATGCGAAAAAAGACAATGTGGCAGTCTCTTTCTTTGTAGATTTCCAGCCTTTGGAATCCCACAGGGTACTTATTTTCTATCCTGTAGGATGGCCCTGAGTTAGAATATGCTCAAAAATAATGGGTTTGCATTTTTGTTTGTTTGTTTTGCCGCTGTATAACATAAGATGGTGCTAGGTAAATATATCTCAATAATTGGAACATGTGATTGATGTTTCTCTTTGCGATGATGGAATACCCTGGAAGGATGTTATTGCAATGCCAGAATTCAGGAATAAAGTCCATGTTAGGTTGGGCCACGTTATAAAAAACATTATAAATAAGAGAATGGAACTGATGAGCCACTTCTGACTCTGGCACACAGGAACTAGCTGAGGCTGCCTTTGATCCAGGTGTCTGATTTAGAAGTAAAGAATTTCTGCATATCTGCATACCTCTCCAGGAACTCACTCGCAAATTGGTCCAAATTGAAGGGGGTAAAATTCATTCAGAGATACCATTCCAACAGCCCATCCACTCATCAACAATTGCTATGTTTATTTCTTGAATGATGAAATGCTGAGTAACTGCTCTGTGCTCCAGCCAGCTTCACCACGCAGAAGAGAACAAACCAGGTAAAACCAGACAATATACAGCACAATGGCTTGATGCATTAACTGCAGAGAACAGAGAACGTATATAGGAAATGATGGATTGACTGTTTAATTACAGAGGTGTTCCTGACTATGAAAGGCACAATGGGAGTGTGGGGCAGAGAAGCATGACTTAGTCGAGGGACACAGAGAGGCCTATTCTAGAGGCAGTGACATTTAAGCTGAGGTCTTGAATTTGTGAGGGGTGAGAAGGTAAGTGTTAAGAAAAATATCAGTCAGTGTGAACAGTCTGTGCAAAACCCCTGAGCTTGGAAGTTACACGGCATGAGGAAGAACACAAAAGAAGGTCAGAGTGTCTACAGTCAGAAGAGGGCAGCAGCTCACCCCTCTGACTCTCGGGGTGGGGTCACTGCTTAGCTATGGTAAGGAGGTTACAGGCCATGAGACTTCCTGGGAGGCATCTAATGAAAGAGGAGAGCTCAGTTTAGTTCCTTTATGGGTGACTAGAACCTCGCTCTAACTCTCAGAGGCCTCTTCTGTGTGTGCGGCAAGCATAAAAGGGGGGGATGTGAAAGGAGCTCTTCTTATCTTTTGGAAACCTCATCTTCTCCACAGCTGGAGTTCTCAAATGGCTTTGGGTGGGTATTTGGAGAGCAGTGGTAATGCTGCCCTTGTGAGAACTTATCTATGAGCCAGGGAGGTTATTTCTGTGTCAGCTCCTCAGATGAGAGGCAGCTGGGAAGCCAGGGCCCACGTGGCCTGGCCCACGTCATCAAGTCACTGATTAAAAATGAGTTTGGGACCCAGCCAGTGACATGCTCTAGCATGAAGGAGCCAAAGGGTGTGTTTTAAGTTACTTGGAAAGCTATGTGTACTTTTTTCTCCTTAGGAGCTCATTATGGCACTGAGCTAGCCATTTGTAATCCCGTGAAGTCTAATAGCTAAGAGCAGTAGAGAGATCTAGCTTTCTGGCCAATTTTAACATTCTGCTTTGCCAAATTCCAGCTATTGTAAAACTGCAGAATAGCACATGCCATGTATGCCCCCTCACTTATACTGGTAATTAGTTTGATAGGGTTTTTTTTTTTTTTTGTGGTTGTCATATATTTCTTTCTTTCTTTAAAACAGGGCTGTCATAATTGTGATGGAACAATGACTAGGTCCATGTTGGCAAAATAATGGAGGGGTTTCTCTCAGTCCTTCAATAAATATTTCCTCATGCTAGTGATCAGTGAAATGTGCTTTTACACGCTACAGATATTATGGGACCTGTGGGGTTATAGCTAAAGAGTCAAAATAATAAACAGCAATGAAAAAATGAGATAAAGAGAGGGAGGGGGAAAGAACTAGGAATGGAGTAAAAGAGGAAAAAGAAAGAACGAAAAGAGGAAAAGTTTAAAACAGTGATAATTACTTGGAAAATCAAGAGGACAAGATGTAATAGCCCATACTCGGCATGTATTATGGTTAACTCTTGTTTTATAACATACAACTTCAATAGTCAGAGGATTTTCACAGTTTTTGAGAGTCAGGACTTCTGAAGTATTTCAGCTGGGTAGTTTGTCAGTGGAACACCTAGTGGCAGAGAAGGCAGGCACGTGCAAAATCACTTTGTCCTTCATTAATCTGGTACCTTGGCTCTTGGGTGGTGGTCTCTCTGTCTCCCTGGCTCTGTCATGTGTCCTTGCCACCACATGGCATTTCATCTTCTAGGGTAGCGGTTCTCAAACTCGGGGTTGAATGACCCTTTCACAGGGGTTGCTTGATCCATAACAGTAGCAAAATTACAGTCATGAAGGAGAAAAAATGATTTTATGTATTTGGGGTCATCACACTATGAGGAACTGTATTAAAGGGTTGAAACAATAGGAAGATTGAGAACCAACTGCTCTATGGGTTCTCAGAGTGACCTGGACTTTTTACATGCTGGTGACCAAAGGGTCATATTTCTTACAGGGAGGCTTGTTGTGAAATATGAGCAAGAGGTGAACCTCTTATAAGGCCAGAACCCAGAACCGGGCAAAATCTCAGGTCTACCATATTCTCTGGGTGTGAGAAGCCTTATAGAGAATGTAGGTTTACATTGATGAGGCCTAGACCCTACTTGTCAATTGGTGGAAGGTCAGTGAATAGGTGACCATTTTCAAGCTGTTACAGAATACCAAACATAACGTGGACTCATCGGAGATGATGTTTGAACTGGGTCCTGAATAAAAACAAGGAACTGAAATGCTTCCTGCAGTAAGCCAGTACAAAAGCCTTAAGGAAATACATGATTGATGCTCTTGAGAAAACAAAAAGGCCAGTATAACCGATGGGTGAAAGGGAGACATAGGAGATGAAGTAGGGAAAGTAGAATTCAGCTCCTTCTAGGCAGGGACGTGGATATTATCTTTAGAGCGGTGTCTATGGATTGATCGTGCCCCTCAAAAAACACACGTTGAAATACTCATCACAATAGCATAATAGGCCATGTATTGAGCTGCGCACCTCAGGATCACCAATCTCAAATAAACACTCAGTGAGAGGAAGAAGAGGCTTTCTCTTCACATAAAGTTTTAAAGTCTCAGGGATATAAAAATTCTACGAGGAGTTGGAATCAAATTATGGCAACAAGTTAGATTTCTTTAGTTTTTGTAGTCTGATTCTGATGCTGTCTGGAAAGAATTTTTGCTTGTATTATGTTCATGATGTCAAACTGAGGTATGTCCAACTGAGTCCTAACCCAATTCTTTTTAACTGGTATATTGTAAAAGGAGGAATGAGAGGCACAGTAGGGTGAGCCCATCCAGCCATCTGCCAACCGGTATCTAAGGCTACTAATAAAAGAGGACTTCTCCCTGAAAACTGCTGCCTTGATTTCGATGTCTAGCCTCCACAACCACAAGACAGTCATCTCTTGTTCTTTAAAAGCATCTATTTGTGAAATTTTTGTCATGGCAGGGAAGATCCTGAAGGTTTTGATGGGAAGAACATTAACAAATTTGTGCACTTAAAGCCTATCCCAAGCCAAATGAGATCCATTGGTCGTGATAGAATTTTGGCTCAGACAACTCTGCAGAGGAAAGTAGAAAGCCCACCCCAAAGGATTCCCCAGGCTGGGCTCATGGTTACATGTTGAGATAGCAACTGCAAGGTCAACAGTCAAAACCACCAGCCACTCCACAGGAGACAGTGGAGATGTTCTATGCACACAAAGATATCATCTCAAAAACCCACAGGGACAGTCTACCCTGTCACACAGAATCACTATGAGTTGCAATTGAGTCATTGGCTACAAGTTTGGTGCTTTGTTCTTAAACTTTACATAAGCTGGTAGGACTCCTTAAAGGTTTATAAAGCTGAAAATTAAAAAAAAAACTCTTATGGGGTTGATTTTGACCCCTAGCAACTATATAGGGTTTCTGAGGCAGTAAACATTTGGGGGAGCTGATGTCTTCATTTTTTTTTTTTTTTTTAACCAAGGAGTGGCTGGTGAGTTTGAACCCTTGGCCATATGTTTAGCAATCCAAAGCATACTGGAAAGTACCACCAGGCATTTTACATTAAAAGTCTTCTGGAGCTTCAAAAGAGAGATTGGAAGAGCAAGTAGAAACCTATTATTGCAATCCAACATGAGTTTCTGCTGACTTGAAATATTTGGTGTCGATGGATATATATTTGTGATGAAAAAATATATAAGAACAGACATACAAGAAATTCCACAGAAAACCTTCATTTCCTTTTCAATTTTCACACCAAATTTTTGAAGCTCTGGCATATATTTGAATTGAGATTTATTCATTATAGAAATATATATAGATTTAAATAAGAACTAGACATCCATTTGTGATGGAGGCAATCATATTAATTCACTGATTGCAGAACAATACAAAACAAATTCATTGATTACAGAGCAATACAAAACAAATTCATTGATTACAGAGCAATACAAAGCAAACAAATCCAATTCACTGTCATTGAGTTGAGTTCAACCCATGGTGATGCCATAGGTTTCTGAACTTGGAATTCTTTATGGAATGAAAACACCTCGTCCTCCCGCAGAGCAACTGGTGGGTTTAAACTGCAGACCTTATTGTTAGCAACCCAACATTGAGAAAACTAGGCCACCAGGGCTCTTTATGGTTTAGAGAAGGGATGTAATAGACCCAAGAATTATCCAAATGATGAAGTGCTGGCAGGTTCCCATTATTTCCCCGTTCACCAGTTCCCACCTCCTGCCTCTTGGCCCCCATCCCATCCACACCCCCTCTCTCAGGATCTCACGTCTCTGCTTCTATCTTTCACCATACCATTTTCACTGATGGTATATCCTGATGGGAAGAATATCATGGACATTGGTGCAAGTAAGGACTATATTTAACCAAGTTCTTGCTATGCATAAGCTTTGGACTGTGAGTAAATTAGCTAATTTTCTCAACTTTAGTATCACTCTGGTGGTACATATTCATGAGAATTGTCAATCATTTGAGATCAAAAGGACAAAGCTCAGCAAGGTGAAAAAGTGTGGGAAGAAGTGGGTGTGGGACAGGCAAAATGAGAATTGCATGAAGGATGTGGGATAAAGAGGTCTTACTTTTAACTGTTTTTTATTCTCTGTTCACTGTTGTTGAGCCATAGCTCTGACCCATAGCTACCCTGTGGGACAGGGTAGAACTGCCCAACTGTATTCTGCCACTGTCACTTTGTTGTTGTTGTTGTTGTTGTCATCATCATTTCGTTATCACTTCATCTTACAATGTCTCGATTATCTTTTGTACATATTATTATCTCTACAAGTCTATGTAGACAAAAGAGACTGGATGAACAGTCTGGAGTAGAAAACAATGGGACTGATGGTTCCGGGGACACATGAGATGGGTAAGTGGGGGAAAGGAAGTAGTGTTGATCAACCCAGGGACAAGGGGACAAGGAGTGATTCAAGATCAGTGACAAGGTGGGTGTGAGAAGCCTGATAAGGAGTGATTAAGAGTAATGTAACAGAGAGAAATTACTAAATGCCAAATGGATGCTGAGCATGATAGTGGGGCAAAAGGAAAGTAAAAGGAAATAGAGGAAAGGACTAGGGGAGTGGGGGTAAAGGGCTGTCACTTTTTTTCTTTCTTCTTTTTCTTTGCATCACTGCCCTGGTGGCAGTAGGAAGCCCAGTCTTGCTCCTGGAGAGCTGCTACTTGATTTGAACTGTCAACCCTGTGGGCTGCAGTCCCACACACAACCACTGCACCATCAGGGCTGAGCTGGGCTGTCAATTTTTATGGGAGAAGAAAGCATATTCTTCATTCGGCGGAGTGACTGGGGTTCTGAATTACTGACCACATGGTTAAGAGCCCTGCCTGAACACCCCTCCATCACCACAGCTTCTAGAAAATGTAATTGGGAGAATTAAAAGTAAAGATTTTGCAAGATGCACTTGGTAGCTTGTCTAGCACTATCACCACCTGCCTCTATTCTTAACCCTTTGATAATGAGACTTGCACTTCAAAGCCAAATCTTTCTCAGCTGCTTTATGGAACTTTTACAATCAGCCCCATTCCTCACAGCATTATTCTAAAAATGATTTCCATTGAGCCAATACAATTGGCCAATTAAATTGAAATTTCCTTGAAGGCACTCAGTGCTGAGCACTCCATAAATTCTAAGAAATCCTTGTTGATTGATTACTTCCCCCTCCTTTTTTGTATGCTGGCGAATTAAGTAATTCTTCTCCAATATTGAAGTTTTAGTGAAAAATAGACGTTTTAAGGCAAGGATTTTGAAAAAAAAAGGTGATTTTCTAATATTTTCATAGTTCTCATATTCAACAGAATGTTATAGATGAAAAAATGGAGTCTCTATATTGCCTGATTTTAATTCCCCACCTCTGATCCTCATCTAGTTTTCTGAGGATTAGATACCAATCAACTTCAAATTGTACTGATGCACTATATTCTTAAATGCATTGTTTTATATTAAAGCATTTGTGACTGCTGAGTCAGTCAACATTTAATATGTAATATACCTTAAAAATTCAAAGAAGGCCTTATCCTGAAGAAGAGCCTTGGAGGTACACAGGTTAAAACACTTAGCTGCCAACTAGAAGGTCTACAGTTCAAACCCACTAGCCTTTTGAAAGGCAAAGATGTCACAACCTGCTTCCATAAAGATTTACAGTCTTATACATTCTATGTGCCAGTTCTGTTCTCCGGTAGCTGTGAGTTGGACTCAACTTTATAGCAATGGGTTTGGCTTTTGGTTTATGCTACAAAATAAAGGGAAAGAATGAAGGGGTCTCAGCTGGGAAGCAATCTTTTGGAATGATTTGTGGGTAGTTCTATGTAGCAGTCAACATGCAGAGAAGGCAAATGATTTGTTTGACATTGGGCTGGAGAATGGACTTGAACTTTGGCCAGTGCTTGGATTTATGTGCTAACTATCCTGTTTTTGAAAACAAAGGTAGAAACGCTTTTCACTGCGAGAGGGCACGGAGGAAGAGGATCAACTTCAGAGTAAGGTTGTGTACTTATGTGGTAAAGTGGGTGGAGTCAGAAGAAGGAGGATGTTTATGGGAAGGCAAGGAGTTTAGTTTGTTGTGTATCAAGTTTGAAGTGTTTGTTGAACACTTCATTTCAGTTGCAACTAGCAAAGAACACTTCATTTCAGCTAGTAACAGGAATGGAGGTTTGAGATGGAGGTTTGGAGAGATCTTGGAGCTATCTATAAAAATATGAGTAGCCAAATCCTATTATTTGATTCACTAGAGTAACTGATAGTAGAGAGAACCCATGTTGAAAATTGATAAGGAATGGTTAAAGAGAAGTGAATTTAGAGGTGACTTATGCTATAGAAAATGTCAGAAAGAACTTCCATAAAAATGATTATGGCATTGCATTTTGTGGATGTCAATAATGATCTGAATTTAAAAAATGCTCTGAATTAATATTTAAATATACCACTAGTGGTATTTGCTGGTGAATTTTCTCTTTTTTATTGCTGGTGAATTTCCAATGCTCTTTTGTGGTTGTTAGGTGTCCCTAGGAGCAGGACCAAGTGCAATGGAACGAAATACTTCCTATAGCTGCCTAGTCACAACTAATGCGTGTTTACAATGG
The DNA here is from genome assembly GCA_004026705.1 of Nesogale talazaci. Lineage (NCBI taxonomy): Eukaryota > Metazoa > Chordata > Mammalia > Afrosoricida > Tenrecidae > Nesogale > Nesogale talazaci. The sequence goes on along the minus strand of PVJH01001552.1, from coordinate 105,314 downwards.
TGTCCTTCTCCAGGAACTGGTTCCTCCTGATAACATGTCCAAAGTACAAGAAGAATCCTTTCCTTATTTCCAAGGAGTATTCTGGCTGTCCCTTCCCCAAGATGATTAAAAACAAACAAACAGACCATAAAACTGCATTGATTTATATTTTTTCTTCTGCATAATGTCTTTATTCTTGGCTGTTCATCTTTGTCATTTTATCACATGAAGAGAATATGATAAAACCACGGATATGACAAAGCATGACAAGGCTTTGAAAAGTACTTTTCATAGTCCATGGCATTTTCAATATTCTTTGCCAACACCATAATTCAAATACATCAAGTCCTCTTTGACTTTCCTTATTTATTTCACAGTTTTGAATGGTTATGATCTATTGAAAATATCACATTTTGTGTCAGACACAGCTTTCTAACATGTTAAAAAGTTCTTTTGCAACAAATTTACCCAAGGCAATATGTCATTTTATTTATTGACATCTGTTTTCATGGAACTTGATTATGGGTATAAATAAAAGGAAATCTGTTACAACTTCAAACTTTTTTGGGGGGGAGGTTGTTTGGTTTTTTTGGGCATCACTGCCCTCTGGTGGTGGGAGTAGGAGGCCCAGCCTTTGCTCCTGTGGAGCTGGTATTGAACCTCCATTCCAGTGGGCTGCAGTCCTACGCACAACCACTACGCCACCGGGGCTCAGCCCTCTTCAAACTTTTTTCTATTTATCACGCTCGTGCATATTGGTTCAGTTTTGAGGTATGATACATACTGACGGTTGTGGTCTTTGTACATCAACACGAAGCGATTCAAGTGTTCTTCACTTCCATTACTTTGAGCAAGCAAGGTTATGCCTTCAGTATAACTCAGAATGTTAAAGAGACTTCCCCGAATCCTAACACTTATGTTCTTCTTCCTGCAGTTCTGTTTGTCAGATTATTTGTTAAACCTACAGATTGCATAAGCATGACACACACTTTAGCTGATCTTAAGCCATGTGGTACCCTGTGATTATGTCCAAACAATTGCCTCTTGGTATCAGTACACGCTCTGTTTTTGTTATGTGTAATTTTTCCAATTCATAGACACCCCATGAACAACACCGCAAAATACGGACAGGTCCAATGTCTTTCTCACAATTGTTTGTCTGAGCCCATTATTGCAACCACTATGACATCATCGTGTCCAGGGTCACCTTCTTTTTTCTTGCCCTTCTACTTTACCTAGTATCATGTCCTTTTTCAGAGACAGGTCTCTCCTAATAACATGTCCAAAGCACACAAGAGGAAGATTTGCCAACCTGTTTCTAAGGAGCTTTCTGACTTGCACGTCTTCCAAGACAGACTTGTTATTCTTTGGCAGTTCACTGTACTTCCAATAAAAGGATACAGAAAGAATACAGACAGTCACCATACCTAAAAGGACTAGTTGACATTCAACCAGTTCAAGAGGTAACATATTGTCAAGAACCAATGGCACTAATGGAAGAAAGGCAAGCTCTACATAAAACATTAATCCAAAACAAGGGTCTATCTTGAAGAACAAAGTACAGGTTCTGCATGAGCCTAAGAAAGTATGCTTATGTTCCTATTCTCAATAGTATTCAAAGTTTACTCTAATTCATATCATTAAATACCTTTGCATAGTCAATAAAGCCTATAGATAGTTCAATAGAATATTGAATTAAAATATATATGTAAAATAAAGATACAGAAACCTTTGATATTGTTCCTCTTCTGTAAAATGTCAATTAAAATTCTTTTCTGGAAAGCTAATGTGAGTACTGAGATTGTAACTTTCTAATGACATATGTAGCACATGATACTCAAAACTATTCTTGAAAAGATATCTTAAAATATTATTAATATTACATTAGACTCCATTAATTCTAGCAAATATTCACTAAATTTTATTTCCATCCATAGGAGGCTAAAAACGAAGGTTTAATTAGTATAGTCAAGGAATTGACTCACATCCTTAATTGTTTACCGATAATGAGAAAACAGGATAATATCTCCAAGTACACAGAATTTATGAAATTTATCAGATATTATAAAATCATGTTAAAATAAATAATAATATCTATCATTTTGATATATCATGGAACAAAACAAGGCACTTAAAATATAACTGTATATTTGCAAAGACTGATATAAACTGACCACTTTATATTCATGAATAGCTTCCCTTTTCCCATCCTGCATTAAAATGATGTTTATTACACTGCACTGTGAAGGAAGAGCAAATGTAAGAAACTTTATCATTTGTTAGATAATTAACTTGTATTTGTTAATGATTTAGTGAATTCTGAGTCAGGCTCATTATTAGAAATTGTGTATGTCTTATTTAAACTTTCTTATAGCTATTAGGTCGAGGTTTTAATCCTTCTTTTACAGATAAGAAAATGGAAGTTGATAGAAAATCAGCATGTTTGCCAGGATACACAGCTGTTAGGAGTCGTGTGTGCATTCAGTCTCTAACTGCTAAACACCAAGGGTTTGCATGTAAATACCAAACGAGGAAGACTGTTTTGTTTGTTCTAGGCAACACAAGTCCAAGCAGCATGGAGTGAAGGTTACCGTGGTAGCTATATGATTCTTTGTGCCCCAGGACACTCATACCTCTGGATAGAGTCAGACCAGCCAATCAGATCACGGGGGCGTGACCTTGTCATAAGGTGGACTCTGGGAAAGAGAAAATCCCTCTTCCCGTCTTTCTCCCTTTACCTTTCCTGCTCTGGAGCTGTCCTGAGAGCTGCCAGAGCTCTGCCGTGTTGATTTCTTGACTAGTATTTCTATGAGCACTGACTGTGGATCCAAGCAAGATGAAATCCCTGCCTGCTTCAATCTTTTCCCCATTTATCATGATGCTACTTTTATATCCACATGGGGCTCATCTGTGAAATAATTATATAATAGGGGTTGTACTTCTTAAAGCAAAACTGTATCATTTAATGGGATGGGGAAGTGAGGTAATTTTTTAACAAGGCACTGCTCCAAATTCCTGGAGCCCTGAAAAGCAATTCTTTCTCATTTGGAATGCATCCTTGACAGAGCCTGAGGTAAGCCCCCAGCATAAAGGCGCTCTCTTAAGGGAAAAGCTTGCAGCACCCCATGCAGATTTGCATCAAGCTTGCCCCGCCCCCCATCTGCCAAAGGAGCATGCCTGAAATTCCTGCCTTTAAAGTAAAAGTCCTTGAGGGAGCAGGAGACAAAAATGGTGGGTGGCTAAATATATATCACCTCAGTGGACTCTGGTAATTAGGTTTCCCGTGATCTATTCAATGTTCTGCACATTGTAAAGCTGTCTGTAGGCAATTCGTATAAGATAACACAACAGGAAATCAGGTGAGTTTGCAAAACAGGTATACTTAGCAAATTAGAGTTTGCTACATTCTGATAAGATGGAGTTTTCTGGCTGTTATGTGCCATTCTGCCAGGTGAGACTCATAGCCACCCTGTGAACAACAGAAATAAATGTTACCTGCTCTTGCTCTGTCCTTACAATTTTTGTTATGCCTGAGCCAATTTTTGCAGCCCCTGTGTCCATTTATCTTATTACAGGGCGTCCTCTTTTTTATTGATTATCTACTTTATTAAACCTGAGATCCTTCTCTAGGGACTATCCTGATAACATGTCCAAATTACATGAGAGGGAGTGTTGTTACCCTTGCTTCCAAGAGACGTTTTTGTGTTTCTTACAGGATAGACTTGTTCCATGATCTGGCAGTTCAGGCATATTTAATATTGGTCACCAATCTCATACTTCAAAGCATAGATTCTTCTTTCATCTTCCTTATTCACTGACTGGATTTTGCATGTACATGAAGCAATCATGGCCTAGTGTGCCACAACGTTATCAATTTGAAACCACCAGTTTTTCTGAGGATAAAGATGAAGCTTTTTATTCTCATAAAACTTAGGGTCTCAAAAACCCACAAGGATAGATCTATTTGGAAGTTTGGAGGATCGGGTGTTTCTTAGTGAAATCTTTTCTTTTCAACACTTCAGAAAGGTCTCATGCACAATATCATTTCTTTGTGACTGCCTCTTCCATGAACATTGGTTGTAAATCCAAGTAAATTGTGATTCTTGATTTCCATATTATCAAGATATTTCCTGGTTCAGTCAGAGCCATTTTTGTTTTCTTTACATGGAGGTGTAACTCATACGGGATTCTATGTAGTCTTTAACCTTCGTGAGTAAGTGCTTTGAGCCCATTTCTGCTTTTAAGACAAAGGTTGAGTCACTTGCATATTGAAAATTGTTAGGCATCATCATGCAAACCTGATGTCATGTATTTTTCATATAGTTTGTTTTCTATAATATTTGCTCAGCAATAGAATTGGTTAGTCTGGTGAAAATATATAACTCTGATGCCCATCTTCTCTAACTTTTTGTTCAAATGACTGCTGATGGTGTCTGTGTAGTATGAGCAAAGTTTGACACATAGGAAAAACAAAAGGGATAAACATGCTTCACATTTTTCAACATGAAGGAACTGAAGAAAGCAACTCATGCTTTGAACTAAAATAGGTGCTCTGGAATTTCGATTCTTCTCATAATATTTGTAGTTTGTTGTGATCCCCAGAGTTAAATGCCTCGAAATACTTAATAAAACACAAGTGAATGCATTTCTGATAGTCTCTACTTTGAGTCCCCATCCATGTGATGTCAGCAATGAAATCCCTTTTACCAAGTCCCCTTCTGAATACAGATTGCACTTCTGAAAGTTACCTGCCACAATACTGCTCGAACATTTTTATACTACTAGTATCTACAATAAAATTTTACTTGCTTGTGAAATAAATGGTCTTGTTCAGTAATTGCTGCATGCTGTTGGAGCATGTTGATTTGAAATGGATGATAATATGGATCTCTTCCAATTTTCTTGGTCATAGAGAAGTCAGTCCTTCAAGGTAGGAATGGTTTGTCCTTTGTGAAGGGGTGCCATTGAGAGGGTCCCCCTATCACAAACAACCAATATTTGTGGAAATAGTGTCAATCCACAGAAGGGTTTAATCTGTCCAAGTCAACAATTTATTTGTTATTGTCTGCAAGCAGTCAACACTTGTATAATTTCCTTTTCTCAATAGTATTTTAAATTTTATATCACTGGCTATAAAATGACACTATCCATAGGATTATAGTATGATCCAGGGGAATAATTTATAATGTTGTCTATCATAAAATGATGAGGCCATCTCTAGAATGAGATATGTGAATGGATTTGGGACTCACACTTAATTCTAGCCCCAGACTAAGAATAATTGGTTCTTATGACACACCCCTGCTCAATGCCTACGCTCATGAGGAGATCACTGAATATATGGGTACGACAGCAAAGTGTGGTGAAAAAAAAACCAGATGATGTCTGATTATTGGAAAGAAGAACATCTGGGGGTTCTTAAAAAAAAGCAGAAATCTAAATGAAGTATCAACCATGTCTACATGGAATAAGCCCTACCAGCGTGTTTGGTCTAAGAATTATAAACCAGAAAATGAAAATCCAAAGATAAAATGGTGTCAGAGCTTACATTGTGAACACCTGGTTTTCAGAAGTCTACAGATGAAAATTTAAGTGAATCTCTCTGACCATTGTCCAGGGATTTTAAAACACCTTGTTGTCAGACAGAGAGAACACCGTGAAATTGAACCTGGCAGGTATAGTTAGGCTAAAATGTGACACCTGATCATTTAATATACAATATACCCTTTGATCTATTTAAAAGTGGTTTCAGATTTTAGTGCTTTATGTTTTTTAAATGAGGCTTTCTATGTTTTTTCTAGTCATTGCTGAGGTAGTTTTTGTTGGTTTGGCTGATTGTTTCCTATTTGTATTTAGTATGATTTTCAATAAACAAAGTCCAGGATAGGTAGATCTACAGAGACAGTTTGTGGTGCCGAAGAAGAATATTCAAAGTCTCATGGACTGCTAAAAGGACAAGCAGAACTATATTGGAAGAAGTGAAACCGGGGTGCTCCTTAGAGTCAAGGCGAGCAAGAATCCTTACATACTTTGGGCCTATGATCAGGAGAGATCAGTCCTAGAGCACCATGCTTGGTAAAGTGAAGAGACAGTGAAAAAGAGAAAGGCCTCAAAGAGACTGATGAACATAGTTGCTGAATCAATGGACGCAGGCACAGGAAACATTGTGAGGATGGTGCATGGTCAGACAGGGTTTCATTCTGTTGTGCACCGGGCTACTATGGGTCAGAGCTGACCTGTATCGACAACAACGATGTATCGACTGTAACTGGGTTGGCAATTGCCTCGGGTTAGGGCTGGGAAGAATAAGAAGTGGAGAGCCAATGAGTATAAGAAAAAAAAATTCTGAAATATATTCTGATAAAGATCGCACAAATGCTCTTAACACGATCAAACAATAATTGTATGATATGCAAAGTATACTCCAAAATATAATAGATACATTATTGCAGCACTGAAACTTCTAAATTAGTATTCTGTCAATTCCTGGAGTCTTTTTTTGGTTTTGCTTTGCTTTTTAACTAGTGCTTTAATGTAACTTAAATTTATTTCTTTTAATGTAGCTTAAATGTATTTCTTTAGTATCCATAATTCTTGGTCTTATAGTACCTTTTGCATGCACCATGACTGGATGTTAACCCATCCTTTTTCTCACAGTCAATACATATTCCATCCTTCTTCTTTTGAGGGACCTTGAATGGTTTAACACTTTGCCTGTTGTTTTTATGTTCTGTCTAGTTGGTTCTGATTCATATCAATCCTATGTCTAACAAAAGGAAACACTGTCCAGGGTTTTGCTACTTTCTCAATCCTGTAATAATATAACTCGAGGATTGATATTTTTCTTCTGTTCTTTTTACTTAATTTTTTTGTTCCTTTTATTTCCTTCTACTTCTACGTCTTTGTACAAGGATTCCTGTAGTGTAGTGATTGTGCCTTTGGCTTCGGACATCAAGGCCAGGAGTTCAAAACCGCCAGCAGCTCTGTAAAGTATTGCGGTCTCATAAACCCACACGTTCTATCCTATTTTTAAAGGTCACGACGATCGGTTTGAGGACTGTGTGGGTTTGCTTTGGACATCTTTGCACATTTTCTTATAATACTTTAATTTGCCTTCAGAAGGTTCTTATGCTTTACCAATGCTTTGTTATGCTTCACATTTGCTACTCTACACTCGGAAGCATGTCTTGGAGTCTCTACTAAGGTCCTTTCAGTCCTTTCATTCTTTCTTCTCTTTTCACTAAACTTTTGGCATTTTTATGTATGTCATCTCAAGGCCATTCTACAACTCATCTCTTCTTCAATCATTACTGTACCTTGTAGCAAATATACTCGTGAAATCCTATATTCAAGGTTGCATTTGGGCACTTTTAGTCCTGATCTAGGTGATGTCGTGGTTACAGGTTGGGCCGCTAACCCCAAAGTCAGTGGTTCTAAATGACTAGTCACTCTGAAGGAAAAAGATGAGGTTCTCTACACTCATAAAGACTCACAGTCTTCGAAACACACCAGGGCAACTCTACCCTGTCTTGTAAGAAACAACTTGCTGTCAAGGAGTGGATACGAGTCCTGATATGATTTTCTTCAGCTTCAATCTGTAATTGCCTAAGAGCTATGGGATCTGCTCCATAGCCAGGCCCAAGGTTTATTACTGATTGCTGATTTTGTGATTCTCCATTGTCTTCCACTAAATTGTAGTTGATTTGATTCTTTGGTAGTCCAGGGAAAGGTACACATGTATACTTTCCATGCGTGCTATTGAAAAAGGGTATTCCAATGATGACCTTGTTAGTCTTAGAAAAGTATTGTCTTTTCACCAATGCCATATTCTGCATCTACTTATTTTTCCTTGTTTATAATTTTCACATTCACATCATCATTAATTATCAATGCATTCTGAGTGTATGTTTGATCAGTTTCAGAGTATAGAAATTGGTGAAAAAAAAACAACTCTTAATATTTTCATCTTTGGTGTAAAAGATTAATGTGCAAATTTGAACAATGGTACTAGCTGACCTTTCTTATAGGTATATGTATGTTTACCTATCATTGATAGCATTAAATGTCAGGATAAATCTTGAAATGGACTTAGTGCCACACCATATCTTATCAATTTGTCAAGGTAAGCATGACAATCCTATTTCAAATAGCGAATACCAGTTAATTTCAGTACACCAAATCTTAGGATATCGATCAAGCAGTTCATTTCAATTTTGACACCTTCCAATTTTACTGGATTCACATTTCATATATGCTATATTTTAAATATGGATGCATGGTTGCAGGTATTTGTTCTCAATTTGACACATGCCATATTGAGGAATATAGATCCCAAAAGGTTTACTCTATCCATGTTATTAAGACAGACTCATGTTGTTGAGTGAGCCCATCCTCAGTCCTGTTTTGAGTGCCTTCCACCCTGAGAAGATCACCTTCTAGCCTTTACCAGACAATGTTATAGTGATCTCCATAAGATCTTCACTGCAAATATTTTTAGAAGGAGACCACCTTCTGCCTAGTCCTTCTTAATTTGGAAGATCTAATTAACTCTGTCCATTATGCAAGACCCTGCAGACATTTGGTGGCTTAGTTCCCAGAACTGTTGTAGCACATAAGCTACCACAAGAGCATCAACTGACAGATCAGTGGTGGGTTAGCCATTTGCTGGCATAAAATCAAGATTTGAGAATACTTTCCTTAGCCGCCCTCTAATATTTTCTATAGATGAGTAGCAAACACAGTTATTAAAAAATAATCTTTTAATTTATATTTTTACAACAGGGATACTAGAATTTCTTTTCATAATATAGAATCATGGATAGGCAAGTTTTGTCATTGCTCTCTCTGTTTTACACACAGACACACACAGCGTCATCAGCTTAACTCTGATTATAGTTGCCCTCTAGGACAGGGTGTGACTAACTACCCCTGGTAGTTCTTTATGGGAGTAGAAAGCCATGTGTTTCTCCTGCGGAGTGAGTGACTGGGTATTTTGAACTGTTGACCCTGTCATTGCTGCACACTAAAAATAGGATGGTATGCATTTAGTATGGTATTGCTGGCAAGTGTGTTTTTTTTTAAATAAATCTGTAAATTTGTCAAAATATATCCAGTGCATGGGAAGAAAAATAATCTACCTTTCTAAGACACTCTAGTGGCTTCTGGTTTTCTATTGCTTTGGCATTGTGCTTCAATAAGAAATAACTAAGGACTGTGCACCACCGAGACCTGGCAGCTTGTCAGGGACAGATAGAAATGATGGCTTCCTGAACTAGTCTGGGCTTCACAGTTCCCCAGCATTGGTTTCTCCTTAGGCAGTCATGATCAAGAGCCAATGTTTTTTTAGAAACTCTTAAATCTCTAGATAGCCCCTTTAAAACAGACAGCTGTTGGAAATTGGAAGAGGATATTGTTATTTGGTAGAAACTACCATTTCTTTGATAAATGTAAGAAAGCTGAGCTTCAAAGTATCTAGGGAAAACAATTCAAACACAAAAGGAAAACAACAAGAACTGATCCAAAAGAGTATTCATTTTGTAACTCTTTGCTGAAAGGGTAAAGTTCTACAATCTGTAGAGAGAACCTTTCTCTAATGATCCTTCTGGCTTTGTGATATTTATAAGTGGGAGCTTAAACAAACAAACAAACAAATAAGCAAATAGTTTAGAGTCTCTTTACTCAAGTTTCTAGCTACCAATGTACCGAGTTTGCCTGCTTTCAGTGGTATCCTTCTCTGAAAATGGGACTAACTACTGAAAAAGGCACCCAGGTGCCATGAATATTTAGTCTTTCAGTTGTCTAGCATCTGGGAGTACCTTGTGTTGTTGTTGTTATTTTGTGCCATTGATGTGGTTCCAACTCATTCTATGACAGAAGTAAATGTTGATGGTTCCACCTCCCTCTGAGGAGAGCATCTTCCTCTCTAAAGGAACTCATCATTCAGCTCCATCTTCCATATTTATTTTCATGAGCTAAAAATCTTACTTTAATAATGATAGAAATTGATTAAAGCAGGTTTCACACACAATTTACCATTTGGTGTAAATTTGACTATGGGAGTCTAAAAAAGATGAGAGGCTGTTCACAGATTTGGGAAACTGGAAATTTGGTGAAATTTTCACAGATTTGGAAAATTTTCCATTTCACTTTATCACTGGGGAATATACATTCCAATGAGCCACTATTCACTGGATAATAGTGAATTTGGTGTTTTTTTTTATTGTTTTTCTAAGAATGACTTTTGGAAACCAATTTCTTCAAGGTTCAAAAGCTCCCTGTAGGGAAATTGTCTGGGTGAGGCCCATTTAACTCTACCCAAACTCCAAACTCGCTACCACAAGTACATCTGCAGCTCAGCGCAAACCCAAGTACAAAGACCAGTGAAAGTTGTGCGTTTAGAGAATGAGACCTGTTTCCCACATGGAATTTATTCTCCATTTTCTGCAATCTCAATGAAACTAGAAGTCATTCATTTACCAAACCGCTCCCTATCACCAACACACAGGGGAGGGGAAAGCTGTCTGAGAGGCCTTACTGGCTCTTTCTACCTCATCCTTCCTGTTCAATTCTTTATAGCAAAGGAGTAAATTAACACAGAATTTAAGCTCAGCCAGTAAGATTCTTTTGCAATTTTAAATATGGAAGAAGAGAAATTCAAACTCTGAAAAGCAAGTTGGTATTTTCTTATCCTGACTGAATACTGAATGGTACATTGCTGAATACCCTGATATCATATACTGATTGTTCTTGCTCTCTTTGGAACAGCATAGTTCTAGTGGCATAGTGGGTTATTCATTGGCCTTTGAACTGTTAGTCTGGCAATGCAAAACCCACAGCTCCTCTGCATGGATAAGAAGAGGCTTCTTAATTCCATAAAGACTTATAGCTTAAGGTGACCAACAGACATTGGGCCTCTACTTAAGTGCTTCCTCAACACAAAAGCAGTGTGTTCTAATAACTGGACATTCTGTGATGCTTCCCTTCCCAACATGATTGCTTAAGACCAAGTGGGTGCAAAAGCAAATGTGGTAAAGAAAGCTGATGGTGCCTGTCTATCAAAAGAGATAGCATCTGGAATTTTAAAAGCTTGAAGATAAACAAGCGATTATCTACCTGCAAAACAAGAAAGCCCATTTGGAAAAAGCATATCAGACTGTGTGATCATGAGGAGTCAATGGTATCCGATATCAGGCATCAAAGACCCATAACAAAAAATCATATCCTTGTGAATGAGGGGGAGTGCAGAATAGAGACCTAAAGCCCATCTGTAAACAATTTAACATCCCCATAGAAAAGGGTCACAGTAAAAGATGACCTAGTCTGGGTTCAATATGGCACTGATGAAACATCCAACTTTCCTCTAGTTTTTTAATGCTTCCTTCCTCCACTCTCCCACTATCATGACCTCAATTCTACTTTACAAATCTGTCTAGAACAGAGAATGTACACTGCTATGAATAAGAACTCGCAAAACATGTAATTCAGGACAGATAAACCCCTCAAGACCAATAATGAGAGTAGTGATAGCAGGAGAGTAAGGGGAAGGTGCGGGTCAAGGGGGAAATGGTCCAATGATCAACATATAACTCCCTCTCAGGGGGATGGCCAACAGAAAAATGGGTGAAGGGAGAAAGCAGTTGGTGTAAGACTTGAAAAAAATTATAAATTATCAAGGGTTCATGAGAGAGGGAACATAGGAGGGGGGAAATGATCTGATAAAAGGGTTCAAGTTGAAAGAAAAAAATTTTTTTTAAGTCAGGGGAAAGTGTGAACGCGGTCCCTCACTATCATACATTATGCATTTGAGTTTCCTACATTTGGGGAAATCACAGGGGTCAGCACATCCTGAGCGCAATGGATAAGCCTCGCCTGGGAAAAGCACCTTGGTGATTATGGTATCTCCCCTGCCACATAAATATGAAAGAAAACGCTTTGACAATGATGGCAATATGTGTACAAATGTGCTTGACACAATGGATGACGGGATGGATTGTGGTATGAACTATAAAAGCCCCCAATAAAATGTTTTTTTTTAATAGTTATAACTTGGAAACTCACAATGCCAATTTTACCCTGTGTTATCATGCCACTGTGAGCTAGAATTGATTTATTGGCAGTCAGTTTGGAGAAAGGATGTTATTTTTGGGGTGGCAAGTGCTGTGAAGAAGATCAGGTTCTCTGGGCTTTGTCCTGATTTTGGGATCTACATAATATCTTTCCAACAAATTTACCATTGCTTTATTGTCCATTGTCAGTTTCGTTCATTTGAAACAAAAAAAATAATACAAACAAAAAGTCTGACAGATTCATCTCAAACTTCTTCTGGCACAAGGTCAGCTATAAATAAATAGAGCCAATTGAGTATAAAAGCAAGATTTGGGCATAATGTGTTTCCTCAGGTGCTGGAGCTATTACTAATCTTGGGCTTCCCCTAGTGGGGTTTCTGTAAAGCAAGATTCAACAATTTCATTTAATTCCTCAAAATGTGGTAAGCACCTACCCAGTGTCACAATTCATGTGGGAATACACGAGGGAGGTAAAACAATGAATCAGGCACTTCTGAGCAGCTTATTGCAGTCTGAGACACAAAGGCAAACAGATGATTTCAAAATACTATTGTAGCCCAGATGGAGGCTGTTCAGGTGTGAAACTGCTATTTTCTTTCCTTATCAACTTTAACCTAGCACACCTTCTTATTACCTGGACTGAAGACATTTTACCATGTAGGGAAGGCAAGTATAAAATTTGTTCATGATGTGTTTGGTGGGATAATGAGGATTTTTTATTGCTCATGTCAAAGCATCAGCCGCACATTTATGTGAATTTTGCACTCTCTTTTTTAGGATTTATAGCTTCTCCCTAGCAATAGCTTTTGTTCCCCCTCTCATTATTGTACTTGATTCTTGTTCCTTGTTCCACCACCACCCAAAAAATTCTTCTATCAAGGTGGGTTTCAGTCCTCAATCAGTCTTCTCAACTTACCCTGGGTTCCTAATACCAGGTTGCACTACCCTGAGATGGCAATGAAGGAGTATGAAAAATGTTTTTTGTTTTGTTTATTTTAGACGATGTTGGCTATCTGATTTTACTCTTAGTGTATACCTAAACATCTTCCTATTAACCTGGAACTGAGCAAGTCTCAAGCCCCCCGGGGTTTTCTGTATTGTTTTGTTTTGACTATTTTTACCCCAATCAGAACGATCTACTTCCTTCAGTGGTCTGTTGTAAGTATAAACTATGGACTTGGGAAATGCTTCCATATTATAGTTGAGTAGAAAGATAAAATATCTTTTAGGTGGTAGCCTGAAGTATATTACCCTTAAGTTATCTTTTGCCTCAAGGTGGCATCAATTACATTCATAAAAGAAACACAAGTTAGTGGAAGAAAATGAAAAAGAGGACAACCGAGTCTCCAATACCAGGAGTCTCCCAGCAATCATCTTGGCTCCACAAAGTTAGTTTTCTTACGGAACTTCACGGTAAACAGATCTTCTCCTTCCAGTGGATTCTTTTTGACCATGTCACTGCAGTGTTACTTAGTGTGACTTCGTAATGCCCACCCAGTGACTGGATTATGGTTGAGTGGTTTTGAACTAGTCTGTCTCATAGCAAATCTAAGTTTAGAATAAAGGAACACTGCCTGGTCTTGATCTATTTTCATGCATATGAAATGCTTGTGGCCTACTACGGAGATTGGAAAAAAACAATATAAACAAGGGTATTCTGATGGCAGGGTAAGCCAGACACGGAAAGAATATGAAGTCCTAACTTGGAGACTGGTCAGATTTCCATCCTGCTAAGCTTAAATGAGTCATTCCAGACACTGGACAGTAGAATATCGAAGACTTTGAGAAAGAAGACCCATGAATACAGTAATTCTTTTCACCTAGGATCCCGAAGTGAACCTCTTTGAGGACACAGAGCTATGACACTGTAGCAATTAAGAGACCTGAGGAGCGGTGGCAAAAGCAACAGAAGTGGCAGGAGACAGGGTCTTGGGCTTTCTGGCCCACGGAGTGAGATGAGAAAGTGGGTCATATTAGCAGAACTAAAATAGATTTGTGACACCTCCCCTGTCATGGTAGGGAGCAGGCTAAAGGTAATGGGACTGATACTCCCAGAACTAGAAGATCATTTAGTTGCCTAAGAAGAGCCAATGTAGTTGAGGCGAGGGCCCAGAGAGAGACCGCGTGTCTGCAGTCATGGCTGAACAGAAGTTGATCTCACTGTAGAACTGTGTCGTGGCATTTCTGACCCTGGGTTTTATCTCTTTCCTTGTTTCCCTGTGGCCATTTCCAGGAACTATGGGACTCAGGTGAGAAAAGCAGAGCATACTGTGGTGTGAGAATTAGTTAAAAAAAAAGAAAGAAAGAAAGAAAAAGAATTGACCAGTGAAAGTACATCTGATTTATACCTCATAGGAATTAGCGTGGGGCTCCTGGAGCTGGTGATCTAAGCTCCCCACCCACCCCAACACTATTATGGAGTTAGAGGAGATCAGACAAGCCATGATGTTACCTACATACCAGATTTGAAACCACATTGGGCTATAATCGACAATTTCTATCCCTTGTTATCTTTCGATATTTCCCTAGCTCTTAGGTATCAGGAGGTTAAGAAGGATGAGCTCAGGGCCAGAACAAACAGCACACTGAATGCAGCAGACATGATTCCAGGCAACATGCACATAGTCTTATTCACACACACACACATACACACACACTCCTTAAGTTTACAAAGCATAATGTCCCAAACAACTTTTCCAGTTGTATGTGTGTGTGATGATACGATTTTTTTTCTAATTCTTATTTAAAAGGATCCTTGCCCCCAAAGCATTGGCTTTTGCAAGGCAAGGTCCAATCAACCCTCAGAACAGGCGTCACTTAACACCCGATTGAAGAGCCACTACCTCTTTAAAAATATGTTCTTTCTGGGTAGGTCTGCCCCTTCCTTGCTGCTATTGCTAGCAGTCTTTGTGCCAGGCCCTGCCTCGTCACATCCCTTTGTGCTGCAAAGCAGAACGCTGTCCGCTTGTGCACCAGCCTCATGTTCAGTCGCAGACCAGACCATTGTGATCCATGGAGTCCATGATAAAATCGTGATAGCTAAGGCGAAATAAACTTTTAAGTCAGAGTGTTGTTACACCTCATTTGGGGAAAGCTATGCTAATCTCTCCTTAAACACCATTCTCTCCTACTGCCATTACAGCCCTCTCTAGGCCTTGTGTGGTGTTTTGCCCTGTGTGTCTGTCTGTAATAAAGGCAAGGGTCATGAGTTAACTTTTGCCCTTGAACCTCAGGCTTGCTACACAACTCTTCACCCATTGTCACTCCTCTAACGCAGAGATAACCTGTAAAAAATAATAAAAGGCAGCAACGTCCTGCAACATCCCCATGACAGTTGTATATTGGACAGTTGTGATGCATGCCTCTTTCATTGGCTGAATTTTGGAAGTAGATCACTAGGTCTTTTGTCCTAATTCATCTTCATCTGTAAACACTTCTGCAACTTGTTCAACATTTTGGAAAGACAGAAGTTACCCCTGAAAGATGAGTAGTGATATGTGCATGTGATAGGTTGGCTGGGACTTAGCTCAGGCCTTTCATCTATAAGGGAGGCAAGAATACTACCACAGAGACACCAATGACTCTAGTCGTCACTGGTACTGTTTTCTAAACATTCTGAGCATTTATAAATATTTTTTACCGTGAGAGTGGTGGGATTAAATTTTTTTAGTCCCCTGACCACTAGATTTGGTAGTAGGTAAAAGAAGTATCTGCAAATGATGGATATATGAGAGCAACTCCCGGTTCATAGCATTGCTTTGTCACAGACTTTGTGTATTAGCCATCATCTAAAGTCATCCATTTATTTTGAGGCAGGATTAATAGGTTGCTCATATATATTTCTATCTTTTAAAGCACAGGGAATATCTCTTTTTTTGTTGCTGACAGAAAAGTGAAAGAAAATTATGAGTACCATATTTCAGCTTAAAATTCTAGGGGAACCCATTGATTTAGAAAACATAATAGTTACTGTAGCCTCTGACTCTAATATAGGGAATAAAATGAAAAGCTTTATTTAAATTGAACCCTATGTTGAAGTGCCAGAAAGCCTTCCAAAGTCGGCCAGAATCTCCCTGTCCCACCAGTTCTTCCTACCCCATTGTAACAGGTTCAAATGCATTTCATATAACAGATATGTGTAATACATAAGGGAATTCTATCTTTTAATCATCCACACTGGTGGCCACATGGACATCTATCATCTGTTCAAAGAAAATTGTCAGCTTTGGATGCCAGGGAGTCATCTAGAGAGATATAACTTCTTCCTTCCTTTTGAGTGAAGTAGGTCCTCAAAGTCCCCAGAGCACCCATGGGTATTCTCACGATTTGTTGGATAAAAGTGAAAGACAATACCATAATCTCCCACAGTATGACTGCTAGTTCAAGCAACTTGGTGCTTTCCTGGTGTCCAAGAGAAAAGAAGTCTGCTTTTTGAGTGTTTATTATACAACAATATCTAGGAACATGCTTTAAGCACTAATTTAAGAAGTAACTAAGATATGGCTTACATGAAAATCAAAGTTGCATGAGAATATTCTTCTCCCACCCTTTTTTCCCCCTCAATCTTCACTGTATTTGAATTTCTAAACACATTTTTAAGGACATGAACTTGGACATATTTGGTTTGGTCAATAGTTATAGTTCTGTATCTATTTCTAGTTATACAAGAAGCAACTAGTTTTTAAACTAATGTTCATGTTCTAACTGTATAGTCCTGACTGTATTCTCACATCATGCTTGTTCAATCTGTTTGCTGAGGAAATCATCTTAGAAGTTGGAGTCTATGAACAAGAATTTAGCATCAGAATTGAAAGCCTTATTTCCAACCTGCATGTGATATGCAAAGGACTTGCAGCACTCCTTGATGCAGCTCTAGGTTTGCACCCTGCAGGATGGATTACAACTCATGGTGAAGAAAACCAAAATCTTCATGAATGGAACAAGCAGTAAGATAATTATAGAGGGGGAAACAATTCAAGTTACAAGAATTTCATCTTTTTTGTATTTACATTTGATGTTCTAAGAAGCAACAGTTGAGAGATTTAGCATGCTGCATTGGAAACATATGCTGCATGAAACCTTCTTCAGGTTTTGAAAAACAAGGATATTACTTGGGGACCAACGTGAGCTTTACCAGAGTCAGGATATTTTCAAGTGCCTCATATGTATGTTAAACTTAGTCATTGAAAGAAGACTGAAGAAGAATCAATGAATTTGAATTATGGTGCTGCCAAAGAATACTGAAACTACCACAGCTCCTTAGTGACAAGGATGGTGTAACTTTGTCTCCCACACTTTGGGCATGTAAGGAGAAATAAGTCCCTGGCAAAGGAGATAATACAGGGTAAAGTAGAGGGCTAGTGAAAGAAAGTCCTCCACGTGATACAGTAACACAGTGACGGCATCAATGAGGACAACGTAAGAACAAGTGTGACGACGGTATGTGAGAGGACCGTGTTGCTTTGTATTGTGCGTAGAGTCATTGTGGGTTAGAACCAACTCAATGGTCTCACTAAAGGTGTTCTTTGCATCACATTAATAAACAAAACAAAACAATATGTCCCTGGGTGGAATGGCCTTGCAGGGAAAACACAAGTGCATAGCATTAGAACATACCTGCAGATCACCTTGTTATGAGGGACTATCCAGTAAGGTGACTGCATACGCAAATGACATTTGCTATCCAGAGCCTTGTTTTAGACTGATTTTCAGATGTAGATTGCTGGGCCTTTCTTCCTACCTCATCAGATTCTGGACATTATGCTTCAACCTGTTCAGCATCCAAATAATAGTCAAGCAAGTCT
The DNA here is from genome assembly GCA_004026705.1 of Nesogale talazaci. NCBI lineage: Eukaryota > Metazoa > Chordata > Mammalia > Afrosoricida > Tenrecidae > Nesogale > Nesogale talazaci. The sequence goes on along the minus strand of PVJH01001552.1, from coordinate 87,466 downwards.
CTATGGGCTGAGAGATGGTAGCCATGGGTGTGTGGTATACAAGGGACAGAGTCCTACTCAGGCCTCCTGCATGGAAGACAAGAATTCTACATCTAAAGTATAAACGACCTCTTCCATAGAACAAGATTTTACGCATATGTGTTTAAAAACAATTCCATGCCTTTCTCTTGCTTTCTGAATTAACCATGATTTCAGGGGTGAAATCAAATGACAAAAAAAGCCACCCATGTGCTCTCTTCAGTGCAAGATACCTCTGTGAGCAAGACAGACCAGTGAGAGCAGCAGAGTTAGATAATCAGACTCAAACCCACCAAGCTCACTGCCATCCAGTGGATTGTGATTCCTGGCAACCCTCTAGGACAGGGTAAACGTGACCCTGTTGATGTGCAAGACTGCAACTATCCATTTATGGGATTCCAAAGGCTGCTCTTTCTCCCGAAGATGAACTGGTGGTTCCCAACTACTTAACTTGCAGTTAGCAGCCCAACCTACAACCATGAATGCAGCCAAATCACCCTAGAGATTAGATACCAAAATGATGGTAGATTGCAGATGACAATGCTGACAAGGATGTCTGTATAGCCATTGAATTAGGTTTAGGTATCATGTATGTGTTATATTTCAATGTCTGGAAGACTTTGTTCAATGCCCTTTTCAGTGTGAGATGGAAATGTGGAATGGACATTTGCTGGGTTACCACACAAAAGTCCTTCTCCTGAGCCATGCTGCTGTTTCCAACTAGAAACGACCCTTGAAGGCAGCCGCTGCGGAATACACTAATTAATTACATTTATTTTACATAATTGGCATTAGGGCTTTTTGAACACAAATGCAAATTTATGGAAATTGGTTGAAATACTCATGCAAAATAATCCAAAAATGGACCCTAAATTATTGTTAAAAATAAGGTAGTTTTAATTGAACGACTAAAAGATTTGTACATCGTTATATGATTACATCTAGTAAACCCAATTTAAAAAGTAAGCTCATTTGCTTTTATCTAACCCTTCCATATCTTGCTCAGTATTGTTAGTATAATTATCACCAATAAAGGACCAATCTTATTTCCTATCTCTTTTTGCATCAAGCATTAGTTCTGTAAACAGAAATGGAATATGTTATTCTTTTGAACAGAGCCTCGTGCATTACAAATTAGGACGCATTGGGCCAAACAGTTTGGAAAACAACCAGTTATTGCTTACAGGGGACATGATGCGGCAGTAGGAGTCTTTGCTGTTTTGCAGGACTGGAGAGGGAGACGCCTGTGCTGTAGAAAAGACATTTTACAAAGGATCACTGGAAGGCAGTTGTCAAGTAGATGTCCTTGAAATCAATAATATATACTTGGCAATGGTTGCAAAAAATGTGGCATGTAAATGAGTATGCAGTTAGTGGTTAATAAAAAGAGCATTAAGATGCTTGTGACATAGGAAAAAATACAGAGAAATGGGTGTTTAATAAAATGATGTGTCATGGTACGTGGACTATGGAGGGATAAACACTAAATAAAAGGGAGAAATGAATCATTACCAGGTTAAGTGACATAGACATTTATACACAATTAACAAGTTGTTAATTACTGATGGACAACTCCCTAAATTCAAAAGGATTTTGAATTTATTAGACACGAAACTAATAAAGAAATTGGATTGACCTTCAAACTCTAATGGTACGGAAGTAGTTTCACAAGACTCAAATAATGATGCTCAGGTTTTAACTTTCTTATTCAGGGTTTTAAAAATGCTCAGGGTGGGGACAAGTTGCAGAGTAGATGGAGGGTGGGTTTCCTCGCTGGTGCTATTTCAGTACCTCTACTGGGATAATTATTTCCTAAAACATCCTTGTGATTTCAAATGAATACTCTATTCTCTTTAGGTTGCTACCATAAAATGTAATGGGAGGTTGCCTGAGACTATTTAAAGCTTGTCAACCTCTCATCAAGAGGAGGTGGATGAACTGATCTTTATAAATAGAGGGCTACATTCTCGCACCTTGTTCCTCTGGAGTGATAAGTAGCTAAAGGGCAAATCTCTGGCAATTTAAAATGGAGTCATGGAATTGCTTACAAACTATGATCAGAAATATTCAGATATTTAAGTCCACAGTTCTACTGCAGTCTTAAGGTTTTCATTGTAGTCAACAGTAGGGGCGGGGGGGGGGGTGGTGCTACATTTGGTGGGGCCAGGGGTGTATCTAACCTCCTCTTGCTACTCTACTGCCAAAGGGAAGAGGTCAGCTATACCTTCATTTTCTTTTATTCTTTAGCTCTATTGACACTAGTCATTCTTCCCACACCAGTCCACATCTCGGCCTGGGCTGATAATTCATTTTTTAACCATGCAGAACTCACAGACAATACATGGGATTAAAGATGCCAATTAAGGAAGTCTCTGGGTCATCACAAGTCAGGAAGAATAACAGTAAGAACACTGTCATGGTTGCCAAGCAACACCTCTTCTCAGCCAGCAACCAAGTCTCTCTCTGGTCCTCTGCCTCTCAGCCATGTGGTCCCTTGCCTCTGCATCTGTGGGTCAGGAAGCTGGTCTGCCCATCATTTTACTTCATAGTCCCATTGTCTTGGATCAGATGGGAAGAAGGTACCCTTGAGCTTCTGAAATGCTCCCATGAACCTCAGGTGCCTCTGATCTCAGTGGCCTCTGTCACTTCTGACAGAGATCTTGGACATGTTCATCCAATGGTTCTGGGATTTCTCTCTGTGTTCCAGATGATTCTTCTACATTGAAGAATGACTTTCATGGGGATGATGATTTTGTCTTTTAATTGAGTGTGTCCCCATAGAAAACAAAGGAGGGTGTCTTAAATTACGGCCCTTAGCAAATTAGCCTTATGTGATTCTGCAATGCCCATCAACATGGGATTATATCACAATGACAGTGTTTGGAATTATAATTCATTATGTAAGGAACGATTGTGATGATGGAGTAGGATCATGAAGAGTCCTGTGGTGCACAGGGCTGCTGGGTGATCAAATCGACTCAATGGCACAACACATAAGGAAGTATGGCAAGAAAGGCCATTTTTACATTTCATCCATCAGATCTTATCTGTGATGCGCAATTTCTTTTTCTGTTTTTCACCCAGTGTGCTAAATATTTCTTTATTCCTGTTGTGTGCAAAAATCAGGCATGATGTTCTCAGGGGTGGCATCCTCAATTTATTTTTAATCAATATACTCGTGTGAGCATAACCCCTGGACAAGCTCATCTTCACTGTGATTCTGACTAATGGAAACCCCGTAGGACAGCATTAAACTGCCCTGGGTTTTCAAGAATGAACTAGATAGTCCCATCTTTCTCTTTCGCATCAGCTGGCAATTGTGAACTTCAGCCTAATGCATAACACACTATTCCATGAGGTGTCCTTACTTTCATATATATATAAAATGTATGTATTATATGTATGTATGTGTGAAAGCCAAACTTATTGCCTTTGAGTCAATCTGGACTCACAGCAACCTTCTGTAGGTTTCCCAGACTGGAATTCTTTATGGGAGCCAAAAGCCCTATCTTTCTTCCGACTTGTTTCTGGTGGTTTCAAATTGCCAACCATGCGGATCTCAGCTCCACAGGCAACCACGACATGTCTAAGCATGGATGACTGCAGACAAGTTCTCGCACTAAGACCTTTCTCTCAGTATTGCTATGGTGTCTTCCAAGAAAGGTGCCATCACAGTGTTCATTTCTGAGGGGATCTTCTAGGTCAGTAAAATCCAAGGTGGAAAGTCATCTTAACAGATTTTGGTAAATTTTTTTAATGTATTCCAAATGGATGTTCAGCATAGATTTTCTCAGACACTATGACCACATGGGCTTAATAGAAATAGTTTTAGAAAATGGAAAACAGCATTGGTCAAACAAAGGCTTGCGATTTTGGGCTAAGGATGTTTTCTTCTCAATCGTGTAACTATACCTGTTCTTTCTTTGAGGGTAGCAAGGTCTGACCAATGAGAATTCTGTTGAGAAAATTGATCACTCCCACTCTTCAACACTGATTGTGCTCCTTCACACACCTTTTTGTTCCTCAAACCCAAGAACACTTAACAGAAACATGATTTGAGTCCATGGAAGACACTGAGACTGTCATTTTGACATGGTCTAGAGAAAATATCGCAGAGTTCTTTGGGAGAGGGTGACTGACAAGAAAACACTATGTTTTGAAGATGGGGAATATGTTGAGAAACAATGGCGTCACTTTTTTGTATTGGTATTTGATGAAGCTGTCTAGGATTTTGAAGCAACCCTTTTAGTCAAAATGTAAGGCAATAAATACCGTCATCTGTCAGTGGAAGTCTACATGTTGCTAGGATGCTGATGCTACAGCAGAGTTTCTATATGAAGGAGAATTAGAAAGAAGGCCAGGCAATCTAGTTATGACCATCCGTCAATGTAAACACCGTGGAACAAACTAGTGGTAGCTATAGCTGGCGATGAGGATGATGCAGTACCCAACATCGTTGTATTTTATGGTGCATGAAATAGGTAATCCCTGCCTTGGAACTGACTCAATGGTAGTCTGCAACATCAACAGAATGTGAAAAAAAAGTAAATATATAAAACCTATAAGAAAAGTGAAATAAAGATAATGCCTGTTTCTTTTGCTTCCTTATAGATTAAAAAAATGCAACGCAATACTAACAGGCAATATACTTACAATAAGGGATATACTAAAAGTAGTAGATGATGACAAACCATTAACTTAGTTCTTTCTAATGATCATCAACCCTGACTTAAATGTTTATTATCCTTAGAGATTAATTTTTTAAAATCCTTTCTATTTATGATCAAAATGGATTTGAATATAAACCTTATAATTACTTAATTATGCTACTAACCAGGACTCTGAATGATATTAAAGAAGAATTAAATAAATAGAACAATGTTCTGAGTGCATTGATTGGATGGGAGAGAGGAATAGAGTAGGCAGTAGTATTATAGCAGGAGAAGATGAAATCTATGGTAAATAATATAAATTATTATTATTACACTTGTCTAAATATCATTTAAATACTGTCTGCTAAGAGAAAAGTAGGGGAAATCCAGGTAAATGGCAACTCACTCAAAAGTCTCTAGAGAGGAAGGGGAACACAAACAAGCCAATGTGGGAGGAGTTGGCTTTGTTTTCTGTTTTCCTTCCGGCTCTAAAGTAGTTTGGAGACAAAATATTGGCTCTTATCTAGACTGTATATATATATTTATTTTTCTGTCCCTCAAGATTTTGACATAAATACACACATGGAAACAAACACACTCATGCACATTCATATGTCTGAGTGTAGATTTATGCATATTTATGTGTGCAAAAGTATTTTAAATCACTTCATATGCATCTGGAATTTAGACATTAAAAAAGGAAGACTTAAAAAGAGCTTATGTGTTTGAATTATGGTGCTGGTGAAGAATATTGAAAGCACTGTGAACTTCCAAAGGAAGAAACAAACTTGCCTCAGATGATGCTCAACCAGAATAAGCCTTAAAGGCAAGGATGGATAGACTTTGTCTCATGTTCTTTGGAGGTATTGTCTGGAGACACCAGTCCCTGGAGAAGGATATCATGCTTGGTAAAGTAGAGGGGCCACAAAAAAGAGGAAGATCTTCAACAAGACGGCTTGATATCATGGCTACGTCAATGGACCCAAACATAAGAACAATTTTGAGAATGGTCCAGGACTGGGTGACATTTTGTTCTGTTGCACATAGGGTCTTAATGAGTTGGAACCTATTTGATGGCTACTAACCACAGCATAAGGGTGAGTCACCACTCATATGTCAATCTCTCATCCTGTGGTGGATTGAATGCTTCTACTTGCAGGGACACCCAACAGATTTCAGCAGAATGTCCCGACTAAGAATATCCTGGGGGGTGGGGGGTGGAGTGTCAATGAGCTGTGAACAAACAAACAAAAAGTCTTACTGACACTGCGTCAATGCTGACTCACGGTGACCCTATCAAACAGGGTGCAATTGCACCTGTGAGTTTCTGAGACTCACTCTTTATGGGAGTAAAATGGCCCATTTTTTTCCCACAGAGCTGACTGCAACAGAGTGGTTATAATTAATGCATATCCACTATGCACCAGGGTTCCTAAGTGAAGAAGTCCCTGGTATTTGAAGGTGCTCAAGTATGACTGAAGAACTGCCTCCTCATAACAGACTTGATCTTAATAACATGAATGGAGCAAAACTTTCAGAACCTTCATTTGCTAATGAGGCATAATCCATCATAAGAAGAAACAGCTGAAAATAACCATTTATAATCAGACTGTGCAGTGCCTGAAGTATGAATCTAGGGACATCAGAAGCCATCAAAAAGTGAAAGGGAACAAATCGAGAACAATATCCTAGACACTATTGAGTTGTAAAAGGACGAGGATTGGCCATTTTGAGTTAATCAGTCATATGGTTTACTATGGTGCAAAGGACCAATTCAAAAGAAATGACTTCACATCATCATCAAAAAGACCATTTCAAGATCTATTTTGAAGAACAATACTGCAAATATGAAGAGGACAATCATAAGTCTCGAAGGAAGTTAAGTTGAATGAAACTTTTATTCAAAGCTATGCACAAAACACTAAAACTAGGTCTGAGGAAATGAAAGAATTATACCAATTTTCAATTTGAAATTTATCAAACATCCAATAAAAATGCATTGATAATAATTGGTATTTGGAAAATATGGCATTGGTGAGAGAAAAGAAGTTGGTGATTCACGAGAGAAAGAATTATATAAGATCAGTGATTTCTTCATTGCAAATACCTTTTCAACCACACAAATGACATCTATATGTGTGAATCAATTCAGATGGCATGCCTAAGAATATAATGGATTAGTATGTGGGGAAAGAATATTAAGGGAGTCAATGTCATCTGTTAAAATCAGACCAGAGGCTGACCTTGTAACACAGTATCAATCCCTCATATGCAATTTGAGGTTGCAACTGAAGGAAACTAAAATAAGTCCATTTTAAATATTTTATCCAGTCTCTGGCATATTGTTTAATAAGTGTTAAGTGTTACTATTCTTGATGTTAACAATGGTTATCCAACAAAATAATTCATTTGCAGTAAAAATCTTATGGACCCAAATAATATATTAAGGAATTTTTATAGCAGAAGAAATGTGTTCAGTCAATTGACTCACCCATGGTGGGGTGAAAGAAAATGATGAGAAATATGGATGAAAAAGTAATTTGGCATAAGATACAAAACAACCTGCTTGCCATGTTATAGTATCTGGGTTTTAATTTAGAATGAAGGTGGTTTGGGGTTTTGTTTTCCAAGCTATATAATCAGATTTGCACTTCAGAAAAGTAATTTTCTTAGAGATAAGAGTGGAATAGAGGAAAAAGAACCTTGAGGAAATAAAACAAAAAAAATACTGCTGCATTAATCTGAATAGGGGCTAAGGAATATAGAATTAAGGCCAGTTCAGAAAAATGAATTTGAGAAATACTTTAATCGGGAGCAAAAGAGTGAGGGAGAAAAGAATTTCAAACCTCCTCTAATGTTTTGAATAAGCTGAATTAAAAAAATGGACCATTCCACAGTAGTTAGAAGGGAGAAAAATAGACATTATCTTAGATGAGTGGGAGAAGCTATAAAAGCATCAACATTTAGAGTATAAGAGACAAGTGTTTACAATGCTTACTGCAACCCAGGAATTACTCTAAATAATGCTTGTCCATTACTGTTATAATCTCTTTAACCCTCCCAACAAGGGAAGTTCTTTAAAATCATGCCCATTTCATACATGAGGAAAGGAAGTATAAACAGATACAGTGGGGAGAGAGACCAGACTTTCTTCTCCCATAAAGAGAAACAATTTTGGGAAGGCCACAGACTATTTTGTCCTGTAGGGTCACAATGAGTAGGAATTGACTCAAAGGTGTCCTGTGGGGTAAGTGTGAGTGACATTGCTGATGAGACAAAGAGGAACTGGAATCGGTGGCCGATGTTCTCTACAACTGTACCTCTCATGATCTGTGGCTAGAAAAGCATAACTTAACTCTATTACATCTTATTTGATATTCTTTCAATGGTTATTTGCATAGATTCAGGGAGAAAATGTGTATAGTCAAAGGCGTGTCTCTCTAGTCTGAAGATGAGTCTCTTACAATATACTGGTCATTTCTTAAAACTCTAGTAGACATAGAAAACAAATCCTTCAAAAAAAACTTACTAACATAGATAAGTCCTGTCTCCTTGCCTTTACTCTGCTTCTCAGGAAGTCATACGAACAGAGAGAAATAAGCATGGACATTGGGAAAGAGTCCTAGGAAAATTCATGGGCCCAGGCTACCAGCATAAGAGGAAGGACATAGAATAATTTTGGTCAGTCTAAATTTGCTTAGTCTTCATGTCTTAATTTGCTTATTCATAAAATGGACATATACAAACTACTTAAAGAAATTTGGGAGGAATAAATGAGATCACTAAGTAGACTTTCCACTAAAGAGTTGACACTTAATAAATATTAATTCCTTTTATTCTGTTTCTATTTGAAATGTATTCCAGTTACTTAATTAAGCATCCTCAATTTCATAAATTCTAAAAGCACCAACTCATTTGATTTTTCAAAAATCTAATTATGAGAAATAAAATTCCTTTTTTTTATTCTTGAAACCAAGTTATTTCACCAATATATTTTGGTATCTAATATTTAGAAATGAGGTGTACATTTTAAATTTAGACAACAAACAACCAATTCTGATCTCTTTCCCCTTGTTATCAGGTTATTTTAAATTTTAGTTTATGATTTAGTAATTCTATGCTCCAAATATTCTGTTCTCTTCTTCAGAAACAGCATTTCATACATGTAGTGTATTATCTTCTTTTATATGTTTTTTAGATTTTTAATAGTCAATTCGAATGTTATTTCATTAATTTACATTTTCTGTGATTTCCTCAAACCACTTTGTGACATTTCTGACAGCATATTCTGTTGAAGTTAACACTTATTATATCTCTTGTGCCTTAGAATTTTATTTATTTTAATTCTCTTCCACATCCTTCCTAGACACGTACTCAGTTTTAACTCTAACTTTGTTTTATATTTATTCTTGTGTTTTTGCTTGAGACCTTGTTGGCAGATAAACTATGTTAGTATCATTTTAATTAATCTAGTTATTGGAAATTATCTTGTGTTTCCTTGAATGGCTATGTGTGTCTATAACAAGTATTTTATCATTAAATTATAGTATGTGTTTTTTTTCTTTTCAAAACACAGTTGACATCCAGGGTTGGTGATTGGAAAAAAACAGGAGGAACCATAAGCCTTCTAAATCCACTGTTCTCTAAACTACCATTGGGCACGTAGAATGAGAATTAGATTTGATATGTTTCAGTTGGGCAATGCCAAGGAAAAATGTTTTATTTTTTTTTTCACATAATCACCCACTGCTTTCTCACTTGGCTTAGCTTTAAGCTTATCCATCCGATATTCTCATCAATCTAATACTCATTAAGGGTTCATAGACCACATTACTGTGCAAAAACAAAAACAAAACCAAACTCCACTCTAACAAAGTGTCTAGTAGATATAGAAAAGTAATTTAGAAAGACCATGTTGTCATTATTGTTACTAGCACAGCATTCAAATGATTGAAGGAGGATACTTCTTTATTGTAGCCTGTACAGTTTTTATCTACTTTAATTCAATTAGTTAAGAATAACAATCGAATCCTCTTTAGACTGCTTGGAACAAGAATTTGTCCAATTTATGCTTTCCTCCATCAGCAATGTAAGGACTTGGTTAGTTTAGCTTCAAACCTGATTTGAATAGAGGAAACAGCCAATGCTGAAGGCTTAAGGAAGAAACCCTAATGGTGCAGTGGGTTTAAGTTTTGAACAGCTATCTGCATGGTTTACATTTTGAACCCCAAAGCACTCCATGGGGGGAAGATAAAGTAGTCTGCTTCCATGAAGATTACAGGTTTACAGCCTCAGAAATACTAGTCTGTCCTGTAGCATCTGTGTGAGGCAGATGTGTGAGGCCTAGACATAAGATTTCATTTTTGTTAAGGCCCTAAAGAAGGTAGATACCAGTGATGCTTCACAAAACACATTCGGACCACTATGATGGAGCAGAGAGGGGGGCATGGAGAAGATGAGGTCAAATATGTTGGAGTTGGAGACTTGTAAAGATTTTGACTTTTAATATTATTCAGATAGTTGTTGGATGGATAAGAGTATCAATGTGATGCTCTTGGACTGATGTTTCCAAGGGCTCACTCTGATTGCTGTGCTAAAATTAGTCCACAGAAGAACCAGGTTGGAAGAAGTGGCATCAGATGAAAGGCTAACAAAGTCATCGAAGTCAAGGGTGCTGTTTGCTTATATTGGAATATTTTTGGTAGACAGCTTAAGCTGTATTATTCTGGGTATATTTCTGATGCACCGGACAAGGACTATCAAAAAGGGGGTCTCTCAAAATGGGAAGGATTCACTGGTAAGTTATCCAGGATGAATGGAGTATTTGGGGGATGGGAGGTCACAAGTTCAGATCGTGCATGTTACATTTGAAATGTTTCTGTGACATATCATGTAACATGAAATGGAGCATCTGTATTTGGGTGAATGATTCTCAAGAGAATCTTCTATTGTATTTTATAATCTCTAATATTCATCATATATGAACTCTGGTTATAATATAGGCTGTGCCATAGACTGCTATCAGAAAGGTCAGCAACTCTATCTTACCAACTTCTCTGTGGAAGAAAGATGAGGCTTTATGCTCCTGTAAAGATATACCTATTAATAAGTAAATAGGAAACACTATGATTATTGAGAAAAATTGAAGTTGTCAAGGATTTTGTCTTGCTTGGATCCACAATCCATGTCATGAAAGCAACTGTCAAAGGATCAAAAGAGGGGTGGGATTAGACAAAGCTACTACACAAGGTCTCGTCAGAGTACTGAAAAGCAAAGACATTACTTTGAGGACTAAGATGTGCCTGACCCAAGCCGTGGTATTTTTAATGGCCTCATATGTATGTGAAAACTGGTCCTTGAATAAGGAAAACCAAAGCAGAAAGCATGCATTTGAATTATGGTGCAGGAGAAGGGTATTCAAAATATCATGGACTGCTCAAAGTACTAACTGATCCGTCGTGGAAGACATAGAGTCGGAATGCTCCTGAGAGACAATAATGACGTGACTTTGCCTCAAGTACTTCGGACATTTTGACAGGACAGACCATCCCTGGAGCAGGCCATCGTGTTTGGTAGGGTAGAATGGCAGCGCAAAAAGGATGACCCCCCAAGGGCATGGATTACCATCATGGCTGCAGCAATGGCAACAAACCTAGGAACAACCGTGAGAGTGACTAACGGCTGTGCAGGGTTTCATTTTGCTGTGCACAGGGTTGGGATGATTCTGAACTGAGTGGCAATTAGTACTGACAGCGAAGACTTATCCTTGCAGAAGTCCACCTTCTAAGTTCTCCTCTGCTGTATAGGGTTAAGATGAGTCAGAACTGACTTAATGGCAGTGCGTTTGGTTTGGAAATTTTCTCCATATATCATAAATTATATTCACTGTAGGAGCAGACACCTGACTCACATTAAACTTTATATTTGAGATCCCTAGAGTTATGGATTCAAGTGTGTTCCCTCAGCATCTGCGCTGGAGTCTTTTAACCACTCTAGTGGAAATAATAGGTTTTGTTGCTGTGTGTCATCAAGTTGATTTTGATTCATAACAACTTGGATAACATAGTAGAACTGCCTCAAAGAATTTCTGAAACTCTAATCTCTATAAGAATTAGTCATAAATTATTTTCTCTCATAGAGCTGCTGGTGGTTTCAAATTTCAGACACCTCAGTGGGCAGGTGAGGGCTCCACTATTGCTCTACTAGGGCTTTTTAATGTAATGCATTGTATGTCCATTCACAAGGAAATATAAAGTAATGCATTCAATCAGTTGACCACATGTTAGAGTAGGGAATATTCTTCATCACATTTGTGTTATATAAAGAGCAGCATAAACATAGGTAGGTAAGAGGACATACTGAGGAAGATAAATGCCATTTGAGAATTGAAAGGGATCAATGAAGGTCTTAGGCTAATGACAAGGAAATACTCAACCTAGGAGAGGTGCCCAATTTGAACTTTTCACTTCCAGAACTGTTAGACTATGGATTGATGTTGCTAGTTCCCACTTGCAGGACAAGTGCAAGAACTGAAGACACCTAGTTGTAGTAGGATGCCGTGTAGTTTCTTTACTTGTGGGTTTTAGCTTTATATATGATTCATTCGATACTCCCTATGGTCTTAAGCAGATAGTTTCATAACGCAAAAAAATCATCTGAATTTTCATGTGCTGACATCTGAGATAGAAAGATGCTATCATACTGTTCATGTTCACAGATGTCATCCCGTTGGTTCCTACTTATAACATCCATCCTCACATTCAAGCTTTCTAGAGCTGCACCATTCTTGCAGTCGTTGTCAAGTTGAGTCTATGGTTGAAGCTATTCTATGAATCCATCTTATCAACTGTCTTGCTCTTTTCTCTCCAGATGCTCTATTGTACTAAGCAGGATGTCCTTCTCCAATGTCTGGACCCTCCTGACAATATGTCTACAGTAAGAATGATGAAGAAATCTTGCCATCTTCACTTCTAAAAGCCCATTCAAAATGTATTTTTCCTATGAGGAATTTGTTTCTTATTTCACAATATTTTGTCTTGAATATATGCAATATTCTTTATCAACACAAAGCATTGTTCTTTATTAATTCCACCCATGGCCACATGTATAAGAATTATTCTTATTCATCCTTTCTTATTCATATCCCAGATTTCAGATACATGTGAAGGAAGCAAGAATACTATAGCTTGTTTCTAGTGTTCTTTATTCCTCAAAAATCTCTTCCTTCCTTCCTTTCTTCAAACACATTAGGAAGTTTTGCATATGATTTGTTCAGGCACATGAAGTTCGATTCCCTTCAATGGAAGTTAGTTCCCTTCAATGCCCCTTCAATGGAAGTTAGTTGTAGATCGGAGTACAAAGAAATCAATCCTTAATAACTTCAATATTTGGTCTGTTTATCTTAATGTTGCTACTTTTCCAGTGTTGAAGCATTTTAAAAATGTATGTTGATGTGCTATCCTTATTTAGTGTTTGATGATAGCACAGAATTCTTTGAGAAAACATGATAGAGGTGGAAACACCACATTTAGACATGTACAAACCCAAAGGAGGGATATGTTGTGAAAAAGAAGATTCAGAATTTTATATCAAAATATAGGTAATGCAATACACTGGGTTGTCTAGAGAAACAAAACCAAAGACATTCATATATGTATAAAGAACTTTATATAAAGATGTGATTTCATATCAAGAAGACATCCCAGCCCCATTGACCTACTCAGAGTCCTCTTCAGACTCATGTAGCTGCAGAAAGGTGAAACAGAAAGCAAAGAGGTCACAGGTCTGTGGAATAGAACCGAGTGATAGCTCCTAGGTGGTCTCCCAAGGTCAGCATTCCACTACTCCTGAAGGCAGAAAAACAATTCCAGAAAGTAGGAAGAATGAAGAACCAGAGAGAGAGAGAGAGAGAGAGAGAGAGAGAGAGAAATTGAAAGATGATAGATCGATAAATGATGATAGATGATAGATAGATAGATGATAGATAGATAAATAGTTAGTCCAGGTAGGCCAGAAAAAGTTTAAGAGACAGTTTTATAAAAGGATAACTGTACATTAAGAAAGCATACCAACATAGTCCAGTTCAAGTTCATAAATCCACTATGTGTGATACCAATCTCGAAAGTCCTCTTCAGACTCACAAAACGCATGCAATGCCAACCACTTCATGCCTTTCTCCACCCCATTTTGGATAGCCCATTTCTTTACTGCCCACTTACATAAACCCAGTGCTCTCAATCATATTCTTTGACATGAAGAATCTTCCTTTCATTTGGAACCTTGTGAAATCCATGTCTGTAAGTTGAATCAGAACAGGCCATCTATAAAATCTACAGCAACATGCACCAGTTCACAGGCTCAAATGTCTTGTCTTAATCTCATCAGGTTCTGGTCAACTCAATATGGTCTGCCTCACTTAGTCTCACCAGGGTGCCCACTGGTCGCCTTGCTTTTAGACCAATGGCTCTCAGCCTTCCTAATGCTGTGACCCTTTAATACAGTTCCTCAGGTTGTGGTAACCCCCACTATAAAATTATTTTCCTTGCTACTTTATAACTTTCATTCTTCTACTTTTATGAATTGGGCAACCCCTGTGAAAGGGTCATTCAACCTCCAAAGGGGTCACAACCCACCTGTTGAGAACCGCTGCTTTAGACCCCCGTCACAAATTCTTCACAACTGGATAGAGTCCCGGTGGCGTAGTGGTTGTTTGCGGGACTGCGGCCCACTGGGATGTAGGTTCAATTCCAGCAGCAGCACCACAGGAGCAAAGGCCAGGCGTCCTACTCCCACCACCAGAGGGCAGTGATGCCCCCCCCCCAAACAAAACAAAACAAAACAAAACAAATTCACCACAACTCTAGTCCCTTAAGCTAGGTCATGAATTCAGACCAGTCAACCATCTCGTCTTCTCTAGTTCCTAGAAATCAAGCTTATAGTTATCAGTGGCTAGACTCAACTGTCTCTCTATTGCTGCTTTTCTCTCACTTCTGTGCAACAAGTGGCTCCAGTTTGTCACTAGCAAGCATTTCAATCTGCTCACAGACTGCCCTTAAATTTCAGTCCTAGAAAGAAGTCTTCTTCATGGTTCCAGATTTTTTTTTAACTACTGGCACAAACTATTGGTTCTAACTTCAAATTCCAAAAAGTTCATTTTTCTTGAATCTGTCAGTAGCTTCCTAGACAAAAGTCTCTTGGGATGCAAATATCCTGAAGACTCCAAAACATTGGGGGAGACTAATCTCTCCAGAGTTCTTTGCAGGTGTGTCTGAAACCTATATAAAGAACAAATTAATGACTAAAGGCACAATGATAAGCAGAAGAAATGGGAATAAACAAAGTAGAATCATAACACTAACCTCAATTCTTTTTTTTTTTTTTTGGGGGGGGGCATCACTCCTCTCTGGCGGTGGGAGTAGGAGGCCCAGTCCCCCTGCTGGAATTGAACCTCTGTCCCAGTAGGCCGCAGTCCTGCACACAACCACTATGCCACTGGGGCTCAGCCCCAACCTCAATTCTTAAAACAGTGAAGTCCAATCCTTATCTAGTTTATCTAAACTATTTTATAGATACAAAAATATGGGATTCGGCCTCTGAAAGCATTAAGCGAGATCCAGTCTTTCTGTGAGCCATTTTGATATTCTGTCAGCCATTTTCCTTAAAGAGCATGCTTCCTGAAAAATTTAAATGGTGAGTTTGCCCCCCTAAGCTCAAAATATACATTAGTCATATTCATTTTTTTTCCATTTCACACAGGTATAACCAAAGACTAGAACCAAACAAAATAATAAAAATTTTAACTTCCCCCATTCTTTCTAGAAAACAATCCAGGAAACTGCATAGCCATATCTGATTTTTTGCTAGCCAAATGAGAAACACTAGCATGAGGGAGATGTCAAACAAACATCTACTTTCCATATTTATGACTTTTTTTCTCTGGTACCCCACTACCAAGGTACCCTAATGGATTAGTCTGAGTAGATTAGGGAAACAAATCCATAGACACACATATGAGTATAAGAAAAAAATTATATACAAGAGCAGCTCAATATTGAGAAAACAAATTCACATCAGATCATATAACTACCACAGAAGGTTTCACTTTCTCTTTTATAAAACATCTACAACTCCAAGAAGATATCAATAGGCTATGACCTGTTTGAGAAGTTGGACCCTACCTCTACTGCCACACAGGTATTGTCAGGTTGGCACACAATGTAACCACCACAGATAATGTGCAAAGATTGGAATTCCACAACTTAGTTAGTTCTGTTCCTTTGGGACCTATACATAGATCAAGTGGCAAACATTAATACCTAAGAACAGATAGTTTGTGATTTAAGATCAAGAAAAAGTGTGTCTTGGAGTTGTATCCTTTCTGCATATTTATTCAGTCCATGTGCTGAAGAAATATTAAAAAACTTTTTAAAATATTAAAAAGAAAAATATTAGGATTGGGGAAAGACTCATTAACAGCCTGTGATATGAACATGATATAACATTGCTTGCTGAAAGCAAAGTGAACTTGAAACAAATACAATAATGATAAAAACCTAGAGCCTTTAGTTTGGATCATGCCTAAACATAAAGAAAACCAAAAATTTAACAAATGGGCCAATAAGTAATATCATAATAAATGGAGAAAAGAATTGAAGTTGAGAAATATTTTACTTTGTTTGGATCCACAAGCAATATTCACAGAAGCAGCTGTCAGAAAATCAAGGGAAAAGGTGTTCTGACATATCTGTTTGAAATATAAAAAACAAAGATGTCACTTTAAAGACAAACATTCAGGAGGATCAAGTCATGAAATTTTCAAATACCTTATATTCATAAGAAAACTGAAAAAAGAACGAGACAATAGAATTAATATCTTTAAACTTGAGGGTTTGTAAAGAGTTTTGAATATGCCATGGATGACCAGTAACATAAATCAGCAAATCTGTCTCAGAAGAAATAGTCAAAACACTCCTGTGGAATGAGCGTAGCAAGACAGGAACTTATGATGAGTTATTAGGATGGACCAGACCCTAGAGAAGGACACTGTGCTTGATAATATAAAGGGACACAAAAGAGGCATATCTTTAACATTATGGATTGGTACAAAGGCTACAACAATAGGCTAAAACATAGGTATGATGACAAGGATGGTATAGAATCATACCTTTTTTTCTTTGTTGTATATAGGGTAGTTTTGAATCAAAGCTAACTCCACTATATCTTGCAACCACAAGTCAGTTTGATTCCATTGTATTCCAATATATTCTCAGCTTATATTATGGAAATAATATATTTTCTATGAATAACTAATTAGTCTGGCAAAATTCCAGTGTCAGTTTTTGTTTGTCATCAGGGCATATTTCTCAACTACAAATTCTTCTTTGATTTCAACTTTCACATGCCATTGACCAGTAGTATGAATTTTGACTACATACTTGATCAGTTTCAGACAGCATTAAGTAGTAAAAATCTTTCATTTCTTCTTCTTTGGAATAAGTAGTTGTTGCAAAAAATTGAATAATAATCAAACTATCTGGTCTTCCGTATTGTACTGTGTTGTATTGTATTTTATTGCTGTTATTACATGCCATCATATTGGCTCTGACCCATAGGGACCCCTTGCACAGCAGAAGGAAATAATGTTTCACAACTATTATCATGTATGAGCACAGTGTGGTACCACAGTGTCACTCTGGTCCTTGAGGCTCTTGCTGTTTTTTGGTAATGCTCCACTTTAATACATGTTATGTCCCAGTCCTGGGACTGGCTACTTCTGATAATATGTCCAAAATATTTGAGAGAAAGTCACACCATCCATTAATTTTAAGGAGATTTTGGTTTCTCATTTTTTACCAGACTCATTTGCTTTTTCTTCTGGCAGGCCAATCTCCTTTCAATATTCTTTGCCAACACCAAAAGTTAATGACTTCCATTTCTCCCAGGCGTCTGACAGTATGGTTTTTATATGGACATGAGGCAATTGAAAACACCAGGACAAGAGTCAGGCATATGAGTCCTCAAAGCAATATTCTAGCACTTCAGAACTTGTGGGAAATCATATAGACCAGATTGTCCCAAGAGTCAGGCATTTAAGAGTCCTCAAAGCAATATTCTAGCACTTTAGAACTTGCAGGAAATCATATAGACCAGATTGTCCCAATGCACACTATCTTTTGATTTATTAACTGCTATTTCTAGGAATTTTGACACTTGCTCTGAGCAAGAGAAATCCTTGACAACTTCAGCCTTTGCTTCTTTTATCATGATGTCTGCTGTTCTAGTTGTGAGGAGATGGTTTTCTTTACAAAATACTGTAATTCATACCGAAGGATGCAATTCTTGATCTCCATCAGCAAGTGCTTCATTCATCCCCTCTTTCAGCAAGCAATGTCCTATTATCAGCATATCACAGGTTATTAATAAGCCTTCCTTAAATCCTCATCCTTGTCCTTCCTATAATCCAGTTTCTCACATTATTTCCTTGAGATAAAGATCAAGTAAATATGGCAAAAGGCTACAATCTCACTCCCTCTTTCAGCATAATGTCTGACAATATTCTACTGCTACTCCTAAAATGTCCACAGGCTTATCCCTTACACATGGACAGCATACTCCATATTCATGGTTTGTTTCTTGGTCTGGAAGCTACTAAAATCTGTTTCCCTTGGATGACCCTGCTGGTATTTACAATCCCTGTGGTGAAACTTCTAGCATCATAAGTGTGCCATCTGAGTTCAAAAGCTGGCAAATGGTGAAGTATACCTTGTAGGTATATAAATATTTTTGTATCACTGATAGCATTGTTTTGAATAGATCTTGATATGATATTTTTAATGTTCCATGTGTTTATCCTTAGAGTGGCCAATAGCAATCCACTATAGCTCCTTAATGTCTAGGAAAATAATCTCTATGTGTTCCATTTTATTTGTTGATAACTTTTCAATTTTCTAGATTCATACTTTATACCATCCATGTTCTGATAAGAGTAGATGCTTGCAGGTGTTTCTTCTTATTCTGAGTCATGCCTTCCCAAATAACGGTTCTAAAAGTTTTCCTCAATCTGTATCATGAAGGTCAACTGCATTTTGAGGAAGCAAGTCTTCCCCCATCATGTTTTGAGAGTCTTTCAACATGATGGAATCTCCCTCTTGTACCCTAGCAGATTTAAAGATGCCCAACAAAATGGTACCTGAAGTTCTACAGGTGTGGTTAGTGAACATTGGAGAACATCACGACTTGCTTTCTAGTATAAACACTTTGATTCTCAAAGCTTCTTGTTTGCTATGGAAAATAATAAGCTACAAAAAAAAAGCATTAAACATTCTGACATGTTCAGGTGCCATAAAACTGAAAAAGCAAACTCACTACTATAGAGGAGATGGCCGCAAGATGATGACTCTTTAGGACAGAGTAGAACCACCTCTGTGAGTTCTCAAAACTGTAACTCTGTTAGGGAGTAGAAAACCCAGTCTTTCTCCCATTGGGAGGCTGGTAATTTCGAACTGCTGACCTTGCATTTAGAATCCCAATGCATAATCACTACATCCCCAGGGCTCTTTTATAAGTACCATAAGTCATGATCATTTGAATTATGATATATCCAAAATGTCACTTCATTAAGTAATTTTAGTTCATACTATTTCTATATATAAATATTAAAAATTAAATATATAATTTTTTAACTTTTATTCACCACCAGTGCTTCTAAGAAAAACTTATTTTCTCATACTACAGTGACAACATTTTTTCTAAAAGGTCTCTGGTATCCTATGCTTTCAAATTGTCTGAATTTGCACACTGGGGAAGAATATGTTAGTCTGTTTTCATGTGTTGCTATCATTTGGTGGTATGTGCATTTTTTGAAAAATTTATGGTAAAAGCACAGAAATTTTGAATTTCTCTGAGTATTAGAAAGACAGTGGTTTCTTGGTTTTTTTGCTTTAATCATGGATGGGCTTCTGTATGGCAAGGATAAATTCATGAGATTAAGCTAAAAGCTAAACATCTGGCTTATGAAAATTTTTGCTGTCACTGCTGGAGCTAGTAAGCATTATGAAGTTGCTTGATCACTAGGTACTTTATGATATGTTTTAAACTATTTGTGCACTAGCAATAATTCCAACCATTCATTCCATAATTTCTTCTATTTGTAGGGGGAAAAAAGAGTAAACAATGTGAGAAACCCTAGTCCTAAAGAGGTGTTTAAATAAAGAGATTGAATGCTGAAGGGAGACATGCAAAAGAACAACAGGAGATGCAATAAATCTAAATGGTTTCCAAAACACGAGGGGGAAAACCAGTTAATGTAAAACTGAACTGAAAGATGCAAATAAATAAGTAAATTTCTCATTCAGGATCCATTTGAACACGGCATTTCTTGGCAGAGTTATGGCTTATTATTTTCATGTTTCTAGTTTCATATTGCCTTTTGTCAGTCTATTGGTAGCTTGTTAAAATTGTATTTGCTTTTCCTGTTCTTGTGCTGTTTTCCTTTTTCCCCGCTGAACTTTAACATTAAATCATGTGGAAATAGGTAGGAGGGGAGAGAGAATGGACACCCATAGTTCAGTGCCCCAGTTTTATAGACACTTTATATATTGATCAGCTTATGTTTTATTCAGACCTGAAGGGAGAACAATTGGGAAATAAAATGGAATCCATCTGCTTAGAAGTAAATCACAATGCTGATGGAAAATATCTCAGGTTTTCCAGAGAAAATGGTTAAGAGTCAAAGGGACATTTGCATAGAAAAGAGATAACTTTCTTCCCAGGTACACACCAAGAACAGAGTTTTGCTACATATGTCTATCTTTTTTTAGCTCCTTCTTGCCTGGAACTTAACAATTTGGCACACAGCATATTTTCAATAAATACGTGGTGAAACAGTATAGTCATTAGATACCTTCCAATCAGTTGTAACTCCTAGCAACGTGTGAACCACAGGGTGTAACACCGCCCAGTTCTGTGTGATCCTCACAATTGTTCTGATGTCTGAGTCAGCGAAGCAGTCAAGTAAGTACCAAAAGAAACTGCCACAGTCAAGTCTGATTCATAGTGGCCTTATAGAGCAGAGGAGAACTACTTCCTAGGGCCTCCAAGGGGGTAAATATTTACAGTAGCAGAGCAAACATCTTTCTACTGTGTCATCTCTGGTGGGTTTTAACTGCTAAATTTGTAGTCAGTCACCCACTACACCACCTTGCCATTAGGGCTCTTAAGTATGTACACACCCGACTAATTAAAAGTAACAGAAACCAACAGAGGTTCTAATGATGGGGAAAGTTGAGTTGCCTAGAATACAATCAGGATTATCTGAATGCAAATTATTTGTTCTAAAGCACTTATTCATAATATCAGGTTCAGAGAATACCTGCTGTGTGGTTTGGTGCTAGTAATATAATCTGTCTGAGTCTCCATTTCTCATGTTTACAATATCTCATATAAGATCGCAAGGTGTTCCTGTGCAGACAATAAATACTGTATAATGAGGCTTCTTTACATATAGTTTATCTTATCCATGTGGGGTAAAATATTGATGGACTTTCGGATGTTAAACCATCCCTGCATCCCTGGGATGACTCCTACTTGATCCTGAAGGATTATGCACTTTATATACTTTTGTATATTATCGGCCAATATCTTGTTGAAAAGTTTTACATCTGTTTTCATTAGAGATAAGGGTCTATATTTCTCTATTCCCGTGGGATCCTTTCCCTGTTTAGGTATCAAAGTTATACTAGATTCATAAAATGAGGTTGGGAGTTCTCCATCCTTTTCTAATCACCAAAAAACTTTGTGGAGAATCAAATGCTTTGTAGAATTCTCCCATGAAGTCATCTGATCCAGGAACTTTTTTTGTTGGTAGCGTCTTGATAACCATATCTATTTCTGCTTTTGCTATGGGTTTGTTTAGGTTCTCAAACTCTGTGTGGGATAGTCTAAGGAGGGATTGTTTTTCGAGGCATTTGTCCATGTTTTCCACATTGTTAAAGTCATTACCATCAGATACCATCTAACATATTTGAGGCTAGCTCAAATCAGAAAGGCAGAGAGCAACACATGTTGGAGGAGATGTAGCAAGATAGGAATACTTCTACATTGCTGGTGACCCTGTAGATATGTATGACCAGTATGCAAAGCTGTTTGGCGATACTTATTGAAGATGGGAGTTGAGCTTCCTGGTGACCCAGCTATCCCTCTACTGAGTATATACACAGAAGAGGTAAGAAGTAAATCACGACCAGCTGTATGCACTTCAGTGATTATTGCAGTGCAATTCGCAATTGCAAAGAGTTGGAAGCTATCTAAATTTCTATCAGTAGGGAAGTGAATCAGCAAACTCTGGCACACATACACAATGGAGTACTATGCTTCACTCAGAAGCACTGATGAGCACGTGAAACACGTTTTCTCTTGGGAAGAGCTGGAAGAAATTAGGCTAAGCAAAGTCAGCCAACCACAAAAGGAGAAGTACAGCATGAGTCCCCTGAAGTACGTGTAATCAATACCATCGGTATAGAAGAGAAGCCTCCTAATACCATAACATTTAGGTGGACATATGGGGAAATGTGAGGAGGTTGGACCAAACACAGGGAGTTAATTGCTAGGTGCAAAAAAGTAATGGGAGCAGGACAGAGGAGGGTAGGGGAAAAGGGGAGAGGAGGTGGTTGAAAGTGAAAGGATAATGGAGGGAACAGGGCAGTAACCCATCCAGAGGGAGAGTACCGGTCTTGTCTCCACAGAATCTGGAGTGGACTCAATCATGAAGCAACCAGTCATGAGAACAGCGTGGACACATGGAAGGAGGCATGAAAAGAGAGAGCCACAGGGCTGGTCTCAACCAGAGCCACATGGACTCCCTCCCTAGAAATGGGCATGACAGATAACAGGGTGGAGGAGGGGCCAGCATACTACACCCATATGGAGACAGGCCAGGAGGGAGGAAGAGTAAGAGAGCCAAAATGATCCCCACTCTGGCCCAAGATGTTCAGAGGACTAAGTCACTGTGGGGAGCTAATGGGTCACAGAGGAGACTGGCCAAATGACAATAGGACATGCCACACTGTCACCTTACAGAAGCAGATAGCAACAGAGGACATTTCAGGGGTCACATGATGGGGAAGCAATAAGATCTGAACCCCCAAAATGGGCGAATTAAAGAAGGTATCACTCTTGGATGTACAGTGAGGAGAAAATGACAAGACCTACAGTTCCAAGGGCACATGGTGGGGGAGGGGGATGAAGGCAGTAGCATGGACAGGCTCAGGGATGGGGGAACAACAAGTGGTCCAGAATCAGTGGTGAGGTGGGTTTGGGAGGCCTTAAGCAAGGGTAATGTAAATGAGAGGAAGTATTGAAACCCAAATGAAAGCTGAGTATGACAGTGGGACAAGAAGGAAGTAAAAGGTAATAGAGGAAAGAACTAGGAGGCAAAGGACATTTATAAAGGTGTAACTAGGCATGTCCTATAATTATTTATGATAAGGAGGAAATAAATATATGGGTAGGTGTAGTACTAAGGTAGCATTTGGATGTTGGACCTCCACTCATATACTCCCTCAAGGCAAGAACACTTTGTTGTATTAAACTGTTATTTTATTTATGTATTAAACTGTTGCCCAATACAATCACTGAAGACAAATGGGTGCATAAGCAAATGTGGTGAAGAAAGCTGATGGTGCCAGCTATCAAAAGATATAATGTCTGGGGTCTTAAATGCTTGAAGATAAACAGACGACTATCCAGCTGAGATACAGCCAACCCCACATGGAAGAAGCACACCAGCCTGTGTGATCATGAGGGAGCAGTTATTAGGTATCAAGGAACAAGAATCTCATCACTATGGATGACGGGGAGTTCAGGGTGTGGACCCACGGCCCATGTGTGTGCAATTGGACATCCCCTTACAAAAGAGTCATGGGGAGGAGATGCGCCAGTCAGGATACAGTGAAGTAATGATGAAACATACAACTTCCCTCTAGTTCTTAAAGACTTCCTCCCCCCACCTACTCCAAGTATCATGATCACAATTCTAACTTACAAATCTAGCTAGACTGGAAGAGGTACACTGGTACAGATGGAAACTGGAAATACAAGGATTATAGGACAGATGAAACCCTCAGGACCAGTAGTGAGATTGGAGATACCATATGGAGGGAGGAAAGGTGGGGTAGAAAGGGGGAGCCAATTACAAGGATCTACACATAACCTCCTATCTGGAGGATGAACAGTGGAGGAGTGGGTGAGGGCAGACATTGGGCAGTGTAAGATATGCAAATAATAATAACAATAATAATTTATAAAATATCAAACATTAGCTCAAATTAAAAAAAAGGCCCAAATGTTTAGAGAATGATGAGGGCAGCTGGCATGCAAAGGTGCTTGGCACAATATATAGATGGGTGGATTGTGATAAGTGATGTATGAACCTACCTAAAATGATTAAAAGAAATTCTAAACTTTATCAGATAGTGCATCTGATCTCCTGTGCTTACACATAATTCTCTGTCATCCAGTTGAACGTAACCAACAGAGTTGAATTTTATAACAAAGTAGAACTGTCACTGGGTTCTGAAGGCTGTAAAACTTTAGGGGAATAGGTTAGAGTAGAAAGCTTCCTCTTGCCTCCAGAGTACAGCTGGTCGGCTTGAACAAAAGATCATATAGGTAGCAGTCCAATGTACAACCCACTCTGCCACCAGAGTTTTGAGTACATATCCCATAAATGGCAACACTGATGATAGAAATAAAGGTAGTATGTATTCATTTGCCATTCTTGCTCTCTTCAGTTACTTGCATGGCATTGGATTTTTGATATGCTCTAGAGAAATCCCAGTATTCTATTACGTTCATTCCCACTGCTTCTCACAATGGTGTCACCTGTATCAGGGGAAACATGATCAAATAAGAATTCACTTAATCTTTGTTGACAACTTCATACTGTCCTGGATTCAATGCCAACAGATAGCATATTGTGTTGTGATCTATAGGGAAATATTTCTTGCCATTTTTATAGGATATATGGAATCTTAATTTAATAACAAAACCTTGCATGTGGTATGCTTATATGAAACATATATTTTAGCTGAGCCCTGGCGGTGCAGTGGTTGTGCGTGGGACTGTGGCCCACAGGCTTGCCGGTCCAAATCCAGCAGCAGCTCTCCAGGAGCAAGGCTGGGCTTCCTACTTCCACCAGGGCAGTTATGTGAAAAAAAATAGCAGCATATATTTTAACTTAAGGTCACCTTCCTATGACTTCATGGTAGGCAGAGAAAACAAATTCAAATACTTAAAATAAATTTTTAACCAATGCTACCCCCACCCCACCCCTGACCAACCAGGCCTATTTTTAACTGTGTATAGACTTGAGCTGGTGGCATCAGAATATCCACTGACCCTTGGTTAAACCAAAAATCAAGCCCTCTGCATCAAGTTCATTCTGACTTTTAGTTACAGACTCTATAGGGCAGTAGTTATGAACCTGTGGGTCGTGATCTCTTTGGGGGTTGTCAAAAAAGCCTTTCACAGAGGTTGACTGATTCATAACAGTAGCAAAATTATAGTTATTAAATAGCTATTAAAATAGTTTTATGGTTGGGGGTTCATCACAACATGCAGAACTGTATTAAAGGGTCACAGTATCAGGGAGATTGAGAACCACTGATATGGGGCATGGAAGAACTGTTTGGATTTCTTGAGACTCATTTTTTTGAGACTATATATTTTTAGAGACGTTGAGACTTGTCTTTCTTGCAAGGAACAACAGGTGAGTTTGACCTACCAGCTTTGAGGTCAGCAACTTAAAACTTCATCCACTGTTCTACCAGAGACCCTCTGGTAGCTATGTTAACAATAATCGAGTGCCTAATCATGTTTCATGAGAAAACCAAGGTGATATCTCACAATAACTCACCAATAAAATTCACTCTTACTTTTCTTAATTTATCAGGTCTCTATTCAAAAGAGAGAGGCAAGTGGTTCTCTTGAAACACTAAACAAAGTTGGGGCTATTCAAAGGAAGTGGAAGAAATGACTATCTGCAATAATTAAGATTACCTGCCTTGCTCCCTTTCCAAAACCACCACCCTTTAGTTCCAGCCTGTGTCATGGGAGCTAAATATAATCTCTTTCCAGAGTGTGGCCTGAATATATGAACACTGTGCTCTAGCAATTCTCTTGAGTCTATCCCTTGCTTCATTAATAAAAAGGTTTTTTATATGTGTCCTCTGTTATCCCCAGCAGTCTGACACAAAACAAGATGGAAAACTAATTTGTTTTTTACTTGAAAAAAAACAAAACAAAAACAAGCCCCAAACAAACAAACAACCCCCCCCCCCCCAAAAAAAAAAAAGCAAACCACACAACAACACATCTGCAGAATAAAATGATCCTCTTGATGCCGGAATTGTCATCAATGATGACTTTGACAAAATGAGCAATGCATAATTTGCTAGCTCCCTTGCGAAGCTGAAACAGATTGTCAAATAAAACATTGGAGGAGATGCATATGGGCTGAGTAGACTGGCTTTGAATAGGAACACATGCAGGTGGTGGCTTAGTAGTGGCTCTAAGAAGGAGGACAGCCCTAATTTGGAGGGTCATTTGCATTTGAAAATGCTCATTGCTAAGTAGTGAGTATTCCCTATAGGGAAAGATAATGGACACTGCCAAAAATTGCAGCTATTTCTGTTCCTTGATAACTTGAATAAACCAAAGAACCTAAGGCAAAGGAAGGAGTCTGTTGCACTCAAACGAACCAGCCTTTAATGGTGGGATTCCAGAATACAGATCAGCAATATATGAAAAAAACACTTACAAAAATCAATTCCTTTATGGTTAAAGATGGATTTTCCATCAACACAGAGCATGGAGAGTGTACTAATGGGTATATTCAATATGCATTTTCAAAAATGACCATCAAATGATTTTATTAGTCTTTTTATCTAAATAGTATGACAAAACCATATAATTACATTAAGTTTGAATTTCACAAGTTAGTACTGGTTGCCTAGATAAGACAAGCAAGGCTCTTACATCCTAAGCATTTGAATCTTTACTTCAAAGATCTAGTCTCTACTGAAATTCCTTATTAATTTCAATTATCTCCTTGTGAAAGAGAAACAATAGATGTTTCTTCAGAGTAATGACATTCTTTATCAAAATATTAAATATATATATATATATGTATACATAGTCAAACACACTGCCTATGTTAGGGTTCTTTAGAGAAACAAAACTCTAATGCTAACAATTATATATCTCTATATCTAACATTTCTTTATTAATTTATAAATAAGTACAAATGGCTCAGTACAACTCACTCCTGTGAGACAACTGTGAGACACTGGCAGTCCATCAAGTCTTGAGGGCTGCCGAGTAGTCCTCTGTAGAGCAATTCCGGTTATCTGGCCACAGGTAGCAAACAGTAAAGTAGGTAGGTCCCCTACAATCAGCCAGAGAACAGGGTCCAACAGTCCTCAGCTCAAGAGATGTATATTCCAGTATCATGGTAAAGCATGTCTTGAGGGAATCTCAAATTATAGTGACAGAGTCCACAAATTAGGTGTCCCACAGATAGTATAGCTTGCACATGTATATGCAGAACAAGCAAGGTTAGCCGCACACTGGTCCGAGCCATTTATCTCTCTCTGTCCTTGAATTAATCCCACATGTGTTCATTGGCCATGTTGGTACAGTAAACATTAACTATCTTACTGCCTTTGAATTCTGACTCATAATGATCTTATAGGAAAGGGTATAACTGCCCCAGAGGTATTCAGGACTATGAAGGGGTACTCAAAAGGAAAAAAGGATTCCCACCCCCACTAAAGCTATGTATCTATTTTTATAAAACAACCTCATCACCTTCAAAGTACACTCCATTACACTCTCTACCTATGTCAAATCAGTGATTCCATTCTTAGAAGCATTTTTTGAAGTCGTCTGTTTTGATGGATGTGGTGTTTACATAATCAGGTGTCACTTGAGACTAATAAGAGTTAAGGGGTGGAATTTAGCCTGTCAATCAGGTCACAACTTGATGACCTCATTTGTAAGTGCTATGGAGATAAACACCTTGCTGGAGTCAGGACATACACTCATTGCCTGAGAGTCATTTCTGTTGACAAGCCTCTTGGCTCAATACTGATGGCAGCCTGAGCCATGGTGCTGAAGGAGCCACCTGTAGACCCATGCCAGTGCTGAGATGCTTCCAACGCCACTGGATACACAAGACTTTCCACCAACTGGCCTGTGGTCCTTCTGTACTCAGTGTCATTGCTTGTGTTGCATGAGTGTGAAGAGGAATTTACAAAGTAGTACTGGACATAAGGGCTTTATCAGATTTAGGAATTTGATCTGAATTGGATTGGATATTTTCTTAATGTATCATTGTTCTTTGGTACAAAGTTCTCTTTTACATACGTATAAGTGTCTATGAATTTGTTTCTTTTGTCAGCACAAACGAAGACAATGGATGACAGCCCTCCTATCATTTTTCTTACACCTCTCCTATATCATCAAGTTGCTGTCTTCTCCTGTCCCACTGAAGTCACAGTAGTAGCTGGTGGTTTCAAACTGCTGTTATTTTGGTTAACACTCCAAGGGTGACTCTCTCTGCCACCAGGGCTCCATACATATAAATGATTATATATCCCCAAATAAAACTTTGGAACATTTAGAATAGATTTATATTTATAGAAAGTGTGGAAAATAGTACAGAAATTTTCCAGACACCACACAACCTGTTACTACCATTATTAAATTTGATATTAATATGGTACATTTGTCAAGATTAGTGAACTATAGTGACACATTGGTCAAGTGCTTGCATAAAGGTCAATGTTTAAATTCCATCAGCTGACTTATATGCTCTCCTATTTAAAAAAAACAATTATATTGGAAAAAATTAATATCATGAAATTTAGTAGTTCAGTCACATTAAGAAATTATACAATCACAACCTCAGTTAATTTTATAACACTATTGTCTTTCTTGTACCCATTGTTACTAAAACTCTGTTTCCCCCAACTTCCTCTGTCATATCCCCAAGAAATCATTATCTAGTTAATGTCCCTAAAGATTTACCTAGCCTGGATTTCACATAAAACATACAACAAAAATCTGACAAAAATAACCCAGTGAAACAGTGAAATTGTTCAAGTGAAAGGAAAGCAAGAAAAAGGAAAACTAGAAAAAACTTAAATGGATCATAAAGGAGATAAAATAATAAGTGATGAACATTCATCTACAGCATTTGTAATAATCCCCTTTCCAGTGCATTTTGCATAGCAGCAAGGCTATTCACATTCCTGGTCTATGGACGGAGATGGTTCACCCCGAGGCTCAGTCCACATACATTTCCAACTCACTTAAAAAAATTGAAACAATTCTAAAATGGAACAAAAGGGAGATGAAACGGTATGATTTTTAACTTTGCTAGAGCTTTCACAATTGATCTTTCACTGCTCTCTGACTGGCACCAAGGCTCTTCACATCACTTCCCTGTAGTCACAGGGAACTCCTTGGAGGTTTAATCCAAGTGTGAGCCCTGTGCCAATGGATTTGCTCTTTGACTGTGGGTCACTAAATGGTAACAGACTCATTATCAATGAGTTCAGACACCACCATAGTGCTTAGTTTCATTGTGTGCTTATGTTTGTATATTGTCACAGTTACATAATTTATGGTCAACTTCAGAAAGCGGTGGAGTCTAGTCTATCAATCGCATCATAACCAAAGAGGGCCCTGTGTGAGCACAGCCTTCTCCTGAGTATAATGGGGACTCTGTCTTCCACCTTGGAAGCAGGCCACACACTCTCCCTCTGAGATATGGAAGTATACTGATGTAGTTAGAGCCCTGGACTTAGAGGAACCACATGGAGACCCACGTCAGTGCTGTGATGCTTCCACCACCACTGAATCCACAAGACTCTCTGCCTCCTGGCCTGTGATCTTCCTGCATTTGGTCTCATTACATGTCTTGCATGAGTCTGAAGAGTAATTTGTAGACTGGTATTGGACATATTGGCTAATCTTGGACTGATATACTTGACCTGCCATGTTTTCTCAAGGTATAATTTTTCTATTATATAAAGCTCTTTCTTATACACATATGAGTGTCTATGAATTTATTTCTGTAGTCAACTGAGATTAACACACACACACATATATATATTTCCATAAGAGATTAAGCTCATTTTTGTATATTTTCTACCAGAGTTTGAAATTAGCCATTGCTTCATGAAATCTGCTTCCTTTTATTAGAAACCAAAATCTAGCATTAGGTACTGCCATTCCTCTGGAGTGTTGAGGAGCCCTAGTGGCACAGTGGTTATGATTTGGACTACTAACCATAGAGGTAGCAGTTCAAAACCACTCACAGAATAGACTGAGAAAAATGAGGATTTCTTACCACTTTGGAAGCTCACAGGGGCACGTTCCACCCTGTTCTATAGAATTTCTATGACTCGGCATTGAATTGATGGCAGCAAGTGGGGTTTGTTTGGTTGCTGCTTTTATACCCTCTTACTGGACAGACCTGGGACCACATCTACATGTGCCAATCCATATCTTATTTAACATACATCTAGTATCACATGTTTTAGACAATCTATTTATGCACATAGATATGGGATTTGCATTATGCTTGGTTGCAGACAAATTCAGTAATACACTTAGTTATCTTAGACTCATCAGAACGCTTTCAAAATGAAAGGTCCAATTAAAACAATCTGCAGTGCTAATTACCTTTAAGGTTAGTTGCAAAGATTACAGTGACTGGTTTTAAAGATTCTAACGAGTAATCTTGATGGCTTTTTCAAAGGATAGAGGACGATCACATGGAATCATTAGGTAGAAGTTTTAAGAAACTGAAAAATACATTTGGAGGAAGAAAATATAAAAATATATATAACGAGCAATTGTTTTTTTCATCCAGACAATGAACTTGCTCATTCTTTGAAGATAGCAAGGGCAATCTTACACGAACATTGTTGGGAAGCCTTACTGCACCCTACCAATAGTTCCAACCTAGTCAATTCAGACATCTGTTTGTTCTCAAAAAATTTTTTAAAGCATTTAAAAGGAACACAATTTGTTTCTCTCGAGGATGCTACAATTGCCATTTACACATATCGTAACTTTAAGAGCACAGAATTTTTTAGTGAGGGTTAAAGTGCTGGAGACATTCACTTCAGAAACCTAAAATTAAATGGAGGGTGGATCAAAACACAATCGCCTCAAGGTTTGATATACTTTTTAGACAAGCTACATTTTTCTTTTATTACCATGTGAAAAATAACCTTTTAATGAAAAGGTCTTCTTTTTTTATGAATCATTTTATTGGGGGCTCATATAACTCCCATCATGATCCATACATACATCAATTGTATGCAGGCCACATTTGCATACTTGTTGCTGTCATCACTCTCAAAACCTCCACTTAAGCCACCAGTACCAGCTCCCCATATTTCCCACCCTTCCCTTTCCCCTCCCCTATGAACCCTTAATAATTTACAATTTGTTACTACTTTTTCATATCGTACACTGTCCAATGTGTCCCTTCACTCACTTCCCTGTTGCTTGTGAACCAGAGAGGAGGTAGTAACGGGTTCTATACTTTTGTAATAATCGTTTTTGATCTAGAAAATATGTATTATATAAATATATATACGCACATCTGTATTTCTGTCAAAGTCCTGGTGGCATAGTTTGGTATGCATTGCATGCCAAACACAAGGTCAACAGTTTGAAACCACTAGCTGCTCTGATGGAGGAAGATTAGGCACTTTCTATTCATGTGGAGATTTCAGTCTAGAAAATCCAAATGTATGAACAGTTCGATCCTGTCTTATAGGATTGCTGCTAGTTAGCAACAACTCAATGACAGTTAGAAAGAAAGCCTCTCCCCATCCATCCCACACATTTGTGCACACATGCACACATATACAAAGCTATATTAACTTAAGCTAAATATCAGCTCATATTTATATATGCAACTATAATCCACTCTTAACTTGGATCTTTCTCCTCACCCTTTCTTGGCTTTAGTAATCAACTTCAATAGCAAAAGCCTGGGTCCATGATCCACCATCAATTTGCCTGACTCCTCAATTCTGGTACACATGGATAACAGTTATCTGAATTGTTAACCCATACCACGAGGGGAAAAATGGTATCACATAGAATGAAATGTTTCAGTGCATTCTTTTTGCCTTTATGATTGTAGATTTCATTCATTGCCAAAGTTGCATAATTTAGCAACTTGTCCTACTACTTTCTGTGAGGTCATTTAATACATTTATGAATATAATAAAGTTATATCTTTTTTCACAGTCTGATTCTCTCCTGGCACCCTTGATCTCCTAAATGATTTTTTAAATTTGCATACATTAAGATTCACTCTTTGTGTTGTTAAGCTGTGTAGGTTTTGGCAAATGCATAATGTCATTTATCTACCATTATAATGTCAGACAGAATAGAGTCAGTGGCCTAAAAATTCCTCTGTGCTTCACCTGTTCAACCCTCTTCAATCCCACAGTCAGGGTCATTATTTGTTACACTAACAGAATCATATAGTATGGAGTCTTTTATTCTGACTTCTCTGTTTAAATATATGTATTTTCACTTTTACCTTAAACATGCATGCCTTAATTATTCATTCTTTTTTATTACTGAATAGTATTCCATCATAAAGATGGTTATCCATACAACTTGGACACCATCACAGTTGCTTCCAGTTGGGGCAATTATAAGTGAAGCTGCAGTAAGTATTCCTGTGCAGGTTATCCTAGAAGCGTAGCTGTTCAAATCAATTGAATAAATGCTCTTATTCAGGAGAAAATGGCTGATTACACAGTAAGACAACATTTAATTTTGTATAAACCTACAAATCTGTCTTCCAAAGTAGCTATTATACACAAGCAAGAAATGAGAGCTCCTGTTGCTTCCTCTTCTTGGCAACACATGACATTTCCATATTTTTAAAATTTTAAATAAAACATTTTCCAGTATGTATGGGTAGTAGCAATCCATTGTCTTAATTCTCATATTTCTGAGGCTGTTAGCTGCCAGGTTGAGAGTTTGAGTTCACCAAGAAGAGAACGATGAAGATGCATGTTTATATGACGTTTAACAGCCTCAGAAACCACAGGGAACAGTTCCACCTTGCGCAAGAGCATTGCTATGGGTCATAATATGCTTGATGGATGTGGGATTTGGTTTGTTTGTTTATATGACAAATAATATTGAATACAATTTATTATATTGATTTGCCATCTGTCTGTCTTTGCTGATGTCTTACTTTATTATTTTAAAAATGAGTCTATTGCTTTCTGATGGTGGAATTCTAAGATATAAGTATTTTTTGTGCTGAGCCCCGGTGGCGTAGTGGTTGTGCGTGGGACTGCGGCCCACTGGGATGGAGGTTCGATTCCAGCTCCACAGGAGCAAAGGCTGGGCCTCCTACTCCCACCACCTGAGGGCAGTGATGCCCCCCCCCCAAACAAAAACAAAAACAACGACAACAACAAAAGTATTCTTTGTATGCTTTTGGTAGAGGGTATTTGGAAGATATATATTTTCGTGATTATTTTGTGCTATTCTTTGAATTTTGGTATCCCTGATACTGACTTTCATAGGATAGAAGTTTTAATGTTAATGAAATTTAAATGATCATTTTTCAATCAATCAAGCTTTGGGTACTTATCCAAAAAGTCAATGCAAACTGCTCACCAGAATCCTCTGATATTTACCTTTCAAAGCAGTTGATAATGGCAACCTGATTCTATCTAGTTTTCTCAAGTCAGTGTTGTAGAGCCTCTTGTTTACTTACTTAATTAGTTCCTTGAGCTAATAGTTTATATCTGTCTTCATTTTCATCAGTCTTCTTTCCTCTGGACAAGAAGTGGCATCTTACAGGGTATCCCAGGAGCTTTTCCCCCCCAGAAGCTTTTAAGACCCCAGTTTCTAGTCTCCAAGGTAGGATGTAGAGCATTGTTAGCGTGTAGAGCATTGCTACTATGCTAGGCCAAACAAGCTGATGTCTACACAAGCTACGGTGCTGAGCCTAACATGCCAATGACTCACTCAATGAAGGTGTGGGGTTATATCTAAGTAGATAGAGTGGAGAGAAAAAGACATGCAAAAATTAAAAAAAAAATCTGGTCTTCACTACACTTGAGTGGAATGCTAAGTGCATGCAACAGAACAGCAAGGAAAACCATGCATTGAAGTCTCAGGAAAATCTCAAAAATAGACTTTGTGCCAGGGCATGACACCCCATCAGACTTGACCAGAAAACACTCCTAAAGATCAACAAACAAACTTGAAACTAGTTATAGTTTGCTCTCTCTTTTATTGTTATTTATTTTGTTGGTTTTATGGTCTTTAGTTTTCTTTTCTTATTTTGATTTGCTCTGCCTTTTTTTTTTTTGCTTATAATTGTCTCTGCATGTCTGGTTAGATAAGATAGATGGGATAAACAATCCAGCAGAGGAAACAACAGTTTGTATGGTAAGGGAGGAACAGGGGAGAGGGGAGGTGGGGAAAGGTAGGGGGTGTTAACAAAACCAGGGAGGAGGGAACAACAAATGATCTAAAGTCAATGACAAGGAGCATACAAGGATGCTTGGTAGGGTTTAATAAAGGACAATGTAACTGAAAGGAATTACAGAAAACCAAATGAAGTCTGAGCCTGATAATGGGACAAGAGGAAAATAAAAGGAAATAGATGAAAAAAGTAGGAGGCAAAGAGCATTTACAGAGGTCTAAATATAGGCATATGCATATGTAAATATATTTGTATATAATGATAGGAAAATAGAGCTATGTAAATATATTTATATGTTAATCTTCAAGGTAGCAGAAGAACATTGGGCTCTACTCAAGTATTCCCTCAGTGCAAGAACACATTGTTTAATAACCATCCATTTCATGATGTTTACCTTCAATACAGGATAGCTGGTGTCAAAATAGGTACACAACAAATGTGGTGAAGAAAGCTGATGGTGTCTGGGTATCAAAATATATAGTGTCTGGGGTCTTAAAACCTTGAAGATAAACAGGTGGCCATCTAGCTTAGAATCAAGAAGTCCACATGGAAGAAGCACCTTACCTCCTATGTGATCATGAAGCATCATGAGCTCAAAGACCCAGAAGAAAATATCATATTAATGTGAATGAGGGAGAGTGCAGAGTGGAAACTCAAAGCCCCTCTGTAGATAATTGGGCATCCCCTTACATAAGGGTCACAAGGAAGAGACAAGCTAGTTAGGGTAAAGTATAGCACAGTTGAAACATACAGCTTTCCTCTAGTTACTTAATACTTCTTCCCTCCCACTTTCATGACCCCACTTTTACCTGAAAATCCAGCAAGACCAGAGCATGTGCACTGGGTACAGATAAGAATTGGAAACACAGGGAATCCAGGAGAGATAAACTCCTCTTCAGGACCAGTGCTGAGAGTGGTGATACCGGGCAGGTGGAGGGAAGGTGGGTAGAGAAAGAGGAACTGATCACATTGATTCCACATAACTCCCTCTCTGGGGGACAAACAACAGAAAATTGGGTGAAGGGCATGGGTCAGGGTAACACATGAAAAATAAGGACAATTTAGAAAACATCAAGTTTTGGGGAGGGAAGAAGTGTGGGGGATGTGGGGGGGGGGAAGGTTGTAACCAAGGAAGGGCTTAAGTATTTGGAAACGATGATGGCAACAAATGTACAATGTACTTGACACAATGGGTGGATGTAGAAATTATGATAAGAGCTGTATGAGCCCACAGTAAAATGAC
The DNA here is from genome assembly GCA_004026705.1 of Nesogale talazaci. Classification (NCBI taxonomy): domain Eukaryota; kingdom Metazoa; phylum Chordata; class Mammalia; order Afrosoricida; family Tenrecidae; genus Nesogale; species Nesogale talazaci. Next base: position 52,005 of record PVJH01001552.1, on the reverse strand, counting down.
TAAAAACAACAAAAGATCCAGTCCACTGGTCAAATAGAAAACGATGGCAAACAGAAAATGGTGACTTGAGGTCACCTTTTGGGTTCGGAAATGAGTTTGCCTCCATGATTCGAAATTTTCAGCCAAACAATAGACAGATCTACAAGAATCATAACACTAGTGAGGTATGCGTAACCTAGACTATGCTATTACTTGAGATCAAGAAAGCAGCATAAACACAAGGTAAAAGTTCAGAGTTTGAGGGTAGAAGGAATAGAACATATTGAGGTATATAATGTTACAGTGCAGAGATGGCAAGCAAGGAGATGGAGGAAACTGTATGAATGTTCAAGGGAAAGATGCTCTGCTTTGTCAGCTTTCACGCAATCACAATACTGCTTCAAAAGAGAAATGATCGCAGAAGTTTTCTCCAATGTTTTTGTCTGGAATATATTTTATTTATTATGTTAAACCATTTTATTGGCATAGAGTTCATATATCATACAATATAATATTCAATGATATCAAGAAGAGTTGTGCAATCATCACTACCATCAATTTCAGAGCATTTTCTTTTTGTACTTATTGTTGGTCCCCATTTCCTTTCAACTTCCCCTGTGAAATCCAGTTACTGTCTCTATAGGTTTATCTATCCTGAACTTCATCTACAAAAAAATCGTGCAAAACACATACAGGAAGCAAGCAAGCAAACACACATAGTAACTAACAACAATAATTAGGTGAAACATGAAAAACATCAATAAAAAGCAGAAAATATTAAAAACTGAAAGAACTTAAAAACTGGTCTAAAGGAAGATCAAGTGATTAACCTCACTATAGTCTTGGTAGCTGACATGAGGAAAGTAAAGCTCTTCACATCTTTGGACTACCTTCAGAAGAGATGCGCTAGAGGATTAATCCATTGAGAGGCTCCTATAAATGGAATTTAAGTTCCCTCTCATATCCATAGCCTTCTGCTCTCTGGATATTCACAATTTAAGCTCTGGTGTTATATCTTCCTTACATTTATGAAATTATTCTTTACCACCCTTGTATTACACAACTTGGAGTGCTTCCTCCACGTGAACTTAGTTGATACCTTATTTAGATGGCTGCTCATTGTAAGACACGCCTTTAAAAGCCCAGACATTATTCCTTCTGATAGCCAGACACCATAGGGTTTCTTGATTACAGTTGGCTATAGAGCCTGTAGTTCTATGATACATTTTAAATTAATATCTTTTGTGTAAGGTATAAGATCTGTCCCTAAGTTCTCTTCAGTTCTTTGGCACATGGTTTTCGGATTCTTTGACTGTAAGATTACTTATTTTGAGCAAATAACCAATATAGTCCACATTCAATGATTCTTATTGAACTCCATTTCTTTGAAGAGGGTATACAAATCAAGTATTTAGTGTTATATACTAGACAGTTGTTTATTCTCTGTCTTCACTATAACATTGCAATATGAGACATCCATCACTATTGAGTGAACTAACATCTCTCTTCATTGACCTTTTAAAAAAATCTTTTTATTTGGAGGCTTATGCAACTCCTACCACAATCCACACACATACATCCTTTGTGTCATGAACTTCTGTATGTTTGTTTCTCTCATCGTTCTGAAAACACTTGCTTTCTACTCAAGCCCCTGGTATCCGATCCTCATTTTTGTCCTCTCTCCCCACTGCCCCTCCCACATGAACCCTTGATAATTTATAAATTATTGTTTTATCATATCTTCTTACATCCTCCGACATCTCCCTTTCCCCACTTCTCTGCTGTCTGTCCCCCAGGGAGGAGGTTATATGTAATCTGTTCTCCCTTTCTACCCCACCTTCCCTCCACCCTTAATTGAATTTTTGTTCTTCTTTTGTCAAAAACTTAGTCAATAGGTGTCTTTTTTGCTCTCTATTCTATTTCATTACCATTGTGTCCCTTCTAGATTATGTTTTCTTCCTTACAAAGCTTCATAATATTTTTGAAACAGAATTAAGTCCTACAAATATGTTCTCTTTTTGTGGTAGAACCCTCTTGTGTTGGATAATTTATATACCTTGGTCTTTCCATATAAAATTCAGCATTTATCTGTTAGTATCTACAAAATAGCTTTTTTGGAATTTTTATTGTGACCGCATGAAAGCAATTGGTAAAGTTTGGAAAAATGACATCTTAGCAATGATTCATAAACATGGAATAGCTCACCATTTATTTAGATCTGCTTTGATTTCTTTCATCAGTGGTTTCAGAGATACATCCTGCCCATATTTTATTAGAATTATGCCCAATATATAACTTTGGATATTATTTTAAAGGTATATTATAAAGTTTAAATTCTACCTGCTAATTTCTTGAACATAGGATAGAAATTGAATTTTGTACATTTTTCTTATGTGTTCTCTAAAGATGCAAACTCAGTGATGGTTTGATGTGTATGTACATAGAAATAAGTTTATACCAAGAAATAGCTTTCACCATTATATATGTGAATAGGTTCAGTTGAGCTGAAATGTGTGGAGCAGGTGTAAGCTGAAGGTTTCTCTACACTCCTGTAACTTTCTCTACTCTCCTCTCTACACTTTCTGAAGAAGAAAAACGAAGAAGGAAGATCATGGAATTGTGTATGTCAAGCTGAATGAACTTGAAATTGACCAAATGAATCCAATGACCACCTTATCCTGATGGTACTGGCTCAGCATGCTGTGTATCAGAGGAGGTCAACAAACTGAATGCCATACCCATATTCAGCAATAGAAATAAATTAAATGGCATTTCCTTCAATTGCATCAATGGTGTGACTAAATTAAAGAGGTCTCTTCGCAATTGCTCCCACAATTGCTTGGTTATTTCACAGATGATCCCATCATGGAGCTGACCATACAATGTTAGAATCTTGGTCTCCCAAAGGTGACGTAAAACCTATCACATCTTGTAAATTTCAACCTTGCTAAATTACTTTGTTTCAGAATTTTAAAAGATTTGTTGTGTGACATACCATCAGCAAAGAAAGCTATTTGAGCTCCTTCTTTTCCACCTGTATACCTTTATTTATTTTTTGTTTTGCCGTATAATGGTGGATAAAGTCAAAGAGAGAAGACATCCACGCCTTGCTCTCCATCATTTATGGATTGTATCATGTCCCTCCAATGAGATGGGTTAATGGTTCTGCCATAAAAGTTCGCTCTGGGTCAGAATCATTGTAGTAGCTATATATGTAGATAGGGTTTGGGGGTTATGTTAATAAGGCTGTATCTGTGTATGGTATGTCTGAATCCAATCACTTTTGAGATATAAAAGGGAAAATTTGAGCACAGAAGGAATAGGAATAGGAAAATAGCGATGTTATGTTGAGATCTCCAAGGAAAGTCAAGAACTTAAATAAGGACTTTTCCATAGGTTCAACAGAGAATCAATACTCTGGATTCAGACTTCGAGCATCCTAAACAGTGAGAAAATAATTTTTCATTCTTTAAAGTTGCCTATTGGTTACCTTTTCTCTCTATAACAGAACTAGGTAACTGAAATGTGTCAAAGTATTCATTAATTCACTGCACATTATATCCTTTGTGTCTTTTTGTAGACATTGTTTATCAAGTTGAAGAAGTTCTCACTTTTAGTGTTCAGAGAGTTTATAACATGAAGAGGTATTGAATTTTGCAATTTTTTCTGGATCGATTGATATACATATGTGATTTTTCCTCCTTAATCTTTTATTATAGTAAATTATATTGTTTTTCTAATGTTGAATCAATCTGGCATGCTTGAAATCATGTTCACTTAGGCTGTATAATTTGATTTGTGCACTTTTGTAATCAACCTTATAATTTTAAAAATATGTTTGCATGTAGTCATGAGAGATATTTATCTTTGCTATTCTTGAAAATATTTTTTATTTGACTGGTAGTAGGGCATACCAATCTTTTAGATTGACATAGAAAGTCTTCCTTCTGCTTCTATCTTTCGAAAAGTTTTGAAAAAATCTGCACTTATATAACTTTGTTAAAAGTCACCAGAAATAATCTTTTTCTGAAGCTTTCTTTTTCCAAAAACTATTACTTATTGTTTCATTTTCTTAAAAGATGAAAGACTGTTCAGGTCATCTATTTCTCTTTGTATGGGTTTCTAGATTATGCCTTTCAATGAAATGGCCCATTTTATTTCTGTTTTCAAATCTGTGGGCACACTTGCTTCTTAATAATTTATTAACACAATTATGTCTATATGATTAGCAGTGACAAACTATCTTTCTTTATCTATGTTTTTTCTTTATCTTTAATTAGAATAGCTAGAGTTTTATCATTCTTACCGATAATTTCAAAGAACAGTTTTGGGCTTTTTCTTTTTCTCTATTTTGGTCCCCCTGTTTTCATTTGAAATTTCTTTTCTTCTGCCGTCTTCTACTGCTGTAAGATATAAGTTTATGCTATTGGTTTTGGATCCTTCCTATGTTCTAATATATGCATGTTCATTCAATATTATCAATTGCTTCTATAGGGAAAACTGGGTATATTTATTTCTAAGCTAGATTTATTTATTCTTCTGGAAGTCTATAGTACATTCAATATTCTTCACCAACATAATAATTCAGATGCTTCAATTCGTCTGCAGTCTTATTTATTCATTGTCCAATTTGAATAGGAATTTGTGACCAAAAATAAAATGATTTAGGTTAGGTACTCCTGTATCTTTGTCCCCAAAGTGACATCTGGTTCTTCAATCTGTTAAAGAAGTCTGTGCACCATACTTACGCACTGCAGTACATTATAAAATTTAGCCCCTGCTGCTTCCATGAGATCAAGGATTTCTGCCTTCAGTTTGGATTAAACTCAATGTAATGGAAACCCAAATATTCATATCTAGATCAACGTGAAACGTTCTGAGAAACAGAGAAAATTTGAAGTGGTTCAGTATTTCACTTTCTTTGGATCCATAATCAATGCTCATGGAAGAAGACGTCAAGAGAGCCAATGACGCACTGCATGACTGTAAATCTGCACGACAAGATCTCTTTAAGTGTTGAAGAGCCAGAAAATTGCTTCAAGGACTGAGGTGTGTCTGACCAAAGTCATGATATTTTCAATTGCCTCATATGCTTGCAACAATCGGACATTGAATAAAGAAGGCTGAAGAAGATTTGATGTTTTTGATTTATGGTGTAGGCTTAGAATAGAAAAGTACCATGGACTGGCAGAAGAACAATAAAATAAACAGTCTTAGAAGAAGTAAAATAACAAAAATTTTAGAAGGAAAAAATGGGGAGACTTCACCTCAAATACTTTGGTAAAATTATCAGGAGAGGGCAGTCCCTGGAGAATGCTATCACACTTGGCAACATAGAGGGGTAGTGAGAAAAAGAGGGCCCAGGACAATTTGATTGACACATTGGCTGCCACAATGGGTCCAACATGAGAGCTGTTATGAGGATGGAGCAGGACGGGATGGTGTGCCATTCTGCTGCACATAGGGCTGCTGTGAATGGGAATGGACTTTAGGGTACCTAATCTCAGTGAATGTCTCACCTATGTAGTTTTCCTTTTGCTGGAGGAGTTGATTTTTAACATGTTTACATCAGGCATTTACTTACAATAAATTCTCTCACTTAAGAGAAAAACGAGTGTCCTTAGTGTCTGTTCTACCTCTTGCCTATAAATAGGCATTTTACAATGACTCACTTTGTCTTCACACTTATCACTGCTTGACTTATTGAGTTTGGACCAAAAATATGGAAGAATCTCCAGCCTCTCACCTGGACTATAGATTCTGGATTGGGCAGTAGTCTATAATTACATGAGAAATTTTCTTAAAATCATCCTCTCTCATACAAGTGAAATGTGTGTGTTTCTCTTGCTCTAGATTGTCTTGATTAAGGTTTTGTTACTGAGAGTGATTTGTAGAATTAGATGTTAAAACTGGTTAGATTCAAATGCACTTATGAATCTATTTTCACCAATTCTAAAAATGACTCTATCTAAACTTTAATCAGGGCACTTTGGAGCAATAGATCACACACACAGTCTATGGCATGCTGTGGCAGTAGAGAGAGACAAAGTAACACCACTGTATATTTTGAATAAAATATGAGAGATTTGCTTCTGGGATGTTATACATTTGATGCCTTAGAACATTTTTGTTAAACTGACATAATGATATTGACTGGTTTTTCCAATCTTGACTGGACAGGGTTGAGGTAGAAAAGAATGAATTTAAAACCAAATTCATATTTTAACCATTTCAAAAATGATTCCCATTATTGCTACATATGGTCTGAGAGAAATCCTTATTTCCAGTACACACAAAGTTAAAATAGCTTATAATATAACCCAGAGCCTAATTCAATGTGTGTCTAGCTTTTAATGGCAATGAAATCCCAAACATGTTATCTGATGTTAACATGTCAAGGGTTGATTTATAGAAAAAGGATCCTGGAAATTAGAGAGCCAAATATTGGCACATATTGATAAAGCTGGCAAAATTGAGTTGCTAAAATTTACTGAGTTTTTTTTTCCCCTGTCAGTGTAAGCATCTTTTTTAGCATCATCTGAGATTAACACTGCTTGGCCTCAAAAAAAAAAAAAAAGGGTGTAATGCCCTCTCTTGAAACAGATGTCTTGAAAAACTATCCTCACCATCTCAAGACCCATCCACCATCTCTGTTTGTCTCTAAACATAAAAATATATCCAATTCCCAACTGGTCCCAAAAGGTATGGTATGAAGTGTGACCTATGAGGAGGTGAGCTAACTCCCATACAAACAGACAGATATATGATCTTTCCCAGTTATATAGACAGAACTTTGTGTACCATGTGGATAAATGTATATTAAACAGTTGGTTAATGGTGTAAGGAAAATTAAGTTGAATCAGTTTGAATGTATTATTTTTGGCCCCTTATTCACAAATGCCCATAGTAATAAATTCAGACACAATCAATTTTATTCTTTCTGATATCATTGTATTATATGCTTAGCAGACATGTAATAAACCCTTTTGAAGCTGTTGAGTAAATATTGAATTTCCAATCGTAACCCACTTGCATTCTGTGGGAGCAAGATGAAGTTCTCTTTCTCTGTAATGATCTGCAGACTGGGAAACACGCTACTGGGCCAATATGAGTCATAATAGACTTGATAGCAGGGGATAAACAGAAATGCCATGAAAGAGGTTAGAGAGAGTCTAGCAGTGTTTGGTTGGGTGAAAGCAATGTGTTCCAACAGGTAGCCAATACTGAATGAAGCTGAAATGTTAGCACTTTCATGGTGAACTGTAAAAAATGTATTGAAAGGCTTAGGGAAATGAAAGGTTAGAGTATATTTTTCACATTAGACTCACTCATTCAATGTAGGAGTGGACATATTTTTTTCACTGTGACAATGAAGAATACACTTGTGAGGAAAAGTCTAGGTTAATTTTCTCATTGGTTAGAAATTACTACAGGGGAACTGCCTCCACTGAATTTGCTGTTATAAATGCAATGGACGGAGAAGTGGCACATGACTGACTCATAGTGTGATAGGGCAACTTATTCACTTAAAAAGATATGGATAAGTTACCATAAGAGCAAAATCAAAATATAAATCATTGTTGTCTGAACTGCATAGACCTACGGTGTTCCCAAATTGGTCATGGTGTCTTCAGATGTGAAATAGAAAGGAAGTCTACTAAATATTTAAATGACCTGTGTTAGTAGAAATCAAGATCAAGTTAAAAGAAGCATAATGTGAATCTTCATATTTGAGTGTTGGATTATAAATCAATGTGCAAACTATCCAACTTACTGACTCCAAAACTCATAAGTGAAGGAGGACTAAGTGCTCTTCAGGAAGGACCTATATATTGCCAAATTTTTCTACTGTTACTATTTCTACCACATTTCCCCAAGGGTATTTATTACTTTCCATCATCTTGATGATAATTCATTGGGTTAAATGAAATAATCAGACTTGGATATTGGAGTTTTAATTGACACTATTTCTGAGCACACTATATGAATATTGGGTGGTCAATGGAAACCTAGCTATGCTCTGTATCCCAAAAGGTTCTAAAACCTGCCCTATTGTGATATCCCCATTACAAGAATGTGTATCTGGTAGACACATACTGAGTAACTAAAGGGAACCAACACCAGTTCCCTGACAATAGAGTAGGGGTGAACATGGTTTGGAATTCATTGTAATTGTTTTTACCTAAAATAATAGTGCACCCAAACCAATAATGCATTCCCAGAGTAATTATAGAGATTAATTCCTTTAAGGGCATGTGGTTCTTAGGGATGGGGATTCCCACAACACATACTTTAAATTTATCCCATTTAAGCTTTCAGAACTCACAGAGAATTACAGGCGATTACTTTAAATTTAACCAAGTTGTGACTCCTGCTTCATATATAGTTTCAGATATTGGTCTTCTTTCAGATATAGTTACCTAGCTTGAAAAAATTTACACTTCCCTGAAAAATGAATTAGTGAATTTTTATTTGCACATAAGATAGTTTCTTCACATTGGGGGGAAGTACAACTTTGTTATTGTCATTAGTTGGAAATCACATATGTCTTAAAGAGACATTTGTGGGTACATAGTTTACAGTGGGCAAACTCTAATAGTTAACTTTATGCATCAACTTGGCTTAATTACAATGTTCAGATGTTCAAACACCAGTCAAATGGCTACTTTATAGTAAATGTACATGATTAAATCCATTGACTCTTACTAAAGCAGCCCACCCTTCTATAATTCAACTGGTTAGATGAATTGAACCACAAAGATTGCCAGACCTTACTTCCAAGTTACCTGTAGTGTAGTGGATTTGAACTGTTCATCTTTTGTTTAGCAGTCCAGCACTTCTTGCACTACTCAGGGACCCCTCACTCTTTTCCATGTGATAATAATGTCTGGGAAGGAGTCCCTCAATGTGGTATAAATCATGAAGGCTCTTAGTTTCTAACCCAAAGGTTAGAGGTTTGAATTCATCTAGAGGACTTCCCATAGAGGGGCTGGCAATTTATTCCTGAAAAATCAGCTATTAAAAATCTAGTGGAACACAGCCTTGTGCAGATAAAAATGGTGTCACCCTGAATCAGAATCTACTTTGTAACAACTGGTATACTGTTTGTGTGGTATACATAGATAATATGAAAGACACCAACAGAAAGGTTGGATGACAAGGACGAGGAAAGCCACCTGACCATTCTGACTGATGAGTCACCACAGACTAAGAACAGGAAGGTCAGAGGCTATGAGCCTGACCACCTGGGACCTTGAAAAATGATGACACAGTTGGGCCCAGTTAAAGAGGGATTGTCTTTGAATTTCAGTCAACCTGGGATCACCACTGTCTTTGAAAAACCCAGCACTGAGCTCAATAGCCCATGCCAGACATATAAAAAGGGCCTACCAGTTCTGGATGGAGTTTCTCTACTTGCCTTGGTTAGGTATTATAGCCCCAGTGTGGGGTCTCTCCCCAATATATCCTGACTTTATTGTCCAATAAACCTGCTGTGCTGTCTCCTCCTCCTACCTGTTTGTTGGGTCTGTGTTGCCACAGCACAATAAGCCGCAGCACCAGCACCAGGCCATAAGAAAACCAGAGAAAAATGAGAAGAAAATCCTGGAATTCTACTTTTGAAAAATCAGCTATTGAAAACCAAAGGGATCCCATTGAGTAGCATGAGTTGAAGCTGACTTGATAGCAAGGGTTTTACTGTTGTTTTATGAATGATTTTTTAATGCCTGGAGAAAGGAGTGTGTTCTGTGATTGTTCAATTATATCTCTGTCTTTTAATGGACTGGCTTCACCAATGTTTCCCCTGTGGCATAGCTCTTCCCCAACACACCCTCTTCTCCTTTTCCTGGCCAGTAGCAATCTCTTCTCCTGAAGCCGTGGTGTTGGATTTCTATGCTCGCTCTACCTCTGAAACTATGCAGGCAGATCAGTGGTAATAATTCCTTCCTTCTAGTTAGGTAAGGCTTTTGCAAGGCTCTTTCCCTGGAGAATAGGTCTTTGTTGTGGAAGACTGAAATATATTTCACAGTGATTACTCCCCTCTTCTCTCACTGGGGCCATGAGCGTTTTTGATTGGGATCTTCACCTAGAAAATGTGGTGGATTTCCTGGGGAAAAAAACTCATAGAATCTAGTATCAGTACCTCTGCAAGACCTGGACCACCAATTTCTCTCTCACGCTGTTCGATGCTCAATCTCCAGTAGTTCATGGAAATGACTATGAAAGTATCCCCCCACAGTATGCTTTCAGGGATGCTGCTCCCGGTCAGTATATCTGGCTGTTGTCTCTGCAGAAGACATATCTTTTCATATTTCATAGCCCTTTTTCTTGCAACCTCAGTTGTCTGTTTGTCCAGTTTTTCCATATAGAACGGGGAAGACATCTTCGACACTTTACATGTCAACCCAAACTGACAGCATGTATTTGAAAACTATGATTAATTTTTCACATATAATTTATGCAAGTTTTTATATTAGAATTTTTAAGTGGCCATGTCATAGAAACTGACTCTTTACCATTCTCTTCAGCTATCTTCTTTGTGCACGCATCATTATCTGAAGACATTCTATTTTTGCCATTCCATCATGAGCAAAGTTACTCGATGACCTTAGTGCTTCTCAACTGCTGCATGAGAACTCTCCCCATCAGGCCTAACCCTGTGTAGTGTAGTAAGTTCCATAGCTTGGCCAAATACATGAGATTTGTTACAAGATGTTGGAATATATATATATATATATATATATATATACATATTTATATACTCTCCCATAACGAATTAGCTCTTCTCTTCCTGATCATTTGTCTTATGAGTCCTTTCCTTCCAGGAAAGTATCCCAACACAGAAAGTGAGTGAAACTAATATTTAAACTCAGACAATATGATGTCAGTGTCATAGCTTAGAGGAGTCAGTCCAGGGAACATGCCAAGAAAGAATGGTTATAAACTTCAGGAGTTATAACCTTCTGGAGTGCCAGAGCAAAAGATCCTTTGACCAAGGAACCAAAATTTGACAAAAAGGTGTTGCCAAATAAATATTGGATAGCACTTAAAGGGAAGAGATTGTGTGAACTGCTTCCTATCAAAACTAATAACCCATAATAATATATATTCATGACCATCCTTAATTTTTTAAACATATTCAAAACTACCTGGTGGCAGTCATGTGCTTATGTTAATTTCATGATTGAGATGTAGGGGTGGAGTCTAGCCTGTTAATTTGGAGATAGCCATTGAGTAGCCACTGAGGCCTCTATGTGGGCATGGCTTTCTCCCGAGACTTCTGGGAAATCTCACGATATTTCCCTTGTGAAGATGAGAAACTATCTTCCCCAGTTGCTAGGAGTTAGTCTCAGAGGCGATGAGTCACGGAAAAGACAAGATGGCAGCGTTCAAGAAGCTGGAGGAGCAGGCAGAGACCACATGGTTTTGCCCTGCTGTAGCCAGACCTCTGAAGCTGGAGCGGCATGCTGTTGATGGACCCTGAGCCCTGGAAGTGAGAAGCCCTGGGGAGACCCCTTCCAGCGCCAGAATTCTGCACCCACTGACCTGTGACTTCATGAGTAGGAAGGAGACTTTGAAGACTGATTTCGGGCATATGGGTTAATATCGAACTTATGACTTTGTACTGAACTGGATTGGGATGCCTTCTTAGTGTCACATTCCATTTGTATACAAACCCCTTCCTTATATTTATATGCATGTCTTTGAAATTTGTTCCTTTAGTCTACCCAGAGTAACAGATACCTCAATTTTGGTATACACTCATAAAATTGCAAATCTCTTCTTTGGGGGGAACTTGCCTCGTTGACTCTAGTTCTAGTTTGCTCCTTGTTTGAGCAAACAAAAAGCTTTCCTCTTTCACTGTCAGTTAGTCTCTGTCTTTGTCTCTCAGCAGCATAGACTGAGACCTGGTTTTTTCTCATACATGAGTGATGGAAGTTCTCCACTAGAAATTAAAGCTTAAAATAGATCACATTTCTTATGATATTCAGTAGTAAGCCTTCAGAGTAATTTTTGACTCAAATTTAACTTCAGCTATTTTTTTTAACATACAAACACACTTCCATAATGGTTAGAACAAAATTCTGGGCTACAAATGTTTTGGATATCATCAAGTCAATTTTAACACTTAGACATCTTATGGAATGGAATGAAACTGCCCCACTGAGTTTTCCAGGCTATAATTTTTGTGCCTAGAATCCTGGTGGTGAAACACCCCAAGGATTTTCTGCTGCTGAGCCCTTTAAGGACATTATGATTTGGAATTGACTTGATGATCAGTGATTTAAAAAAAAAAGTCCATATGTTGTTAGTAATCTTTAAAAGCAGATCTTTTCTCCTATGGAGTGAGTGGGTGGTAGACTCAAACTTCTGATACCACTGCTTAGCCAGTGAACCATTAGGACTCCTTTTAGCTCTACTGCTGAAATGATTGCTACTAAGTTCAAATCCAAGTTCCATTACTTAATAATCATGTGAGTGGGCACAAATTATTTACCTCTGCCAGGAGTGGATTACTTAAAAGATAAGGGAAGCACAGGTTCCCGGGAGGGAACAATGTAGAAATCATGGGTTTCCCCATAGAGAGACAACTATTCACTACAGATTATTAAGCACTTACAGTATATGTAAGATTATTAAGCACATGCTTACCGTGATTTTAGGGTAACCTGACTAAAGTTTTCTACCAAGTATCCCAGGCATTGCTCACAATCCTTGTCAAACCCCAATCAGAAAGTTAATGACAGTGACCCTTCTAACAGAATTGCTACCCGAACTTAAGAAAACCTCTCGATGAAAGCAAGGGATAATTTCCATGTCCTCACTGATGTCGGCCCATGCCATCCTACTGGGAAAATAGTCGAAACAAATGCAGAAATCTGCATGCATTCTTCTGCTCTTGCCACCCCGCCCCTTCTCCTCTCCCCTACTGTGAGCCCAGAGAAAAAAATTTCCAGAGACGATATGATATGGAAATAACAGTACACCCCATTAATTGCTCTCTCTAAGGGAAAGACATGTGACACATCTTACAGAATCAGCTCAAAAGACAGAAAATCCAGCGCGCTCATTATATATTTTCTCCTGACACAGCACATTAAAATCTGAAGAAAGGAGACCCTTTTATTGTAAAGTCAGCAAAAAGGAAAACAAAACAAAGCTCTTATTTGCACACCTCTGGCCATTGGGAAGATTGTGTGTCATGCCTGACTATTGTTTTCCAATGAACCCACATGGAGTAGTAGAAGGAACACAACTTTTCTAAACAAAAACAGAAATTAAAACTTGACTGATTAATTGATGCAATCATCCGAAGAGTCACTAAACCTTGCTGTCCCTTGTACTTAAAATAATATTTCTGAAGGATGTAATAGTCCTGGAGTATATGTACAGTTGATGGGTTTGGTTGGTACCAAAAAATTCTGATAATATGAGTCCCCCTAGCTAAAAGGAATCCCAGAAGAAAGGCCAGGTAATATGTTTCCAAAAATTTAACCATTGAAGACGCTCAGGAGCATAATCATTGAGTCATCACGGAATCTACTGATAACAGTTGCCACTGCTCTTGAGAAAGGTTAAAGACCATTAAGACATTATTAAAAAAAAAATAAAAACCCCCTGCCAGTCAGCAGATGCAGACAATACCCTAAAGTAAAATCCACAACCATCGAGTTGATTCTAACCATCGTGACCCTACAGAACAGAGGAGGGTTTCCAAGACTGTCAATCTTTGGAAAGTAGATGGAAAACAGGTTGCCTCCTCCTTCCCCCATGGAGCAGTTGTTAACTTCTGACTGCTGACTTTGCAGTGGGCAGCCCCATGCTTAAACTCTCAGCAGATATTTAGTGTTGCACAAGCAAACAGGGCTTCCCATGTTACCACTATCAAGACAATGAAGCTGGTTGCTGTCTAGTCCATCCCACCTCATTATCTTCATAGAGTTCCCACTGGGTTTGACCTTGGCTTAGAGACAGCTCACCAGGACTTCCTTTTAAGGTGAGTTTCAAGTGCCAACCTACAATAGTTGAGCATTTAGTATTTTTTATTGTCCAGGAAACAACTGAAATATACCTATTGAGTCACTTTAATTTCATCATGGATAGACTAGACCAGGGGGTCAGCAAACTGTTGAGAGTAAAGAGCCAATCCTGTCCCTCCTGACAACTAGAAAATCACTCAAGGGTCTTAAATATGTTTTTCCAAACAAATGAAATCACGGTGATGTTCAAATGGTTTCCATGTTACTACAGAGCCGCACATTCGCACTGACTGAAAGAGCCACATATGGCTTGTGAGCCGCACTTTGCCAACCACTGGATTAGATGCTAGTCTCTGGATGTGTCAACTGCTTTCTCTGCAGAATAATTCTCTTTGCTTCACCTTGTGATGACTGCTTTTTTCCCTTTCTTTTAGGGACATTCTCATCACCATGTCAATAAAAGTGGTTTCAAATGGAATCAGGTATCTTCTTAGATAATCAAGTTAAAAGCGCATGTTATGGGTGAGAATCGGGCCACTAGGGTTAAGGAGAAAATTTAATCCTGGAAAATAAGAATATTTCACATGGAGCTCTTCACCTAGTTGCTGGAGAGAAGAATTAGTTTCTGTCAGTAGGAGCATGATATTGGCAGCTAGGTAGGACAGTCATGTTCTCTGCTCAAGTACATGACTTCAAAAGACCAACTTGTGGTTCAAAAGCAAAATGATGCTTCAAGGAGCCCAGCTCATGTCTCCCCTCAAACTGTCACCATTCCCCTCTCATCAATTGAGTCATTCTTTTAGATTCAGTTCAAGAACCTCCTCTTTAAGGAAGTCTGTCAGGATTCTACCACACTGATTTAAGACTCCATCTTCTGTTTTCTGCACTCTCTACTTGATAATGGCTTATCAATAATTCTGTGTGTCTCCACCATTAATATGTAGAAGTCAAGAGAAACTCATTTCATCTCTCAGGACTGGATGCTGCTATTGATCCTCAGCAAGTCTGACTCTGAGAGTCCAGCTGACAATTTAATAGTGGGGAACTTTTGCATTTCCAGTCTAGTCTTTGTTTCTCAGCATTTCATAGCTGTGTCACAATGTTGGAAATATCATATTCCTATGTGTTTATGACTATTTTGATTACTCTGGTTCAGATGCAAAGACACAAGGGCTTATTTAACACCATTTTATATCTTTGGTGATCAAAAACCTTTCAAAAACAGCCTCCAGCACACCAAACCAAACCAAAGTCCAATCTTTTGCGGAAAATATTTGCAGTAGGGTAGAAATTTTTATCCGTTCAGCTTAAAAACATTAATAAAAAAACCCCACAACTTTCTATTTTATTAAACAAAGAATCACATTTCTGTTGGAATATTTATTGATATTGGGGGTGTGGGGAAGATACCCCTAGTTGGTGGTCTTAATTATCAGAGTATTTCAACCCAAAGATGAGATATCACATGGACAGAGCTTAGGAAATAGGCAGACTTGGGAACTGTATTGGGTTTAAGGTGAGTGATAGAAATCATTAGGGCCTAATGATTAGGCAGTGATAAGAGTTTGAATTTGATTCTAATTGCAAAAGGGTAGAGAGGAAGCCTTGCAGGACTGAAGTAGCCGAGTAAACAATTCTGCAGCATCTCACTGCTGTGTGCCAGAGTCAGGATCCAGGTGAGGAAGGTTCTAAACCGATGAGACTACAGGTGGTGCGTGTTGAATAGGCCGACTACAGGTGAGCAGTTAACAAAGCATGGTAAGCCAGGTAAAGGTTACTAATGTTTCACTTAGGTGGAAAATGATGGTAATTGTCAATGAGGCCATAGTCTTGGATATGAAGTTGGATTGGTGGATTAGACATATTTATATCTTGCAATTTTTTTCTCTTTATTTTTTATTTTTTAAGATAATTTTATTGGGGTCTCTTATAGCTATTATAACATTCAATACATAATCTATATCAAGCACATTTGCACACATGTTGCCACATACATATGGTTAGTAATGTTGACCATACAATGGAGCTATGATTTAAGAATCTCACTGATCGAAACTCCTACATTCACCACTGATTCATCCTAACTACTCCGAAGCTCTATTTCCATCAACTACTTCTTACCTGTCTTGCTACATCTCGCAATTCTCTCTCATCCCTATCCTAGGAAAATGCACATCATTTTTGCAACAAAAAACAGTCAAAGTAAATATGTGATGGAAGTCAGAGAGAGTGATTTGCAAGGATAATGATTCTATGTGGTTCTCTTTCTCCCTAGAAAAGAATTGCTTGTCTCTTTCCTCTGAAATCTAAGATGCCCTGACATATTTTAGAATGCAACCCATGCCAATGATGCAGAAAATTCCACCTGATTATCAGGTTCAGAAATAGTTTCTTTGAACATCCCATCATAATCAGAGGTGAGTGCCTGGCTCTGGCATTATTGTTGGCCATAATTAGCTCTTGTTAAACTGCCTCTATGCACCCTGGCGGGCAGATCACCTACATCAATACTGCTACCAGCTTAAGCTTGCTCTGGGGAGACATTGTATGTGACAGACTTTATCTTCAGGGCAAACTGCCATCGAATGCAGTCACAGAATCCATCGCTCTGCCCAGTTCAGCTAGAATGGGGTTTGATCGATGGGCCTTATGGGTGCATGTCAGAATAATAAGGATGCTAATCATTTGCAATCACTTGGCACCATTTATCCAGGAACTCAGAGGGCTTTGGGTGAAATAATTAATTCCAACAATGCCTCTACCAGGTAAGTGTTATTATCCCCATTTTACAGATGAGGAGACTGAGTAATGGAGAGATTAAGCAGCTTGCCCAAGGTCATTCAGTGAGGAGATAAAAATTCAACAATAAAACAATTTCCTCTGGGCTCTCAGAACTTCTAACTGCTTTGTCAATTAAATGCAACAGCTCATCATTATCCTTGCTGTTTCTTAAATGATCATGTTTTATTAATGTTCTTTCTGTTAAACAGCTGCCACATTTCACCCAAGAGGTGGTCACCTTTCAATCAAGGAGAGAGTAATTCCAGTTTACAGCAAATGTGGTAGCAAATGCTAATGGGAAGTTAAGCTGCCCGCCTTCTCTTATATAACTCACCCTGCCCTTAATGAGTTCTTCCTCCAGAAAGAAAAAATTAAAATCTATTCAGAAACTTCCATAGGTTATATAGAACCTAAAGATAATCGGGGCTAATTATTCACTTAAACAGGCTTCACATGGTGAATATGTTAAAAATTTAGGGAATGGAAGGAGGGGAGAACCGTCTTGCAGTAAAAATATAACAATCTCATCATTTCCCATAAAGAACCAAAGGGAAATCCTAAAGCAAATATAGGAGACACCGTACATAATGAACAAAGGGTGGAAATGAGAAACATGGGCAGTTGGAATAGGATATCCAGGTAGAAATTGTTAGAGCTCTCCCGTTGGCCGTTGTGTGACCAGCATTCTGTTCTTTGCAGGATTACAGAGTTAATGGGAAGGTGAAGGGCAGAGAAGCCAAGGCCAAGGCAGATGTGAAGAAAGTAAAATTTGTTTTCCAAGCCCCTCTGTGACCTTTTCTTTGTTTGCTTTCTTGTCCTGCTGTGTGTGACTGTGAAAAGAATAGGAGTCTTAGGAGTAAGAAAATATTTTGCCATTTCTAAGCAGAGAAACCTCAGACAAGATTTTTTCCAAAAAAGAATTGCAACTCTCCTAATTCTTCACTAAATTTGGCATGCTACCAATTTAGCAGAATCATATGATGATGAAAGCAACATAAAACAGTGTTTTGTATCCTGATCTAGTCCAATGCTTCCAATGAAAGTTCAATTACTACCTGGGAAACTGGCAGTTCAAAACCAACCAGAGACACCTTGAAGTCTGCTAGCGATCAGCTTCTCTGGACATTGCAGCCAAGAAAACCATAAGGAATCATTGAACGCTGCAAACATTGGTCCCAGGAGTTGAAGCGACTTGGATAATTAACCACAAATACTCAATAAGAGGCAAAGAATGCTTCCATTGTTCATTTTGCCTCCATCCCATCTCCAAACCCTAAACTTTAGGCCCAGAATACCCCACAAACATGCCTTGCTTCCCCAAAGAGTCAAGAAATCCATTTTACTATGCAAGATGCTTACTCCTGGGTCAGTCACAAATTTTCTCCTATCTACTCTCCATATGGCCCTCCTTTCCCTTCACTGCTTCCCTTCATTTGTTCCTTCTATAATCAGTCTCCTCTTGAACGTCCTTGATAGTCAATTCATTGCCCAGAACTTCTGCTCCTTCATCGAGTAAAGCAGAATGACAGATCCTCTCTGCCTCCCATATCTCACGTGATTATTATAGAAAGCAAATGGGTGAATAACAGGTCGCATTGTAAAGCCGAGCATGTCATATTTAAAATTTTCTAAACATGACCATTATTATTTCTTTTAAGTCTAGCCAAGGGAGAAAACTCATTTTAATTACTCACAGTCAGACATTAATGATAAAGTATAAGGAGCTCACCCCTACCAGGCAACGTTGGTTCATTTTAATAGAGACCTGTAGTGTCTTAATCCAAAGTATGGGATACTAGGGGAAATTCAGGGCACAGGAAAAAAGGTGGAGAGAAATGGGGACTCCCTGTCAAATTACCTACTGTGTGTCTAACCTTCAAACCAGGATCATCCTGTCACATTTTAATGCTTTTCTGCAAACTGGCTGCAAGGTAATCTTGACAGAGAAGCTGTAACAGATAGGAAGTTGAGGATTTGTTGTCCAGACCAGTGAATACTTTCCATTTTCTTCTCCTCTGGCTGCCCCCTGTAGGGCAACTTCAATCTAAGTATGTTTTTCTTTTCTTTCTTTTCCAGGCTAAGATGAGTTCTCCACCCCAAGTGTTAATTGCCCCCAAATAGGGATGCCTGTCCCCTTAATTTGCACCAGTGACTGTGCTAAATGGTGAAGAATATACACAGTATTATGCTTAACATTACCCTGACTCTCTCCCCCAAATACGAAATAATATTAAGAAAGGGTCTTCTAATTTTCATATGAAAATCTCTGCTAACTGTGTGAGTGGTGGGAAAGCAGCCCTGAACAAACGCAAAATCTAAATGCCAAACCTTCACAGAATGGTAAGAAGATCCTGGAAGTGATTTATAAAGCTTGCGATGACACGCTAAAATATGCCAACTCATGCTCAGGAAGAACATTAGGGACCTTAGGATCAGCTAAAGTAATAGAGTCTAATTACTATTATTAATAATAGCAAGAGTATATTAATCTCCCCTATCAGCAAGCAGGTATAAGATTGACCTTTTCTTTCACAGACAGCTCTAATACTATTATTTACTAGGCTAGGCATTTCATTCTGCAGTAATAGTTACAGCATGATTAACGCAATGGTGGACCAGGCAGCACAATGAAAAACCGCTCAACCCTTGTTGGACAAAAGAATGGTCAAACCTTTCAGAGAAGAGGGTGGAGATGAACTCTTTAAAAAAGTGAGGGAGAAGGTAAACAAATGCCAGCCTGACTCAGCTCAGCCACAGTCATGAAAATGAATGAGATAGAGGGTATCCTGCATTCATCTATGTATTTATCTAGCCCTCTATCAGTATAGCTATTCATAGAGCTCATGTAAACAAATTCTTTATGCTCCACCACTGTCAACAGCTTACATTAGGGAACACACATTGCTAGTAAAATGAGAAAGGTGTAGTGGCTGAGAACTCAATTGCTAACCACAAGGTCTTCAGTTTGAATACATCAGCAGTCCTGCAGGATAAAGACCTGACAATCTGGCCCCTAAATATCATTGCTTCGGAACCCCCCCATGGAGCAGAAATACTCCCTCCTTTAGGGTTTCAATTTGTCAAGGTCAACTCCATTAGAAAGGGCAAATTTAGTAGAGTGCCAGCTTCCATGGGAGGTCAGGTGTAGCAAAGATGAGCTTAACTTTCTAAATCTTTTTTTTTTTTTTTTTGTGGGCATCACTGCCTCTGGTGGTCGTGGGCGCTACCCAGCCGCCGCTGGATTTGAACTGCCAAGCCTGCGGGCTGCAGTTCCGCACTCAACCACTTACGCCACCGGGGCTCAGCCCAACTTTCTAAATCTTGTAAAATCCTATACATATCTCATTGTGAAACAATGAGATTTGAGTATGCTAATGAGCTGGGAGAGAAAGTGACACCAGTTCCTTCAAAGACCAAGCAGTTCAGAGTAAATGTGTCTTTGGACCTTTCTCTTGTTACAAAAGCTATGGAGACAAAGTGTTTCAAATGGCATTCTCCCAGATGCTTGAAGACCACCACCACAAGTGAGTTTCACAGAAGGTAAATGGAGAGTTTTTTAAAAGCCTATTTTGTTGTGCTAATCCATTGAGCAGGGAACTATGGGGATTTCTACTCCTTTAAGTACTACAGCACACAGGGCTGTTCTGCCATGCTCAGCAGGTTTCCAATGACTTGGTATTGACTCAAAGGCAATGAGTTCGGTTTTCATTTTAGAATCCATTGAGCTTTTGAGGATTTTCCTCTTGTAGAAGCTAGTATTATCATAATACATCCCATCCAACATTGTCTTTACATGTTAAGTGACTTTGGGCATGCCACTTAATCTCTTTAAGTCTATTATCAACGATACAGGATTATTATCAACGATTATCAACGATCAAGGATTGCCCTTGTCACTGAACAAATTGTGATGTTTCTTGAATATACAAGGGGGTATATTAGAAAGTTTCAAAGCTATGTATTTATTTATTTTTTTTACAAAACAACCTTATTACTTAAAAGTATAATCCAGCTCTTTTCCTTCGGCATGCCACGTAGATACCCTCGTGTCGCCATGGGCCGCCGCCCTGCCCGATGTTATCGGTATTATAAGAACAAACCCCACTGAAAGTCCCACTGCTGTCGGGGTGTCCCTGAAGCCAAGATTCGCATCTTTGACCTGGGCCGGAAGAAGGCGAAGGTGGAATGAATTCACACCCTGTGGCCACATGGTGTCGGGTGAGTACGAGCAGCTCTCCTCCGAAGCCCTGGAGGCTGCCCGCCTCTGTGCTAACAAGTACATGGTGAAAAGTTGTGGCAAAGATGGCTTCCACATCCGTGTGCCGCTCCACCCCTTCCACGTCATCCGCATCAACAAGATGTTGTCGTGCGCTGGGGCTGACAGGCTCCAAACTGGGATGCGAGGTGCTTTTGGGAAACCTCAAGGGATGGTGCTAGGTGGTGACCAAATTATCATGTTCATCCACACCAAGCTTCAAAACAAGGAGCATGTGATTGAGGCCTTACACAGGGCCAAGTTCAAGTTCCTTGGGCGCCAGAAGATCCACATCTCCAAGAAGTGGCGTTTCACCAAGTTGAATGCCGATGAGTTTGAGGACATGGTGGCTGAGAAGCGCCTCATCCCAGATGGCTGTGGAGTCAAGCACATCCCTCACTGTGGCCCCTTGGACAAGTGGCGGCCCTGCATTCATGAAGGCCTGGGTAGCCTTGTGCTGCCTCACCTGTACCCACCAAATCACCAAGTAAAATTGAGCTTCCTGATATAAAAAATATAATCCATTATACTTAATGTGATTCCATTTCTTGGAAACATCTGTTTGCATAGCTAACACTTTTCTTGTATTTTTTCTTCATCTTTTTGCATCTTCAAATCGCTGTCCTTTCATTCACTGATTTATTTTAAGAAACAAAAAGAAGTTCCATGGAGTAAGTTCAGGTGAGTAAGTTGGGGGGGGGGGCAAGAGAGGCATGCTGTTTTGGGCTCCAAACTGGTGTACTGAGATGGCTGTATGAGCATTGTTGTGGTGACAAAAAACAATCTCCTCTTTGCCACATATCAACCTTTTTTTTTTTGGTCACATCCTGTTACACAATCTTGTCGGAACCTCTAAATAGAAAGCTTGTTTAACAGTCTGACCTGGTAGAATGAACATCAAATGCACTATGAGTTGACATTTCAGTTTGTTTGGGACAGACATCCGGACTACGGTTTGTCATCAATCTATATTTCACCTTTTTGAATTGAGCAAACCACTTACTTGAGTCTTTCATCAAAACTTACTTGAGTGCTGCCCTCATATGCTGTGTTCAACATCACAACAACTTTTGTAGTCTTTTTTCTGAACAGAAGACAAAAACTTGAACTTTCCCAGGCAACCCCACTGGGTTCACTAACTCAGAACAAGTTGCTTGATGCTTGCCTAGCAAGTGCTATGAAAGTTCCATTCCACCCAATGTTATCCTAGTTTTTCTTGGGTACCAACTCATAAAGAAAAATCTATGCATTAAATTGTTAAGTTAGTCTATAGCTTTCCCTTATTCTACAGAGAGACTATATTGTTCTATCCTTGATATTATCTGAGTTTGTGTGCACATTTCTTCCCCCAAACTTATTCCACTGAATTTCAATTATTTGTACATGCATTTCTCTATGTTTTTTGTTTGTTTGTTTGTTTTTGCATATGAAACTGAGCACCTCTGGAACTGAAATTGCATTTTTGATCACTTCATCATCAGAACCTGGGACCATGCTTAGCAATCAATAATATGCTTGAAATGTAATTATCAATCTCCAAAAGAAAGCTTACAGAAGCTTATCTTTTTCTTCCTAGACACCACAGTGTAAAACTCTTGAAATAGGAAATAGAAGGATTTCTGAAGTATAGAGGTGCATATAAAGAAACAACAGGAGATGAAGGTTATAAAGAATAAAGTGGGGATTGAAAATATAAGTATAGAGAACAGGAATAACTGATCAGAGTGTAAGGGGACATTGATAAGGTGTGAGAGAATTAATCCAGATAATGTAATAAGTGCAGAGGCCATTCCTAGCAGAGGACCTGATCATTTTTGAAGCAGAAAAAGAAACGTGTTGGAGAATTGGGAGTTCAGAGATGGAATGGTCAAATAGTAAATATATTTTCCTTTCAACCAGGGGCATGCATTGCTGGGAGTTTGAGGGAACGGAAATTTGAAATTGCATGGCAGGGCCTCCATGCTGCAGATGTCTGAAGCCAAGAACTACAAGGCAAGGTGAATTGGTCAGGATGCTGATGACAGTTTTAAACTTGTTTGACAAGTAGAACAAGACAGGATAATGCCATGAGAAGCCAACTGTAGTATCAAGCCTGCAGTATTGTCTCAGCCAATGTAATCAAGGGAGCAAATCCATCTACTCTGCCTGTTGCTGAAACTGTCTGGGAAACTGTGGACATCTCCACCAAGCAGCTGCAATTCCCAGAGCATGTCGACAGAGTCCTGAGGGAGGTCTTCTGGCATAATGCTGGTAAGCAAGCAGTCTTTATGTGACTGTTTTCCATCCCTCAAACCAGAGACTGCTCTCCCTCGGCAACGTATCTTCCCTGTCTCTCAAACAGAGGAATCTGCCTGACCCTTTCTCAAATCTCACCCAGACGGTGTTTGAGACAAACCAGACCAAGGTGCCAGCTGCACAGAATGATGTCCACTTCTGAGTCCCAGGAAAACAAGAACTGAAGTGTGTTTCAGGGGATGTATTTATGTAGTGCTAAGAACTAAATAAAGGCACTCCGGTGGGACTGTTGGCTAAGAAGTAAACTGCCAACCATGAGGTCAGTGTTCAAATTCACCTACTGCTCAGAGGGAAGGGCAGGAGACATTCTGCTCCCAGGAAAGATGTACTGCCTTGGAAACCCTACTGGGGTTGCTGTGAACCAGAATGGACTCTACTCCATGGCAGTGAGTTTTGGGGTGGAGAATAAATTAAGAACCCTAAGAGTAATATACAGCAACAAAGACAAAATTAAGAAATGAAATTAAACATCCAAAAAGAAGAAGGGATGATGTCTGCACCAGTATTTCCCAATACATTTTCCATAGGAGATCTGCCTCTTTAACCTCATTCAGTCCTTAGGCAGCACAAAATATTAACATGCTAAGCTGCTGAACAAAAAGCTGATGGTCTGTGCATTCCCAGAGGCACTTAGAAAGAAAGGCCCAGTGACCTATGTCCCAAATACCTGCCTTTGGAAATGTCAGGGAGCACAGTGCTATTCTGGCACTCATTGGTTCTCCATGAGCTAAAGTCTGTGATGGCAACAGCTGGTTTGGGGTTTTACCAAAATTCAAATGTGAACATGATGTCTGTTCTTAGGGCTTATGTTCCTAACATTGTACATCTTTGACCCATTTTAAAAGTGTTCTAGTTTTTAATATTTTGGGGTTTCCTTTCAATTGAGGTCTTTCTGTTTTACTTTGCTAGTGACTTTGTATTTTTTTCTGTATATAAAATTCAGGATTGAGAAGTCCACAGAAATAGTAGCTGGATTAGAGATTTCATGAGGGTTGGCAAGGGAGTTGGGAGAAAATGGGGAACTGATAACAAAGGAGTACAAGAAAGAAGAAAATGTAAAATCGATCATAGTAGTGACGGTAAAGCTCTTCTTAACATGAATTCGACGACTGAATTTTATGATATGTGGGTTATGTGCCAATAAAATTGTTTCAAAAATGATTTTTTCATATCTGAATTCTTTTCTTCCATTTAGTAAAACTTGCTTGCCTATCATCATTGCTTTCTTTTGTTTTATTGAGGGGTCTTAGAGGCTAGAATCAAGCTTAGAATCTTACTTTTCACACCCTCAGTAGTTTAAGCTTTTCAGTCCCCTGAAGATAATCATGAATGCTTATCTACCTACTGGTGGAGTCTCTTCACTAGATGTCTTTTTATTTCTCTCTCTATATTTTTTGTTTTTTAAAAATCATTTTACTGGGGGCTCATACAGATCTTATATCCATCCATCCATGCATCCATCCATCCATGCATCCATCCTACAAACAGATTTGTAAATATGTTGCCCTCATCATTCTCAAATCATTTGCTTTCTACTTAGGTCCTTGGTATTAGCTCCTCATTTTTCTTCTCCCTCTCTCCCCCCACTTCCTCATGTATCCTTCATAATGTATGAAGTATTACTATTTTGTCATGTCTTACACTGTCTGATGTCTCCCTTCACACACTTCCCTAATCTCTATACCCCAGGGAAGGGGTTAGATATAGATCTTTGTAATTGGTTCCCCCTTTGTATCCCACCTTCCCTCCACCCTTTCCATATCACCACTTTCACCACTGGTCCTGTGTGGTTCTTCTGCCCTGGATTCCTTTTGTCTCCAGTTCTTATCTGTATCACTGTAGATTCTTTGGTCTAGCCAGAGTTGTAAGGTAGAATTGAGATCATGATAGTGGAGTGGGGAAATTAAAGAACTAGAGGAAAGTTGAGTGTTTCTTCATTGTAACATTGCACCCTGACTGACTTGTCTCCTCCCTGCAACTCTTCTGTAAGGGGATTTCCAGTTGTTTACAGAAGAGTGTAGGGTCCCCACTCTGCAATCCTCCTCATTCACAGTGATGTGATTTTTTGTTCTTTGATGCCTGATACTTGGTTTCACCAATACCTCATGATCACACAGACTAGTGTGCTTCTTCCATGAGGGTTTTGTCACTTCTCAGCTAGATGCCTGCTTGTTTATCCATGTCTTTTTCATGACATTTCTGTAGCAATTGCCTATGTCTCTTAATTCAGCTTTCCCCAGGACAGCTGTGCTTTAAATCTAATATTCCTCTCCTCAATGAAACTAAGTCAGCATGTATCTCCATCCCCCAGAACTGATGCTTCAGTTTCTGGGTTTCTAGCCAAGTTCCAAGGAGCCCTAGTAACAAAACTCATTCCCATTGACTCATGGCTCATAGTCACCAGATAGAATGCTCATGCAGTAGCATAGTGGGTTACAAACTAGAGTAGTAACTGAAAAGTGAGCAGTTTTAACCCACCACTTGCTCCTGGAAAACCCAATATAGTATCGGTTTGGTTGACTGGTTTTGGTTTAGTTGGTTTCCAAGCTCAGACTGCTATTCCCATAGGTAATTGAAATATCTTTGTAGTATCACCAGGCTAATCCAAGCACTCTAACAAACTAATTAACTAATTTTGACTTTTCCACAATTTTGGAAATACTTTATACTTCTTTAGCCAATACTGCTAATATTATTTAAATTTTTTTTTGATTGGCAGGAAGACAACAGACGTCAAGTTGTACTGGAGACAAGCCACACCCCTGGAGCAAATCGCATTGTGAGGGAATTACTGTGATTTAACAGCCAAAGCAATGAGAATCCTGGCTCTGGCAAGTGGAAACAAATCCTCCGCTATCACAGTCATCATTAAGTTAACCAGAAGCAATCCAACAACCCAATGAAATTCTGTGTTATTCTCTTGGAAATGTCCAAGCATCCATTATGATGGCTTATAAGTGTATTATAGTTGGGGAGTGGAGGTGGACATTAACTGTCCTACCTTATATATTAAGAGGAGACACTCAGATATTGGAGAAAATCATATGAGCACTAAAATAAAGGCCAAAAGAAGATAACTATTCAAAGCAAATTTGGCTCAGTGACTTTTCCAGAGCCCCCAAATATGTGGTCCTCTTAGTGGCATCCAATGATAGGCTCCAAATTCTACTCCTTAGGGATGGCACCAATAAGCTAATCTCTCTTTGGTGAGGGAGTCGATCTGTTGTTAATTATGCATATGACTGCTCAACCAATAATTACAGGTCCATGAGATGTCCATGATGCTGTTTTAGACACCCTCAAGTCTCTTGTAATACACAAGAACCTCATGCACAACAGAAAGAAAATTTGCCTGGCTCCATGCCACCATCAAAAGTGTTGTTATTTTTGAGTCCATTGTTGTAGTCAATCTACAATATCAATCTATCTCCTTGAGGGACTTTCCCTCCTTTACTGCTCCTCTCCTTTACCAAGCACGATGTCTTTTCTCAGAGACTGGTCTCTGCTGATACCACCTCCAAAGAAAGTAAGATGAAGGTGGCACCATCCTTGTATCTAAGGAGCACTCTGATCTTACTTCCTCCAAGATAGAATGGACTGTCCTATAAGCCATGGTGATCTCAATGTTATTTTCAGCACAATTCAAATGCATGAATTCTTCTTTGATCTTCCTTATCCAACGTCCAACTTTCACATACCAATGAGACAATTGAAACTACCATAACTTGGGTCAGGCACACCTTAGCCCTCAAAGCAGCATCCATGTGCTTTTTAATCTTATGCAGCAGATTTACGAATGCAACTCCTCTATTGATCTCTTGCCTGCTTCTTCGCCGAGCATAGATGGTGAAGCCAAGCAAGACAAAATCCTTGACAACTTCAACTTTTTCTTCATTTATCATGATGTCACTTGCCTATCGGTGCGGTTGTGAGGATTTGGGTCTTCTCTACTGGGCATTGTGATCCTTGATTTCCATCAGCAAGTATTGAAGTCCTCCTTTCAGCAAACACGGTTGTGTCAACTGCATATTATATGTTGATAAGAAACCTTCCCCTTCCTCCAATCCCAATGCCACATTATTTTGCATATAATCCAGCTCCTCTAACTGTTTTCTGAGCATACAGTTTGAATAATTATTCAAGAGAAAGCAACCCTGACACACACCTCTACACCTTTCCTGATCTTAAACCACATAGTATTCTCATGTTTCATTTGTCCAACTGCCTTTTCCTCACAGAACAAATTTTATATAAGCACAAATAAATAAGTATTCAAGAATTTCTATTCTCAAGGTGATCCATAGTTTGTTAAAATCCATTGGAATAGTCAATAAAACACAAGCAAACAACTTTCTGGCATTCTCTGCTGTGAGGCAAGATCTAACTCATATCTGTAATGATATTGCTGTTCGACTTCCCCATCTTAATTCAGCCTGATCCTCTGGTAGCTCTGTTTATGTACTACTGCAACTGTTATTGGATAATCTTCAGCAAAATGTTACTTGCAAGTGCTAGCAGTGTCATTGTTCTATAATTTGAGCATTCTTTGGGGAATGGGAACAATTATGGGTCTCCTTCATGTGGTTGACCAAGTATCCAGTGCTTCATCAATGTATTGAAACATTTCAATTGATATTCTTTCAGTTCCTGGAACTTGCTTTTGGCAAATGTATTCAGCATAGTTTGAATTTCTGCCTTGAACATCATTGGTTCTTTCTTGCTCCCCTGTTATCTCTTGTAATGATGAAATGTAAGCTAGTCTAATTTTCTTTTTCTTTCAGTACAGTGAGTCTATGTTGTTTTAAGTCTTTCTGGGATGCTTCCTGTATTATTAAATATTTTCCCCATAGCATCTTTCAAAATTGCAACTGGAGGATTTAATGTCTTTTGGGGTTCTTTCAGTTTAAGATACGCTAAGTGTATTATTCCCTTTTGTTTTTCCAGATTGATGTTGTTTCCATTTCATCATAATATTTGCCTTTCTCTTCACAAGCTGTCTTTTGGAATATTCTATTCAGTTCTTTGATATCAGTCTTTCTTGCATTTGCATTAGCTACTGTGTGATTTAGGACAAGTATCAGAATTTCTACTGAAACCCATTTTGATCTTTTTTTCCTTGTTTTTATAATGACCTTTTGCTTTCTTTATATGATATTTGAATATCTTCCGCCGCTCATTCAGGTCTTCTCTCTTAAATGTTGAGTTAGTTATGTATGTTCTTGAGATGTTCTGCAAATCAGGTAGGATAGACTCTTGTTTTTATTTTTGCATCTATGTTCTTGTTTTCACTTTCTTCCTCTTTATCTTGGATTTACATAGAAAGAATTGATAGATTATTTCACAGTCAGCCCCTGGCCTGGTTTTAGCTGGTGACACTGAGCTTCTCCGTCATTTCTTCCCACAGATGTAGCCGACTTCATTGCATGTATCCTATCTGGATACGTCCATCTGTATAGTTGCCTTGAGTGTTGTCAATAAAGAGTGGAGTAGAAAGGGGGAACCAATGATAAGGATCGATATACAACTTCCTTCCTGTGGTATGAACAACAGGAAAATGGGTGAAGGGAGACTTTGGACAGTGTATGATATGAAAAAATAATGATAGTTTATAAATTATCAAAGACTCATGAGGGAGAGAAGAGTGGGGAGGGTGGGTTAATATGAGGAGCTAATACCAAGGGTTTAAGGAGAGCGAAAATGTGTTGAGAATGATGATGGCAACAAAGGCACAAGTGTGCTTTGCATATAATGGATGTATGTATGGATTGTGATAAGAGTTGATGAGCCCCCCCAAAAATGACTAAAAATAGAAAAAGAGAGAATAATAAAAACGTATTTCCTACAAACGAGTGGTTGGTTTTGCAAAATTCTATCATGTGTTCTCCAGATATGTTTCTATTGCCAAGTTCAAATTTTCCATTTACTGTTCCTTAGTCTTTATTTCCAACATTTTCATTCTAATCATCAACAATTGCCAGTGCACTTTGATTGCATTGGTTGCACATTTGCTCAATTTCTCGCTGAAGTTGTTAGAATTCTTCAAGTTCTTCATCACTAGCTTTTGTGCTTGGTATAAAGCTAACTACTAGCTGTACTGTTTGGATTTCCTAGAAGTCAGCATTTGTCTTTGTTTGTTGTACTGTGGTGGATTCGGTGTTGCTGTAATATTGGAAGCTATGGTGTTGGTCATTTCTGATGTCACCACTGTCACTCAGTCAACAAGTTTCAACAGAGTTTCCAGACTCAGAACAGTTAATGACAAAAACTCATTTCCCAATTTTGGAGTTACTGTAAACCTGTGCAGAGCTCTGGAACATTGTCAAATAAAGTCTAATGAAAGGAATAAAAAATATTGAGAAATAAAGTCTAATAAATGGAATACAAAATATTGACAGACATAGTATCCAGGGATAGGTCTCAGATAAGAGGGCCTTTAGAATGAAACTGAAAAGGAGCTGACTTCTCTGAGTGGAGTTGACAGTGATGAAGTGAGTCCAGGAAATCCCAAGGGAGTGGATTCTTCATGATCTTCATCTGTTGATGGGTCATGACTCAATGTAAGGAGAAACAGCTGTAATTATCAGAATGTGGACTGTGTGAAATATGAATCTCGGAAAATTCAAAGTGGCCCAAAATGAAATTGAATGCTTGAAGATTATTATCTTAGGCATTAGTGAGCTGAAATGAACTTGTATTGGCCATTTTGAATCAGAAAATCATATGATGTACTATGTCTGATATAATATAGTCACAGGAATGACATAGTATTCATTGTCACAAAGGACAAAGCAGAATCAATCATGAAGTATAATGGTCATGCTGAGCTTTATAAAGTGAAACATGATTCGATTTGATTAATTTCCTTTTAATGGTCAAAAACCAGAATAAAGGTGGATTCCCAAATAAGAAAAATAAACATGGCATTATTTTTGTTAATTTACTAATCCCCAGTGAAGTATTTCATTTTTATTTTATTTTATTTTTTATTTAAAACCATTTTATTAGGGGCTCATACATTGCTTTTCACAATGCATAAATACATATACTGTGCCAAGCACCTTCGCATGTCTGCTGCTGTTATCATTCTCCAAATATCCACTTCTCCACATGAGCCCTTAATATCAGCTTCCCATCTTTTCCCCACTTCCCATGCTCTCCCTTCCCCACCAACCCTCAAGACTTTGTAAATTGTTATTGTTCTGTCTTATCTCACACTGCCCGACCTCTCCCCAACCCACTCCTTTGATGTCAGTCATCCAGATAGGAGATTATGTGTACATCCTTTCAGCTGGTTCCATCTTTCTACCCCACCTTCTCTCCACCCACCCAGTAGCTCCAATGTAACCACTGGCCTGAAGGGACTCATCTGTCCTGGGTTCCCCATATCTCCAGCTCCCCTCTCTACTAGTGTACCTTCTCTAATCCAGCTGGATTTGTAAGGTAGAGGTTGGGATCATGATAGTTGTGGGGAGAAAGCATTCAGGATCTAGAGGAAAGTTGTATGCATCATGACTGCCTCGCTGAACCTTGATTGGTCTGTCTCCTCCCCGTGACTCCCCTTGAACAGGGTGAACAATTACCCACCAGTGGGCGTTCAGTCCCCACTCTGTTCTCTCCCTCATTCATAATGATGTGATTCTTGTTCTTTGATGCTCGATACCTGCTCTGTTTGGCCCCTCTTGATCACACAGGGTTGTGTGCCTCTTCCATGTCGGATTTGCTGCTTCTGCGCTGACTCGACGACTCGTTTATCTTCAAGTCTTTGAGACTCCAGACACTTAATCATTTTGTATCTGAGCACCATCGTTTCTTCCACTCTGTTTGCCTCTGTATCCATTTGTCTTCAGCGATCGTTATCAGGAGTCAATTGATCCATTGCTTTTGATTTTTGTTCTTTGATGCCTGATACCTGATTGTTTTAGCACCTTATGATCACACAGGCAAAAGAGCTTC
The DNA here is from genome assembly GCA_004026705.1 of Nesogale talazaci. Taxonomy (NCBI): domain Eukaryota; kingdom Metazoa; phylum Chordata; class Mammalia; order Afrosoricida; family Tenrecidae; genus Nesogale; species Nesogale talazaci. The sequence goes on along the minus strand of PVJH01001552.1, from coordinate 20,763 downwards.
TTTTTTGGTGGGCTTTGTTGCTTTACACTCAAGCTTTTAAGACCTCAGACGTTGTATGTTTGATAGCTGGGCACCATCAACTTTCTTCACGACTCTTGCTCATGCTTCCACATGTCCTCAGTGGGTGCCTTGGGGAGATGTGCACACAATGCTATGTTTTCTTGCCCCTGATTGATGCCTGTTGCCTAGTCCTTTCAATACCTTGTGGCCACATTGGCTGCTATGCTTCCTCTGTGTGGGCATGGCCACTTCTCATATAAATGGTCTATTGTTTATCTTCAGGTTTTTAAGACCCCAGACAATATATCCTTGGACAGCTGGACACCATCAGCTTTCTTCAGCACATTTGCTTATGCACCCATTTTACTTCAGTGATTGTATTGGGCCAGTGGGCATCATGGAATGCCAGACTCATAGAACAAAATGTTCTTGCATTGAGGGAGGACCTGGTGAGGGCCCAAGGTCCACTTGTTACCCTAGTACTTAACCTAAAAATATGTTCTTAAAAGTATTCTCTCCTTATAATAGATAATTACATTTGTGTATGGACATGCCTATGTTTAGACTTCTGCAAGTACTCTTTGCCTGCCAGCTCTCTCCTCTATTTCCTTCAATCTTCCTCCTGTCCCACCATTATGCTCCACCTTCATTGGTATTTCAGTGCTTTCTCACAGTTACATTGCCCTTGCTTAATCCCTACCAGGCCTCCCACACCCTCCTTTTCACCGATTCCAGACCACTTGTTGTTCATTTTTAAAACCACATCAAACATTCTGCTTCTAGCAGTTGTCTCTCTTTAAACTACATAACATCTTCCTACAAAATCATAGCCTATAAAATTTTACTCCCTTCTAGGGACCAAGTGTTTAACGAGCAAGGTAAATATAAGTTTACCTGTGCTTGATTATTAATCTGTAGTGAATAGTTCCACATGTTTTTTACTCATGTAAAATTTTTCATTACGGGTTAGAAAGTAAACAAAAGTTGATCATATTAGATGTCATGGAGTCTTTTTCAATTCATAATGAACCTATTAACAACAGAAATAAAGACCCCATTCTGTGTTAACTGCGTATTAATTCTCTCTCTGCCAATTTTTGAAGATATTTTAACATTCCATCTCATTAAGGATCTTCCAATTTTTGCTGATCCTCTATTTAACAAAGAATGTCCTTCCCTTAGGAATAGTCCAACCTGAAGGCCTATCTAAAGTATGTTACATAAAGAAGTCTTATCCTCCTAGCTTCTACGTAGCATTCTTGTCTATATTTCTTCAACACTGATGCATCTGTTGCTGGTGATATAGTGGTTATGCAGTGGTCTGCAAACTGCAAGATCAGCAGTTCAAAGCTGTCAGTGGCTGCATGGAAGAAAGATGGGGCTTTCGACTCCCAGCATCTCAGAAAATGACAAGGCAGTTCTACTATGGATTACAGAGGCACCATGAGCCAGGACCAATTCTATTGAAGTGAGTTTGGTTTGATATGACAGTTTATGTTGTATTTAATATTCTTCACTCACCTCATAATTCAAAGGCATCCTTATGAGGAAATAAAAAATATGTTTGAGATAGGTGCACTTTATTTTTAAAAAATAACTTTTCTAATTACTCATTTAAAGTGATCTTCTGAAGTATAGTTTCCCAATGTAATACAGATTAGATTCTCTGACTATTGATTCATGGTTATTGAGGGTGGATCCAAGTAAATATGAACCCTTGGCAATGTTAGACTTTTCTCTGATTACTGTGATAAAAATTTGAGAGCTCTGTTTTTTTTTAATTGAGGTGCAATCCATAGAGAAATTTGTATTCTTTCATCTTTTGAATAAACCCTCCACATTCGGTAAGCAAGGTTGTATCATTAGCATATCTCCAGTCACTATTGATTTTTCTGTCAATCACAGTGCTGTGCTTTTCTTCATACAACTCATCTTCTTGAATTGTTTATTCAGGATAAAGATAAAGTAAGGATGGTGAAAGGATACAAAACCAACACCCCTTCCTGAGTTTAAACTATGCAATAACCTCTTGTTATATTCAGATGACTATCTACTGGTCTATGTACAGACTTGACACGAGCATAATTGAATGATCCAGAATTCTTACTTTTCTCCATGTCACTTATAGTTTGTTTTGATTCACAGTCTGTGGATGCCATAGTCAAATGTCTTTTTGAGAGTCAATAAAACATTGGTGGATGTTTTTCTAGTATGTTCAGCTTTATCTAAGATCCATCTGATATTAGCAATGATGTGCCTTCCTCTCCCTTTCTATAGAATCATTCTGTAGTTACTGGCAGTTCCCTCTCAATGGACTGCTGCAACTCTTTTAACATTTATCTCCAACAGAAGCTTTCTTGTGTGTGATACTGTAACATTTTAGATAGTTTCACAGTCTTCTGTATCATCTTTCTTTGGAATAGACACAGCTATGGCTCTTGCCTGGTCAGTTGGCCAGATAGTTCACTGTTTTCCAAATTTCTTGCTATAGACTAGTGTGGACTTTTAATATTTCATCTATTTGTTGAAACGTCTTAGTTGGTATTCTATTAATTCTTATTTCCTAGTCCCTGAGGAAGCTGTCTTCTTCCTTAAAATTTTAGATTCTACATTATGTACTACTTCCTAAAATTGTTGGATTAAAATAATTATTTTAGATCTGTATATTCCTCTCATCTTCTTTTGGTATGTCCTTCATTGTTTGATACTTATAGTTTGCACATGTTGTTGATGTTAGGTGTTACTGAGTTGGTCATGACCCCTAGAGATCCTATGCACATTGCATGGTCTTGTGCCATCCTTCCTGTTCTTCCTTTTCCTGAACTCTTTGTTGCAGCTGCAGTGTCAAACCATCTTTTTGAGAGTCTTCCTCTTTTTCACTACAGTTCCACTTTACCAAGTGTGATACCCTCTTCGAGGGACTGGCATCACCTAACACTATGGCCAAACTATGTAAGACAAAGTCTTATGCTTGCCTCTAAGGAGCATGGTGTTGTACTTATCCCAAGATAGATTGTTCTGTTTTTGTTTTTGTTTCTAGCAGTCTGTGGTATTTTCAAGACTATTTTCCAGGAGTATAATTTAAATGTATCATTTCTTCTTCAGTCATAATGTCTAATTTGCACATTCATATTAGGCAATGGAAAATACCATGGCTTGGGTCAGGCTTAATTTAGTCTGCAGAGTTATATCCTTGTTTTTCAATACTCTAATGGGTGCCTGTGTAGCAGATTTACCTAATGTAACACAGCTTTTGAACTCCTGACTGCTGCTTCTATGAACATTGGCAGTGGATTCAAATAAGATAAAATACTTGACAAACTTTCACGGTTTCTCCATTTATCATAATATTTCCTATTGATCTAGTTGTGTAAATCTTAGTTCTCTTCTTTACATTGTGTCATAATTCATCTTTTTTCTCATATTATCCCTTAATATTATAGTTTGAAGCTTACAGCTTATCTTCTGCTTTCTTTTTCAGCTTCAGAAATGCCTGGTGAGTTTCTCCCCTTTGGTTTTCTTACACAAAGTCTTTGCATATTGGATTGCTCGCCATGCTTTGATATCTTTAGCTCTTTTACCTTTTCACTTCTTTATGTTGCCCTATTTTGCATGCAATCTACTCCTCGGGAGTCTTGCTTGCTTCTTTCTGCTTTGTCTTTTTAAGGAGATGATTTTTTCTTCATGTATGGAGTCCTTCCATGATTTCTATTTACTTTTCTTACTAAAGAATCTAACCTTTGATGGGAAAGAAAAACATGAAGATAAAATGAAACACTTTGACACTGCCCCTGCCTTTCATCCTCAATTTTCCTAGAGTGGGGTCATAGCCCTATGTAAACTTGGGGTCTTGTAGATGAGGGCAAAACACTTGGAAAATAAAGCAATCAAATATAAAGAGCTTAGTTCCTCCACTACCCTGCTACTAATTTAGTCTGGGTTGTTTATCTTCAGATTGGTTTAAGAGGGAGATATAATCTTCTTCATGTTTAATCAATTGTTGGCTCAGATCTTATTACATCCACCACACTTGCATTCTCAAAAAGCACAGGAACTTTCCCATTGAAGCAGATCTCCACTATTTAGAAATAGACATCAACTCAATGACAGTGAGTTTGGATTGCATTCTACTACCAAACTCAGTTTCATCTCTTTCATGTCCTGTAAATGGTTTCATCTCTCATTTCTTCACTAATTACTCAGTAAAATTAGTTTAAATTTCTGGATAATCTGGAGCCATATATCTATCTTCACCTATATATGTTGACTGTAGACCACCTTTGTATCAGAGAGTAAGAGGGACAAAGCAGCCTTTCTCAAGGAGCTTACTTCATCTGATTTCTCTCATACAACTTTAAATTACTCTTTCTATTTTATGGCAGTCATTAGCATTATTATATACTCAAATCTTCCAACTGTGTGCGTACGTGTATGGGGGTAGGTGTGGTGTATATGTGCTTATAATTGGGAAATGGGTTGGCTGTGGAGAGAATGTTAAGAAAGTGTTTAAAGGGATTCCCAGCTCAGACTTTGTGATTTTCATAATAAAATGCCTAGGAAAACACTGAAGAAATGAGAGAGTATAATAAACCAAGAAAGTAAGATTGACAACTAATCTATTTCCAGAATCTTGGAGGAATTTCCTCTAATTATAATACTCATGGAGTGGAAAAGTGAAACACAATTGTCAGATGACATTAGCGCATACCTTATCACTCGCAACAGATCAAAACTGCCACCTGAAGGACAAAACAGAGCCACATCTACTGTGCCATTTGACTGTGCCTTGCCTAAGAAATTTAGGATCTATATCCTCCACCAAATAGCCAGAGCTCTACCACACAGAATGTGATACAAGGATGTATAAGTATTGCTTGTGTTTGTAATATATATAGATACGCATACACATACACACAAAACCATATGCATATATCTTCCTTACATGTTTTTCTCTTCCATTTGTACACATATGTGTGACCCCCCCATCTTTGATGGAACAGTTTATTCTTGGCAATCCAAATCCAGATATCAATGATGCCATGAAAGAAAAGCTTGGCAATCTACTTCCATAAAATTACAGCTAAGAAAATTCTGTGGAGCGAAATTTTACTTTCGTACACATGGGTTGGTCACAAATTGAAATAAAGTAGATGTCAAAGGGGCTTTGTTCTATCTCTATTTATATATCTCTATCATCTATCATACATCAATCTACCATCTATCTAACATGACTCTGTCTCACAGTTCAAAAGTTTACATGCATCAATATCTGTATTCTACCACAGGTTTCTCAAATTGGAATTATAAATAATTTTAGGGAGTATAGTTTCCTAAAATGCTATAAACCCTAATTTTTGCATATAATCTCAATGGTATGAAGATATGAGAAGAGGAAATATTTAACTGAGACACTTAGTTTGTCCTTCATTATATTAAGGAAATAAAACCTTATTTACTATTGTAGTTCATCTATACATAGAATTCCCTTCTCAAAATAATAATAAAAATGAAAATATTTACTGGACCTTAAATATTGCATGTCATTCAGAGACATCAGTTCCTCCCAAAGGAAATCCTTCTTGACCATGTGGAAGGAGATTATAGGAGCGGTAGACCTCTAATCAGATGAACTGACACCGTGACAGCAACAGTGGACCGAACTGTAGTAACCACTGTGAGGTTGATGCAGCACAAAGCATGTTTTGCTCTGTTCTATATAGAGAGGCTCTGAGTCAAAACCAACACCATGACCCCTAACAGCAGCAACAACAACCATGGTAGACAGCCTGCATTCAAATCTTAATTCTACATCCTTTAACTTATTTCCCTTTGATCAAATTACTTGACGTGTTTCTGTGCGGATGTCTCCATCTGCAAAGAAGGATGAAAAATAGGAGGATTCTCTCCAGTCACACAGTTAAAGTACTGCACTTCTATATTCACCCAAGAACGACAACTACCACGATCATTACATTTGCGTGATGGGTTCTTACGGTGCTCACTTCACCAATATAGTAAAGTGGCATGTGGAGAGGGGGAACCATGCTAATATAATGGGGGTTTGAGAAAGCATGAAAAATAGAATGAAAACAATGAAACTTTCCATCAATTTTGAGTGAATCTTCCAATTTTCCAGATTCATACTTCTAATTACTATTTTAATATGAGAGTAAGTCTAAAAGTATTGCTCTAAAGACAAGGAATAGTAAACAAACATATAAAACGTTAAGCTGTTGTTTCTCAACATGCCTGTCAGATAGGAGCCAGCTTCATCCCTCTAGGTTTTATCCAAATAATTCTGCACTCTTGGCGGGGACAGAAGATGGCGGCAAGATAGGAAGCTCACACACCCTGAGCTCCAGGAGATCGGTGAGTGGGGGTGACAAGGGAAGGGTGGGGCTCTCATATTGGGTTTTGTGACTCCAGGAAAGCTCAGAGCCCTCCTCTGAACCAGGAGCAGGCACAACCCGCACTCACGCGCTGCCCACAGATGCCAGCACAGGCGCTGCTGGTTCTTTGTACTGGTGGAAACGAGGGTGCGCGCTTGGCAGCCCTGAGATCAGGGACCCACAGTTAATCAGCACCTGCGCACAATCACTGACCAGTCCTTCCCACCCCAAGGTGCGCAGGGTGCCCAGGGGACACTCCACGCAGACTCACACCTTTTGCTCCCCACCCCCAGGGTTTCCTGTGTCCCTAGCCGAACAGAGGGCCAGCCCCTCCCCCACCCAGGAGGCCTGCGCCCAGGCACACCTTAAGGACGCCACCAACTGCCAAGGATAAAATCAACCCATCCCCTAAATCCAAGCCTGCTCACCTGGGCTACACTTTCTAACAAGAGCGAAAGGAACGCCCGCACTCCCCACAGTCACCAGCACTCTTCACAGATGCTGCCAGTTCAGGGTGCCTGCCCTAAGACACAGGACAGAGAGGTCTCCTTTACATTGTCCCCTGGGTAAACATCCAGCCAGTCCTCCCCACCCCAGAGTGCTAGAGGATTTTTTCCCACCTATCTGTGGCAAGTGCCCCGAGTCAGGAGCAGATCACCCAATTCCCAACCCACTCCCATCCTCTGCTCAGCCAACACACTCAATCAGATCTGCAAGGCCCAGCTGCAAACAGTTCCTGAGGAAAGCTATAAGACCAGCCTCCTAAAGAGAGACCCCAGGGCCACAAAAACACCAAGGAAAATGCCACCTAATTCAAATAAATCAAACGAAAAACAGCTAACCGCCTCCACAGTATCAACAAAAGAGAAACTAAATCCGATGCAAGAAGATCAGCTGGACCTAACCGCAGTCATAGAAAATGCGGAGATCAATCAACGACAGAAAGAAATCTTCAAGATGTTACTAACACATATGCAGCTCTTAAGCGATGCATTAAAGAAGAATTGATACAGGAGATAAAGGCCACGCACCAAAGGGAAATCCAAGAACTAAAGAGTGAGCTAACAAAAACTAAAAGTAAGCTCTCAGATTTCAGCCAGAGAATGGAGGAGGCAGAAAACAGGACAAGTGACCCAGAGGACTCACAAGTAGAAATTAATAAGTGGGAGAAAAAAATCTAACAAGTCTATGAGAGAAGCAGAAGAAAATATTAGAAGCCTAGCTGATACTATGAAAAGAAACAACATTAGAATTATCAGTCTGCCGGAGGATGAGGCATCAAGAAAACCAACATCTAAAATAGTGAGGGAGTGCTTAGAGGAAAACTTCCCTAGCTTAATGAATGAAAACCACATAACCATACAGGAGGCAGAAAGAACACCAGCTAGACTAAACCACAAGAATAAAACACCAAGACATATAGTTGTTAAACTATCCAATTATGAGGAAAAAGAGAAAATTATGAGAGCAGCTAGGGAAAAAAGGACAATCACATATAAAGGCAAACAGATAAGAATATGCTTGGACCTATCAATGGAAACTATGAAGAAGAGGAGAGAGTGGAGCAGCATATTCTCAAAATTGCAGGAACATGATGCAAACCCAAGAATACTCTATCCAGCCAAATTATCTATCAAAATTGATGGAGAAGTAAGAGTCTTTCCAGACAAGGAAAATCTCAGAGAATATGCCAAAAGGAACCCAGCCCTACTAAAGATTCTCACCAACCCACTGGGAGAAGAAGAACAACAACAACGACCTAACACACATAGAACGAATCTACCCAGAAACTATCAAAGGGATAACAGCCCCCAAGAAAACTCTGGCTCAGAGATGGAAGAAAGGCAAGAACGAACCACAAACAGACATTGGCACAACCCATGGAAATAGAAAAACATCCAATCCAAGAGTGATAAAATGACAACACAGAGTGCACAGATAGATGTAATAACCCTAAATATTAATGGATTGAACTCAGGTCTTGAGAGACAGAAATTAATAGACTGGCTTAGAAAACATACCCCCTCAATCTGCTGCCTACAGGAGACACATCTTAAGATCACAGAAAAAAATATATTGAGAATCAAAGGCTGGAGAAAAATATATCAAGCAAACAGCAGTTCCAAAAAAGCAGGGGTAGCGATCCTAATCTCAGATAAAATTGACCTCAAAGTGCAAACCATAATGAGAGACAAAGAAGGACCCTGTATAATGCTTAAGGGAAGGGTAGACAATGATCCAATAAGCATCTTAAAGATATATTCCTCGAATGAGAGACCTGCAGAATATGTAAACCAGATACTTCATATGATGAAAAAAGAAATTATAGCTTCAACAATTATAATGGGCGACTTCAACACACCACTCTCTGAGAAAGACAGATCACCGGGAAAGAAACTCAACCAGGAGGCGAGAGATCTAAATACTACAATTAGACAGTTTGACTTGGTAGATATTTACAGGGTCTTTCATCCAAAGGAGAAACATTTCACATTCTTCTCAGCCCCACATGTAAGTTTTTTTAAGACAGATCACATAAAGGGACATAAGGAGAATCTACATAAATTTAAGCATATTGATATCATACAGAACTCACTCTCAGACCACTCTGCCATAAGGTTGGAAATCAACAAAAGGAGAACTAGAGAAAATAATTGGAGAATGAATAATTCTCTATTGCAAAAGGAATGTGTACTGGCCCAGATAAGAGAGGAAATTAAAAAATTTCTAGAAACCAATGAGAACGAAAGCACGACATACCAAAACTTATGGGACACAGCAAAGGCAGTCCTAAGATGAAGTTTCATTGCAATACAGGCTCACCTGAGAAAGAAAGAGTGTCTCATAACTGATACGTTGATACAGAATTTACAGCAACTAGAGCAGATTCAGCAGGATAATCCCACTAATAGCAAAAGAAAAGAAATAATAAAAATCAGGGCTGATAATAATAGCAAAAGAAAAGAAATAATAAAAATCAGGGCTGAGATTCAGGAGAGAGAAAATAAGAAAACAATGGAAAAAATTAACGCCGCTAAAAGTTGGTTCTTTGAAAGAATCAACAAAATTGATAAACCATTGTCAGACTTAACCAAAGAAAGGAGAGATAAAATTTCAATAGGAAGAATAAGGGAAGAAAGAGGGGATATCACAACTGATCTGAATGAAATCAAAAGAATAGTCACTTAGTACTACAAAGATCTATACTCCAATGAAACAAAGATCTATACTCCAATGAACTCAACAACTTGGAAGACATGGACAAATTCTTGGAAAAGCAATCTCTTCCTAGATTGTCTCCAATGGATGTCAAGAATCTTAACAGATCCATAACAATAGGAGAAATAGACAAGGTTATCAACAAAAAAATCACCTGGACCAGTTAGCTACACAGGAGAATTCTACCAAGCATTCCGGAAGAACTGACACCAACCCTACACAAGCTCTTTCAAAGCACAGAAAAAGATGGCAAACTCCCAAACTCTTTCTATGAAGCTAGTATAACACTGATACCCAAACCAGGCAAGGATCCCACAAGAATTTAGAATTACAGCCCAATATCCCTAATGAATATTGATGCAAAAATCCTTAATAAAATACTGGCCAGTAGAATGCAAAAGTATATAAAACAAATAATTCACCATGACCAAGTAGGGTACATTCCCAGAATGCAGGGGTGGTTCAACATATGAAAAATCATTAGTATCATTCACCATATTGACAGGAAAAAAATAAGAATAATATGGTTATATCCATAGATACCAAAAAAACATTTGACAATATTCAACACCAATTCATGTTTAAGACACTCAAGAAGATAGGAATAGAAGGAAAATTCCTCAAGACAATACAAGCTATATATGAAAAAACAACAGCCAATGTGATAGTCAATGGAGAAAAGACAAACACAATCCCACTGAAAAAGCGGACCAGACAAGGATGTCCACTGTTCCCTCTATTGTTCAATATTGTACTGGAGGTTTTAGCTAACAGCATAAGGCAAAGAAAAGACATAGAAGGTATATGGCTGGGGAAGGAAGAGGCGAAATTATCATTATTTGCAGATTATATGATTATGTATATGGAAAACCCCAAAAGCTCCACAAAGGGATTACTGAAAACAATAGAGAAATATGGCAGAGTGGCAGGATACATGATCAACAATCAGAAGTCAATTGGTCTGCTGTATACATCAGATAAGACCACAGAAGAGGAGATAAATAAAGAGGTACCCTTCACAATAGCCAAGCATAAATTGAAATATCTAGGGATATACAAAAAGATCTATATGAGGAAAATTATAGAACACTATTACAAGGAACCAAAAATGGCTGCAAGAAATGGATATATGCCATGCTCATCAATCGGAAGACTCAAGGTAGTAAAGATGACAGTCCTACCCAAGGCACTATATAAGTTTAATGCAATATCAATACAAGTACCATCCTCCTTCTTCAAAGAAATGGAAAAAATGATTACCAACTTCATATGGAGAGGGAAGAAGTCTAGAATTAGTAGAAAACTCCTCAAGAAGAAGGACATCATGGGAGGGTTTGCCTTACCTGACTTTCGCACATACAATATAGCCACAGTGGTCAAAACAGCATGGTATTGGCATAATGACAGATACTCAGACCAATGGAAAAGAACTGAAAATCCAGAAATAAAAACACAAGCATACAGACAACTGATCTTTGATAAGGGCCCCAAAAGTATCAAATGGGAAACAGATTCCCTTTTCAACAAGTGGTGCTGCAAAAAATGGATATCTACCTGTAGAAAAATGAAGCAAGACCCTTACCTCACTCCATGCACTAGAATGAATTCAAGGTGGATTACAGACCTGAAAGTAAAACCCCAAACTATTAGGTCCATCAATGAGGAAATTGGGAACAATCTGGGAACACTTGCACAGGGACTACATAGGCTACCAGAAATAGGAAAAGACACAAACACAGAGGAGGCTTAAATAGACAAATGGGATATACTAAAGATAAAACACCTGTGCACATCAAAAGAATTCACCAAGAGAGTAGTAAGAGAGCAGATAGACTGGGCAAACATCTTTGGCAATGACAAATCAGATAAAGGCCTTAGTACTAAAATCTATAATACCCTGATAGCTTCCAAAAAGAGCAAAACTAACTGCGCACTGAAGAGTGGGCAAAGGAATTAAACAGAAGTTTCACAGAGGCAGAAATCAGAGAGGCCAATATATATATGAGAAAATGCTCCCGATCATTAACCATAAGAGAAATGCAAATCAAAACAACAATGACATACCACCTAACACCCTCAAGGATAGCCCAATTCAAAAAGTCAGAAAGTAACAAATGCTGGAGAGGCTGTGGAGAGATAGGTTTGCTTATCCACTGCTGGTGGACCTGCAGGTATGTACAGCCACTATGGAGATCAATTTGGAGATATCTAAAATAGATGGATATTGAACTACCATACGACCCAGCAATTCCCCTGCTGGGCATGTACCCAAGACCAGAGATCTGTGCTCCAATGTTCATCGCAGCACAATTCACAATTGCAAGGAGTTAGAAGCAGTCCATATTCCCATCAACTGATGAATGGATTAAAAAGCTGTAGTACATACATACATTGGAGTACTATGCATTGCTCAAAAGCAGTGATGAACTCATGAAGCATGTCATCGCATGGGAAGAACTGGAGGAAATTATGCTAAGTAAAATTAGCCAAGCACAAAAGGGCATGTACAATATGAATCCGCTGAGGTAAGCAAATTAATAATTTTAAAATTGGAAAGGAGCATTGGGAAAAAGCTACTATATAGAGAAAATCCTTGGAGAAGGCCCAGGTAATATGGCAAAGGCCAGATCAAATCTAGGGCTACCTATGGTAGCCATCTAGTGGGGAGGGATGAGGGGGGGCAGATGGCAATGTGTAGAAAAGGAAGAGGGCACTAAACCATCAAAGGGGAGCATATTGTTTATATGTCCACAGGGAAAGAGGGACCAAACTTAAACCTGGATACCCAGGATGTGAATGCAGCATGACAGCATGGAGTGGAGAACCAGTGGAAGGACCTGATAACACAACCCCAACCCCAACTATAGGGGCAACCACTTCTCTGAAAGAGGAATTTGCCTTGGAGGTCAGCACTGAAGCTGAAGCTTGGGGAGTGAGATATGCCTGACCAGAGCACATGAGAACAAATGAAAACGGACGAAGAGAGAATGACGTACATCCTGGCCCACCAAGCCTCCAGGACGATATTCCAACTCAGAACAGCTAATGCATAAAGAGGACTATATGGCCAGCCCCATTATGAAATACGGCTACCCTCACTGACCCAAGGCCTATTGGGGCCAGGAAGAAGAAGTGGGGTCAAGATTATACCCTGTTGGACACAACCACACCAATGCAAAGCACTAAGAGTGTGCAACAGAGCGTAGAGTCACAGATGGAGTGACAAGGATATACTTTGGGGACAGGGTATTGCCACTCCATCTGACTCAACCAGGGGTCACTTTAGGAGGTCAACTACAGCCCTTGAACTTTATACAGGTTTTTATATTGCTATTGTTTTTATTATTCTGTTACATACTGCATAGTACATTAAGAGGGTTTCTTGCTGTTGTGTTTTATTTGCTTAAGTTACTCCATTTTAGGAGACCTTTTTTGTAAACATTGTTACCTCTGCAGGTCTATCTAGACAAGGTAAACTGGTCAAAGAGGTTGTAGCTGAAACTGACAGGACTGATGGTTCCAGGGTAGGGGGCATTGAAGAGGGGAGGAGGGGCAAAGGTGCTGATGTCAACCAGCCCAGGATAAAGGGAATAGCAATTGATACAAATTCACAGACAAGGCGGGTGAGAGAAGGCCAATAGAGATTGATTAAGACTAATGTAACAGAGAGAAAATACTGAAACCCAAATGGAGACTGAGCATGATAGTGGGACAAGAGGGAAGCAAATGGAAATAGAGGAAGGAACTGGGGGGTAATGGGCCTTTATAGAGATTCAAATACAGGTATGTACTTAGGGGCATATATTTATAATGGGATGGGGAGAGAGATTAACGTGCATACCTATAAGGTTAGTAGTAGGACAACAGATGGGCATTGGACCTCCACTCAAGTACCTCCTCGGTTCAAGAACACTTTGTTCTATTAAATTGGCATTCCAAGAAGCTCACTTTTCCAACATGGTCACTGAAGACAACGGTGTGCATAAGCAAAGGTGGCGAAGAAAGCTGATGGTGCCTGGCTATCAAAAGATGGAGCGTCTGGAGTCTTAAAGGCTTGAAAGTAAACAAGCAGCCATCTAGCTCAGAAGCAACAAAGCCCACATGGAAGAAGCACACTAGCTTGTGGAATCATGAGGTGTCAAATGGATTAGGTATCAGATTTCAAGAACTAAAAAGCATAACATTGCATGCTCACTTTCCTGATATGATCATTGAGGACAAATGTGTGCATAAGCAAATGTGGTAAAGAAAGCTGATGGTGCCGGCTACCAAAAGATATAGCGTCTGGGGTCTTAAAGGCTTGAGTAAACAAGCAGCCATTCAGTTCAGAAGCAATAAAGCCTACACGGAAGAAGCACACCAGTCTGTGTGATCATGAGGTGGTGAAGGGATCCGGTGTCAGCCATCAATGAGCTAAAATTATATTATTATTAATGAGGGGGAGTACAGATTGGGGACCCAAAGCCCATCAATAGGTGAGGTGACATCCTCTTGCAGAGGGGTTACAAGGAGGAGATGAGCCAGTTAAGATACAGGGTAGGAGCTATGAAATATGTAACCTTCCTCTAGTTCCCATGCTGTCTCCCACCCACTATGATGACCCCAATTCTACCACATAAATTCAGCTAGACCAGGAGATGTACAGTGAAGTTGGAAACATGGGAAACTTAGGATAGATGATCCATCAAGACTAGTAATAGGAGTGGTAATACCAGGAAGGTGGAGGGATGGAGGAATAGAAAGGGAGAACCAACTTCAGGGATCTACACGTAGCCTCCTCTCTGGGACATGGACAACAGGGAAGCGAGTGTTGGGACACATTGTACAGTGTACAGTATGAAAAAAGACAATTTTTAAATTACTAAGGACTCAAGGGGAAGGGGGGAGGAAGGGTAATATAGGGAGCTGATACTGGGGCTCTGGAGGGAGGGAGAATGTTTTGAGAGTGATGATGGCAATGGGTGTGTAAATGTGGCCTGCATACAATTGATGTTGGTATGAATTGTGATGGGAGTTGTATGGGTCCCCAATAAAATGATTTATTTAAAAAAGGGGGGGGAAGGGAGTTTTTGTTTTTTTTTTAAAGGAGCTTGTACCAAGGGCTCAAGTGGAAAATGTTTGGAAATATATGTGGCAGCATGTGTGCAAATGTGCTTGATACAAATGATGTACTGAATGTTGTAGCTCTAAGACCCCCCAATAAAATTATTAAAAAATAATAATTCTGCACTCTTTAAGCTATTCCACATTAAAGTAGCAAGTTTGGAGTTCCAATGGTACTCAAATAGTTTACCTCTAGATTTGTTTGTGAAACAAAAAGATATCAGAAGGCACAAGATTATTTGGTTGATAATGAATAAAAAAATTTAATGTTAACACCCATAATTTTCCTGACTTTGAATATGTTACCTTCTGTGTTAGACAGTATTGATTAGGAAACAAATCCATTGGCACTCATAATTGTGTAAAAAAGAGCTTTATATTGAAGAGCAATTGTATATTGAAAAAACATCTCAGCCCAATCCATATCAAGTTCATAATTCTTTTATTTATTATAAATACTTTTATTGGGGGCTCTTACAGCTCTTATCACAATTAATACATTCATCCATTGTGTCAAGCATATTTGCACATATGCTGCCACCTATCATTTTCAAAGCATTCTCTTCCCACTTGAGTCCCTGATATCAACTCCCAATTCTTCCCCCTCCCTCCTCCACCTCCCTCATGAACCACTGATAAGTTATAGATTGTTATTTTCATATATTGTCTTACCTCTTTCCTCACCCAGTATTCCTTTGTTCATTCCCCTAGGAGGGTGTACAGGTTAATCCTTGTGATCCCCATTTCTCCCACACCCTCCAATAATCCTCCTGGTATCTATACTCTCATTGTTGACTCTGGGGGCTTTATTTATTCTGGATTCCTCATGTTGAAGTCTCTCATCTGTATCAGTGTGCATGTTCTTCTCTATTTATATTTGAAAAGTAGAATTGAGGTCATGATAGTGGGGGAAGGAAGCATCAAGAATTATAGGAACGTTTTGTGTTTCATGGGTGCTATACTGCACCCTGACTGGCTTATCTCTTTCCTGTAACCCCTCTATAAGGGGTTATCCAATTGGCTACAGATGAGCATTGGGTTTCCACTCCATGTCCCCTGTCCCCACCATTGACATTGAAATGAAAAGGGAAGGAGAGGGTGATGAAGACATCCTGGCCCAACAAACCCTGAGGTACATAATTCATATTAGCCCATATATCTGATAATAGTTCATACATTCTTCTTTAGATTCACAAAGCACAAACAATGATGCCAAATTTAGAAATATCTCAGGCTGGTGAGTCAAAAGTCTTGTGGATTCAGTGGCAGTGGAAGCATCTCAACACTGGCGTGGGTCTCCATATGACCCCTGTGGTTCTTAATATCCTAATGTTGATATGAGATTATGTAACTACCACCCTCACCCCCAAAATTGTCATAATCTTATAAGTTGATCTCTCCATCTTAAATTTATCTCATCCAGTAGATATCCTTGGAAGCCATTGCTTCATTGACCTTGCACTCTGGATCTTATTGGTCAATTAATACTTGTACCTGTATACATTGAAAACATTGCCTTCATTAGCTTCACTCTTGCTTAAATGATGGTGGAAAGATCAAGTCTTTGTACAAAGTTTGAATCCTGCCATGTTGAAGGGCAGGTAAAACCAGGGCAACTATTTAACATTGAAGGTGCTGAACTGTGTGAAAACCCAATTTTACTGTTGAGATATAGAAAACACTATGGACTTCAGTCACAATATTGTCATCCTTGTTGACTGACAGCCTTCCTTATATTGGGGCACTTTTGAGATTTTTCCCAATTTTCCTTAGAATGCTTGATCCAGTTTAAAAAATGTTGTTTTATGCAAGGCAGATTCCCACCCACCTGTTTCAATCCTTCAGTGATTTGTGAAGATGTCCTCTTGAATTTTGTTAAAATGCTGATATTAACCCTCAACTCAAAATTGCTCATCTCTATTACATGAAAAGGTATTGATTTTTTAAAGAACTCCTGTGATACTGTCTCCCTTCTCCCCTCCTCACCAAACAAAAAACAAACAAAAAACAAAACTGTGAGGGCAATGAGTAATTATGTGTGATTTCAATTTACACATACTCAAGTCACTGCCATACAGTCGATTCCAATTCACAGGGGATACAAATACAACAATCAATGTATAACACACACACACACACACACACATACACAGTCAGGAACATGAACAACAGAAATGTGGGTGAAGGGAGCCAGCAGAGTTAGTGGGTTGGAACTGCAGACATTGGAGAAAGCAGTCCAAACTTACCTGACAGCACCCCCAGGGATCCCTAATGAGACCAGGGCAAGTTCATTACTGAGAGAAAAACTGTGCTGCCATCAGCGGATCTCAGAACAATTTAACTACATTTTGTTTGGAAAAGAGTCTATTCTGACTCACTGTGTCTCCTAACCCTTCTTTTAGAAGAACTAACATCAGATTACAAGGGACTGGAGGTGAATATCTTCAAAATGTCCAACTCTTCCAAGATGCGATTCAGTTCTATCTCCCCCCACTTCTCCTCTGAACATAGTTTATTCTGCCATTTGCTGCAAGTCCCAGGATGGTGGGTGCTGATCAGTCCCAAATCTGAAGGACAGGCTGAGGAGCAACAAATGCAGGAGCCAGATCCTGAAGCAATAATGTTCAAAAGTTACAGCAGATTTCCTGGCTTCTATCACAGCTCAGTCAGGAAATAGAGGTCTGGTTTCCCAGGTGATGTGATTTGTGTTAGAAATGTGCAGTTCTACCAATACATATGTCCTATCTGAGCAACAGATGTAGTTTCAAACTAAATCCTCTACTAATTAATTGTCTCTAAGACGTCATGAGGCAAAACACTAAGGGTGTGCAGCAGAGCATGGAGTTGCTAATGGAGTGCCAAGGGTATACTTTGGGGCCAGGGTGTGGTACCCCATCCAACTCAACAGGGGGACCCTGCTGGAGGTCAACAAACAGCTTTTGAACTGTTTTCATGTTGTTATATTGTTACTATTTTTATATTTTAACATATATATGGGACATTGTTTTTTTTGGTTATCATTGTTTTATTTTCTCTTGTTGCTTCATCTTAGGATGCTTTTTTTGTACATACTGTTGTCTCTGTAGGTCTATTTAGATAAGATAGGCTGGATGAACCATCTGGAAGTGAAAATGACAGGACTGATGGTTCCGGGGGATCATGAAAGATGAGGAGGTAGGGGAAAGGAGGTGGTGTTGATTATCCGAGGAACAAGGGAACAACAAGAGAGACAAAGTCAGTAGGTAGTGGGTGTGAGAAGCCTGATAGGGATTGATCAAGAGCAATGTAGCAGAAAGAAAATACTGAAACCCAAATAGAGGCTCAGCATGATACTGGGACAAGAGCAAAGTAAAAGGAAATAGAGGAAAGAACTGGGGGTAAAGGGCATTTATAGAGGTATAAATACAGGCATGTTCATAGGTGGTGGTGGGTATATGATGGTGGGTAAATAGGTCAATGTGCATACACTTATAGGGTTAGTATTAGGACAGCAGATGGGCATTGCGCCTCCACTCAAGTATATCCTCAATGTAAGAACACCTTCTCAACACAATCCCTGAAGACAAACGTGTACATAAGCAAAGGTGGTGTGAGGAAAAGTGACGGTGCTCAGCTTTCAAAAGATGTAGCATCTGGGGTCTTAAAGGCTTGAAAATAAAAAAGCAGTCATCTACCTCTGAAGTACCAAAGCCTACAGGGAAGACACCATGAGGAATCAAAAGGATCCAGTATCAGTCATCAAAGAACTAGAAATTATATCACTATAAATGAAGGGAAGTACAGATTAGGGACCCAAAGCCCATCAATAGATGAAGTGACATCCCCCTATAGAGGGGTTGCAGGGAGGAGATGAGCCAGTCAAGGTACAGAGTAGTGACAATGAAATATGCAACTTTTCCCTCATTCTCCAAAGCTTCCTCCCACCCACTATCATGATCCCAATTCTACCTGACAAATCCAGCTAGACCAGGGGATATACACTGAGTCATAGACATGGAGAATTGGTATAGATGATCCCTTCAGGACTAGTGGTGATGTCAGGAGGGTGGAGGGATGGTGGAATAGAAAGAGGAAAGCAATTTCAGGGATCTACATATAACCTCCTCTCTGGGATATGGACAACAGGGAAGTGAGTGAAGGGACACATCAGGCAGAGTATGATATTAAAAAGTGATAACAATTTGTAAATTATTAAGGGTACATGGGGGAATAGGAATGGGGAGCGAGGAGAAATAAGGGGGGCTGGTACTGGGAGCCTAAGTGGAGGGAGGGTGTTTTGAGAGTGATTGTGGCAACAAGTGTGCGAATACGGTCTGCATACAATTGATGCTTGTATTGATCATGATGGGAGTTGTTTGAACCCCCAAAAAATGATTTATAAAAAGGGGGGCTGATCCCTGGTGGTGGAGTGGTTGTGTGCAGGACTGGGTTGGTGGTTAAAATCCAGCAACAACTGTCCAACAGCAAGGCTGGACTTCCTAGTCCCACCAGGGCAGTGATGGCCCACGCCCACCCAAAAAAGGAGGGGGAAGAGGAGCTTATACCGAGGGCTCTAGTAGAAAATATTTGGAAATGAATATGGCAACATGTGTACAAATATGCTTAATACAAATGATGTATGGAATGGTTCAAGAGATATAAGAACCTCCAATAAAATCATTGAAAAAAATTCCCCCAAGGAATCAAAGGGTAAGATTTGATTCACACCCTGTGCTTAGGTAGAGTCTAACAATGAAGGGAGTATGGCCAGTGTATTCCTTAGAGAATTAAGAAAGAAAATTATATACCCTGGTGGAAAAAGCCCCAGGGTCAACCACAGTCAGGGATTAGATGAGAACAAATTAAAAGAGAACAAATATACCTTGTATCCTCAAATTATGTTATTTAGAGAGGTTAAAAACAAACAAACAAACAAACAAGAAAACTCACTGCCAACAAATCAACTCCTACTCATTAAGACAAGATCTATCAAGAGCAATGATGCGTATCATTAGAAAAGGGAAGGCTATTATTGGAAGAAAAAAAGGACCAATAATTATACACATAATTCCAGTGACACATGATGTGACAAATAGGAATTAAAATTAGGGATGCAATTAAAAGGATAGAGAAATTAAAGATTATCGGTGTTAATCAGGGGCAAGAGGGAGAAAAGCCCTGGGGATTATACACTAAACAAAGTGTTACAGGTTTGATTCCACCAATTTCTTCAAAGGAGAAAGATATGGAAGTCTGCTGCAATGAAGATTTAAATCCTCTTAAACCCAGTGAAGCACTTCTGCTTTGCCTTGCTATGAATCAGAATAGAATGGCTGGCTATGGGTTTGAGTTGGGGTAAAAATGTGATGAGACCTGGTAGAATTCTGAATAGGTGTTTGACTACTAACTGGGCGGTCTATTGTTTGAAGTCAGAAGCTGCTCCATGGATTAGAGATGTGGCAGTTTGCTTCTGGAAATATTTACAGCCTTGGAAGCACACTCTGGGGACAGTTTAACTTGTCCTATAGAGTCACGATGAGTTGTAATAAATCCTATGGCAAGAGATTTTTGCTTTTATTTATAGTTAGCACTGAATGACGGTGTAACTTAATAAGAGTAGAATTAATTAGCATGCAAATGAAAAAGGTTACAAAAAACAATAGTAGAAATAAAATGAAACAGTAGAAAATTCAATGATAATTTTAGTTTGAATTAGCCTACATTTGAGCAAGGCTTTTAGTATGCTTTATTTATGCTAGTCTAGAATAGTGTACTAGAGTTTTGTAGGTCCTCAATAAATACTTAAGAAATAGTAGATAAATTCCAACAATATATGTAAATCTCTAAAAGGATAATTGTAAGGAAGATATTTGTAGCAAGATAGATTTAGGGAAAATAAAATATGTATAAGAAAAGAATTGTGGGCTGAGCTCTGGTGGCAGAGTGGTTGAGTGCGGGACTGCAGCTCATTGGCTTGGTGGTTCAAATGCAGCAGTAACTCTCCAGGAGCAAGGCTGGGTAACTCCCACGAGGACCAGAAGGCAGTGATGCCCAACCAGAAAAAAAAGAAAAG
>PVJH01001551.1:0-203758 GCA_004026705.1 Nesogale talazaci | reverse complement strand
ACCATCCATCAGTTTGCCATACTATGGTGGCTTGCATGTTGCCACCAGCATTTCACATGCCAACAGGCTCTGCCATGATAGATATGTTTTGCCAGCAGAGCATCTGGACGAAGACAGAAGAAGAGGGTATCTGGTGACCTTTCTCAACTGCTCTCTTCCTTCCACACACGGTGCTCATGGGAATTATGGGAAAGGACTAAATTGACCTGTTCAAGGGTGGAGAAAGAAAATGAAAACAAATGGAAGCTTTTTCTTTGAATGCTCAGCAAGGCACACAGGGCAGTGAACTTTTTTATCTGAGAAATGGAACATGAGCAGATTTCCCCTCCTCCAGAGAACCTACAAAGCAAATTCTATTGTTACATGTATAGAAAGTTAGTGTTTGCTCAACTGTGAGAGCTTTTTGTTGTTGTTTGGGGTCCTTTTTTGTTTATTTCCTTTTCCTACTCTTCCTTGACTAGGGTCTAAGAATTACCTTTTTAAAGGTAAGGATTAGCATTTTAACCACTCAGCTTGTTTGGCATTGACCTATTGATTCTATCATTTGCATTGGCTGACATTGCCCCAGAAAATGGAAAAAAGCTAGGGAATATCAGTCTTTTTTACAAACACTGGACGCAAAACATGATTGACATCACTGTTGGGCAGTGGATTTTTTTTAATGGTATGCACACTGAATAATTAGAAATCAAATCCTATTGACTGTACAGGGACATAATCATATGAGCTTAAAACTCACTGTGGAATCTAACTCAGAGTCACCTTATGTTTATGAGGGTATGCAGCTTTATGGAAGTAGAAAGTTCCATCTTTCTTCTGTAGAGCAGCTGATGGGTTTGACCCACCCCCATTCGGGAGTAGCCCAACACTGAACACATGGTGACACCACTGCTTCCAGCGCAGACTTTGAACTTGATCCAGTGGGCCATACCCTAAAAGGTTGTCAGCTGTTAATTGAAAGTTAAGGTGTCCAAGCATCTCAACCGATAACCCCTTCAAAGCTTATGCTCCTAATAATGGTAACTACTAATAATAAGAAGAAAATGATAACTCTTTAAAATGAAGTAATCAACTTACCTGAAGATGGACTGAGGCTGGAGGGGTCCAAGTGGAGCCCCTTGATGGTTCCCTGTTCTCATCCAATGGTTCCAGCCACAGTGCACCCTGATACCGTACAAGTACTGGAGGGTCTTGTTTCTTTAGGTTTTATTTCATTTCTCTCCTGGATGTTTTATAATTTGCCATGTACAAATCTTATTGTATTTTTAAAATCTTTGCTGAGTAGTTCACATCTGGGTGAAAAGTGAGACTCTCTCTCCTCCTCAAGAGTTACGCACTTGGAAACCCACAGGGGCAATTTTGCCCTGTCCTGCAAGGTCACAGTGAGTCGGCAGCACCTTCGTGACAGGAAGCTTGCTTTAGGTTTGGCATTCCCATTTGCTATTGCAAATAGTGTTCCTTTTTGAAAGTTCTATCTTACTGTGTTTACAACAAAAGTTTGCACAGTAATGTAGATCCAGGTGCTGCAATGCCTTCCATTCTCTTCTCGTTCAGTTTTGCCATTACCGTGTTGAAGCCTCCTCATATGATTAATTTTGCTAAAATTGTGTACACACACACTCCAATTATGCTCACCCAAGGTACCCCGAGGCTGTAGTTTTCTGGTCTTGTCGTGTGTTTTGCTGATGTGAGCATTCAGGTAATGCAGACCTCAAGCATAAATAGATCATATTATCTATTCCTCAGTTTCTGAAAGACATTGTTGAAAAACTGATGGTGCTGCTTCTGTAAATGCTTTTTGGAAGTCACTAGTGAAGCTATCTAGACCTTGTAGTTCCTTTATTGGGAGAGTTTAACTACAATCCGATTCCTTTAAGAGGTCTCTGTTTTGTTTTTTAGTGAGTCAAGTGAAATTTTAATTTATGCAAGCTATTTCCAAGCGACTCTTGTGTTCTGGACGCCCAGAATAGTCCCTCTGAAATATTGCACAGATGTAAGCTCTTAGAAATGCAAACAAAGCAGGAGGAAGCAAGGGCATCTGTGCATCAAGTCAAGGGCAGCCTCTGTCAGCCCTGGGGGACATAGGAGAGCTGCCTCCCGGGGTTGGTGGGCTGCAGTTTGTATGGGAGCAGATCACTAGCTCTTTTCTCTTGTGAATCCACTGAGGGGATTCAAGCTACTGCCCTTTTGGTTACCAGGCAATCATTTCCACCCTTCCTCTGCTAGCACTCCTAAATATGTCAGTAAGTAGTGAACAGGCCCTAGGCAATACTTGTGAGCACATGACATCATGTCATAAATGGTAAACAACAAACTATTACTTTTTTTTTGCCCCAAAGACTGAACTACATACCACAGCGGTACACATTTGGTTTATCACTTGACTCTATTAAATACTTTAGCGCAATGTGGAGACCACTGTGGATAAGTATGGGGAATGGGTGCATGTGTTTAACAATGCAAGGAGATTACACCAAAATGTTTTTCCCATGTTGAATCTTGCATTTATCATCTGGTCATGAAATCATAGCTATTTTATTTTCCTATTGCTGAAGTTGATTTCCTGACATTATCAAAAAGGTTTTTGCATCTATTTAAAGGAAACAGAGTTTTTAAAGACATGAGCTCACAGTGTTTATGCTAATGGGAGTGGAGACACCACCACGTGAGAGATGCCAACAATTTTTAGAAGACTGAGTAAGGCAATCTTGGCATGTGAAAGAAAGGCTGACCCGTGGGCCTAGTGAAGGTGGGTGTGGGTGTAGCCACCAGGGAGCAAACCGACTGGCACCACAGTACCTCAGAAGACTTTACAAGAATTCAGAAAGGTTCGGGGGTTTAAAACAGTAAGTTCCTCTTGTGACAAAAGATGCTTAGAATATTGAAATGTGTAAGGAAGAGTCAGCAGCTCACTCTGCCCCAAATCTCTCTTCTATTTCAGCATGAATGCAAAAAGTTTTACTCTCTGCAGAATGGATACAAGATAGGGCCTGGATTCAGGAACAACAGGTGTAGCTAAATCCCTCTCTGAAGAATTGATGGATCCAAGGAAACTATCTCGAGTACTGAATACAGGAGTCCCTTGCAGAAACCAGGCAGATGCCTTCTTGTCCCTATGGTTCATCCTCATTAGGCTGCAAGCTTGTCTGTGAACTCAATTTCTTTTTCTGTCAGCCTTCTAATGTTTCACTTGCAGTGATGAATGGGTATAAAGATCATAGACACTGGAGACAAACCTCATCATGAGAGGCAAGGGTTAAAATGAAGAGAGAAAAATAAAGGAAAGAATGCAAGGAGCAGAACAGCATTAAGACTCTCCAGAGAGTGTAACAGGGAGTGAATCCATGAAGCAGGAACAGGAAGCTATATAAAAAGAACAGCCAGGGAAATCAAGAAGAAGGAGTGCATGATGACAATATAAGACCTCTCATTAATGCATTATGAAGACTTTTAAGAGAGTGTTGACAGGGCATTCAACCTCTGGAACTGGCCAATGGTGGGGTGGGGGGCGGTATAGGGTGTTTAGGGGGTAGTGGTAACGAAGCCCTTGGAAACTAAGTGTATGAGTGTTCGATGGAAGGGTTGGAAGAGAACATAAAAAACCATAGTTGGAGAACAAGGGAAAATATTCAAGGAAGGTAGACTTTTCAAGAGATTCAGGAAGTGAATGCAGTACAAAGTTCTAGACAGACGACAAAGGAGGCGGAGAAATGGGGGAAATCACTAAAAAAAAAATCCAAAGCATGTTCCTGGAACTAAAAGGCATGAATGTGCATCTTGAAAAGACTGATCATTATACATTGTCATGAAAGTTTGGATTATCAGAGAGAAAGATAAGTTCCAGCAACTTGCAGAGAAGGGGGCATGGAAAAGGAAGCAAACCCGAAAAAATGCCGATCACATAGAAAGGCTTGGGGAGAAGAACAGTAACAAACCCTAAAGGTTTAGTTACACAAGCACTTCCCCATGTGGGTGAGACTTCCCGCTGGGGGGCGCTGTAATGATCAACGGAGCTACAAAAGCAGTTACCTACACCTTTTCAATATAGGAGGAACACTGAGTAAACTTTTTCACCCTGAAAGGCAGGTAGTAGAAAACCATCTAAGTGTGGGAATCTAGGATTAGGAGCCAAAGATAATATAATGACTGAAGGGTAGAGAAGGTGAGAAAGTCACGCCTCCTCTATAATAGTGAGTTGCTAAATGATGCAATTGAAGGCAAACTCAGGAGCCAGTGAGTGAAGCAAGCCACGTCGAACTTGAGAGGTGAGAGTCAATGAGTATATAGACCTCTTTCAACTCCAGTCAAAGGCCTCCTGTGAGCGGGGATCATGGGTTTGCGAAGTGTGGGGAAAGAAATGATCTTTTTTTTTTTCTTTTCCATCTAACCTCTGTAGAAGACTTCCTTTTAAAGTGCATAGCTTTATAATTTCACAATTAAGAGGAAACGTAAGAGGAGATAAGGATTCCCAGGGAGTGCGTGGGACTCCAGCAGATGTGACAGTAATGGTTCTTCTCTCCTCAGACTCCCGGTACATTCTCCTGCCTGTTGTGTTACATCACCTCCACATGCACTTGCAAGCACAGAAGGACCTGATCATGTGCGCGCGTATCCTTAGCAACGTGTTTTGCCTCATCAAGAAAAACAGTTCCGTAAGTAAATACGGGTCATCGGGTGTCGTTCCCATTAGGTGGCTGCTGGGAAATGAAATGTTTGAAGTCTTCAAAGAGCCCGCTCTAAAGGGTCACCTTGGAGTCCCCCACTTTTATTTCCCGCTGGCGTGGATGTTCCCCTTTGTTGTTTTTCCCCTCAAACATGTGGGATTGCTCTAACCCTGAATAACCTCGGTTTCCTAATCTTGTATTGCAAGGAGGGACTGAATATCAAGTGAGAAAAATTAGAATCCTCAAAGCCTCCCACGTGTGTATTTAATCTCGATATGAAAAATGCTCTGTGGCAAGAATACCTTAGTGCTGCAAAAATGAAATCACTAGGGCCCATTCTGTGAAAGGCTGAGTGGTGCTGTTCAGGGCCTGGCCAGGCCCTCGGGTCAGGCTCTGTGGACACGGTGGTGGCGGCAGCATCAAGCCCCCAGGAGACTGGCAAGATGGTGCAGCACAACTGCGATGACTGTACCCAAAGAGCTCTGGGAATTCCTGCCACTGTTCCTGCAACTTGATGCCGTGTGATGGCATGGGCGTCGCAATGCACTTGGACAAAAGCCATGTTCATGCTTCTAAATGGAACAGCTCTGACTACTCGTGTGCATGGCTTAGGGGTCTGATGTGTCAGGGGTCTGACGTCCCCTGCGAAGGACGCTCTGCTCCTGTTCTATCAATCTGTAGCAGGGAACCAAGCATTCCATCGCCATGCCTACAAAGCCGAGTTTGCTGCTAGGGCCACGTCTCCTACCTCCCTGCCTCCCTGTCCCCTCTGTGCTGAACCATCCTTATTTTGAATTGTGCCCAGCAAGAGGTGGAGAGAGAGGCCCGGTCCCAAGGGAGCAGGAACAACATTTGAGAGAAAAAGGTTGGAAGCTTCATAACTAAAAGCCTAACCAGAGAAACGTGCATCCAAAGAAACTCTTGATTTTACCCACCTGCCACCCCAGACTCCAAGAAGACCCTGGAACAGGGTAGAACCATGGGGAGGCCTGTGTTTTCTCTATCGTTCTTTCCATGTAATCCAATATGAGATGGCCATGGCCTGTCTAGCTAATTTGTTTTTCTAAACTGTAAATGCCAAGAGGTAAAAAAAAAAAAAAAAAGAAGTCAATGAGCAGGTAATTCACTACAGAAAGCTGAAGGGGGTTGGTGGTATTTATAGTTACCAGCAATGGAGGTGGATCTTTGTGGTATTTGATTTTCCCATTGTCTATTTCCATTTGGAATTTGCAGTCAACGCTTCACCTTCCCTGCTCAGGAATTCAGAGCAGAAACCAGGTCAATAGGGAGAAAACTTTGGTCATTTTCATGCAAGGACATGGAAGTTGATCTTAAAATTCTAGCCAAGCAGTCTTTTCAAACGCAGGTTTTCCAAAAGTAGTCTTTGCTGAAACTGATTCTGCTCTCCTTGTGAAGGGCCTTTGGGCCCACTTTTGTCTGGTGCCGCTTATCCAGGAGCCCCTGCCTATACTCCCTGCACCCAGCATAGAGTAGGTGAAGGCTCCCCCTCGGCCTGCGAGCTTGCATAGTATTCATGCTGCTTGTGGAAAGCCAGCCCTACGGTGGCCGACTAGCCTTGTGTCTACGCTAAGGTTAAGGATGCTCACCTTAACCTAGTGCCTTGTCTGATCACAGTACTAGTAATTCTTCCAGGGATAATGGTTCACTTAACATAGACTTTTGGAAATGCCTTATGACACTCCAGTGACCAGAAAAATAAATAAAGGTCAAACGGGAGCCAAGGGGTGGTCGAATTTTAGAGCAAGGAAGGATGTTTGGGGGAGGATTCGGGTCCCATAAGGCAGAGTGAAATGCCCAAAAACACACTACCATGTGTCTTTACCACAGTGTCAGATACCACTGGCACCACTGGCCTGCCTCTGGTGTGGTCTGCTCAGTGTCCTCTAATATAGACACAGATGGCCACCTCCTTCTCCTGCAAAGCACCTGGTGGGTTTGAACCATCAACGCTTTGGTTAACAGCCCACTGCTTAGTCATGGCTCCACCTTTGGGCTGTATCTTGGGTGTCGTGTTGGGTGCCCTTGGTGGCGTGTGAACTTCTCTTGCCTTTGTTTGCCCACCTGGAAAAGACAGTCATTCACTTAACTGAGACCCAAGTTTCAAGCAGACCACTGACTCTTGGCTTCTGAATTTGGAAATGTGTTTTCCACCCCCACACCCCAACCCCCCTTTCAATGAAAGAGAAGCGGTATGCATTTTGAGTCACGATTTTCTGAAGACCTGTTTGTTATTTGTTTGCTTGTTTTGATCAGGAAAAGTCTGTGTTGGAGGAAATAGATGTGATTGTGGCCAGTCTGCTGGACATCCTGCTGAGAACCGTCCTGGAGATCACCAGCCGACCTCAGCCATCCGGCTCAGCACTGCGGCTGCAGTTCCAGGATGTCACGGTAAGATTGGAAAGCCAGTGACCCCAGCAAGAGGGTGTGCTGCTGTGAGAAGTTAGGAAATCGGACCAGAGAGAATTAGCTGTGTGCATTTTAGACCTTTCATTGTACCAGGAGTTAGCAGACGAAACACGCACGCTAAACAACCTTAGGCTAAGCAGTGAATGAAGATTTCACAAAGCCAACTCTGATGTTAGTTCTTACTTTGGTTGAAGTAAATTCTTTTTCATCCATATTCCTATTCAACTTGGTAACTTTCCATGCTGCTCATCATATTGTATGAGGAAGGGAGACTAAAGAAATAGGATAGGGGATGTCAAAATATCCGAGTGCTAAATCTGACTTCTTCATGGCCAACTAGTTAAGATGTTTAACCTCCCTGAATCTCAATTTCTACAGCTATGACTTGAAGATGTAACCTAGTAACCTCTAATATACCTTTGCACACCACTCTTGTATGAGTCTAATATGATATGGTACACGCAAACTTAAAAATAATATAGCCAAACACTTACAAATGCATACTATGCATGTCTATGTCATGTATTTCTATATTAATTTATAGTTATTCTGTATGTATGCATTTCTATTTAAAACGCATTCAGTTGACCAGAAATTATTTTTACATGCTCAAGAATATTCTTCTAAGCTAATGATATCATTTGCAGAAATGATAGCAGATGCCATAGTTTTCATAGAGTGTGGACTATTTATAACCATGTCAGGATTTTGTCATCATTTAATAAGTAGTGTTTTTTTGTATAAAAATGTTTTTTGAGAATGTCTGCATTGCCCTGGATAAGAATAGGTTTTGTTTCTCATTTTAAAAAGATAAATGGTAGTTCCAGCTTGACTCATGCCAAAGCTGGTCATTTCAGGATGGCCATACTGATTACATTCTATTAATTCCTGTTTTCAAAACTGTGTCTTGCCAGAGAGAACTCAGTTCTGGGGGTTTGGGTAGGAAAGTTAAGTTCTTTGTTTTAACAAAATAAGGTTAAGATTCTACCTTGAGCAAATTTGGCAGAAAATAATTGTACTAATCTCAAGATTTATTATATCAGATAATGTATGAGAGTGTTGAAATAGTGTCTGATCCACACCAGAAACCAAACTCACTGTGAATCCAGCCAGGGTGACTCTGAGTGCATAATCTGCCTGAGGGCCTATAGGACTGTTCATCTTTGTGGAACTTGAAAGCCTTGTCTGCCCCTCTCAGAGCAGCTGCTGGTTTCAAACCGCTGACCTGTGGTTAGCAGCCCACTTTGTAACCCACTGTGCCACCATGACTTGGGATCTGGTCCAGGACTCAATAAATAGCCCAACATACTCACTATCGTCAAGTCAATTCAAACTCAGAGCAGTAGTCTATCTCCTGCAGCGCAGCTGGTGGGTTTGAACCACTGATCTTATAGTTAGCAATTCAGCGCTTTTCTAATGAGGCAACAGCCATCACGGTAATGTTGTCTTTACTATAGGTATCATTATTATTGTCAGTGTTTGAATTTTTTCTCTGGCGAGACATATGCCAAACTCAGCTGTCTGTCAGCACTAAGGATCTTGCTGATGCCATCATCATTTTCTCAGTGAGAGAAAACCATCTCTCTGAATGGGGAGTCTTTACATGGAAGTCCCAGGTGGAGTCACCTTCTCAGTCTTTACTGCCACATCGGTGAGATGTGTTCATGAGGGGTGAGCACCCAGGGATCTGTTAGGATGAGTGGTGTCGGTGCTCTGTAAGGTCCTGGCAGGAACCCTGCCCCCAGCAACATGCAGCACCAGCTTGAGGATGGGCTTCTGTCTCACTAGGATCCCAGATAACAGCAGTCTTACTCTTACAGGAGAAGAGGACTGTGCTTCTTGTTCTACTGTTCCATAATTTTTTAAATGATTTCTCTTGCTTGGGATGGGTGAAGCACCATTATAATCATTTCCTTTGAAATCCCAAATTGTAAATGGCAGCAGAGATTCTAAAGCTGCAGACGTGATCCTTTGCCTCATGCCATAACTAATGGGACTCCAGAGTTCCTGGAGTTTCATAAATGCTCTCTGCACGTCATTCTGTACAGTGTCCTTGATACGGTAGCTGACTCTGTACAGCATGAGTCATGTCTAGGGAGATCCTCTGTTGTGTGTACCTGAGGCCCTCATGTTTAGAGGAAGACAAAGGGTAAAGGGGAATTTGATAAGAGCCATCTGTAGAGGAAAAACAAAACAAAACATGCATATGAATAATAGAAGGCTTCTCAATGTCTAGAGAATCTGGTATCTTGTATTCTCAATTGATAGAGATTTCCATTATACTCTCTTTCTACCTGTAATTGATACAAACTACCTATGAATTTAAAGTTGATTTGCAAGAAAGAAGTTCCCAAGCTAAAAAGAAATACATCTCAATATAGAAGAGTTTTAATTTATTTATTATCAACAAATTGTGAGTCTAAGGGCTTCCATCTGAACACATTCTTAAAATATCTTTAGAGAAGAGAAGAAAATAAAATGCAGTATGATTGAAAAAGACCATGGTGGACTATTTGAAATCTGGTGTAGGAACTCTGTCATTACCTCAGATGTGTCTGAGAGCTGGACATGGAATAGGAAGACAAGAAGAATGGATGCATGGGACTTGCGGGGCTAGAGAAGAATATTGAAAATACCATGGACTGCTAACAGGACAAACCAGTCTGTTTTGGAAGAAGTAGGACCAGAGTTCTCCTTAGAGGCTAGGATGGCAAGACTTTGTCTTAGATATTTTGGACATACTGTATATACTTGAGTAAAAGCCAACCTGAATATCAGCACAGGCACCTAATTTTACAAAGGAAACTGCATTAAAAATGTGATGGAAAAGCTCGACTTATAAATGAGTATATACAGTATTGTCAGGAGAGACCAATCCCTAGAGAAGGACATCAGGTGTGATAAAGTGGAGGGACAGCAAAAAAAGAGGATGGTCCTCAAGGAGATGATGGACACAGGGGCTGCCTTAGGATCTCTGTGAGGACAGCACCAGACTGTGCCAATATTTCATTCTGTCATGCACAGGGTCACAATGGAATCTAATAACAACAGGTCCAGGAACAGAGTTAAATGTACATGGAGTTCCTAAACAGAGCTGCTGGGATTGATAGTATGCCATAAATGTATCAGAGCTCACCTATCTGGATGATAGATTATTTTAAAAATACCTTTGCCAGATGTGACAAACACACACGCAAGCCCACCCTGACAGCTGTGTGGAGACATTTGACAATCCTGACTCAGCTGCCTCTGGTGGTAGTGATGGTGGAGGGGGGTTGATTATATATATATATATATATATATATATATATATGTATGTATGTATATCCTCCCCTGGGCTCTTTTGGTCCTTAATTGTACATGAGAGCCCACAATGTAAGCTCAGAGAAACTCATTTCCAAATAAACTGCATTTTTGTAAATACCACTGATGGCTTCTCCTGTTGTGCTTGTATTGTTTTAAATGTTGCTGCCAAATTAAAAGTGGCTAAATTTTTGTTAAGCAAAAAAAAGGTTGCATTGAAAATGCAAATCTCTTAAATTACAGGTGCACTGGGAAAAGCAAGCTACCATATCTCTAGATGTATGGAGGTTACATAGACTTTTCAATAATAATATTTAAAGAATTGAACTTCTTCAAAGGAAATCACATAGATGCTGAGCACAAATGGGTACTTCAATGGCTTGTCTCCATGGTATCAAAATAAAAATAGTCAAGATATACTTTTTTTATGCCCTGAAAGGTCAGTAGACTGGTGCTCTGCGGAGTTGAAGGAGGCCATGACAATTCATAAATGGAGCTCCTTCCTAGAAATTGCTTGGTCCTGGGATCTTGCTAATGAAACTTGTGGCAGACTTGGTTGGTCCTTACAGTACAGGAAGATGGTGAAGCTTCACAACACATGGATTTTTGTGGACCAAAGGCCACATCTTGGATATAAATAGAAACCTCTATGGACCCACAAGTCAGCTCAGAGGGAAATTATCTGGTGCACTTGTGGCGGGAGCTGTAATTTCTTAGCATTTCTCCAGTGTAAATCCAAATGAAGCATGTAGTAGCATTCTAACCCAGATGGCATCCATAGCAGGGGCCCCATTTGAAAAATAGGTCATTCTTCTTCATAAGGGACCCGGTTACATTGGCGATAGTGCTAGGAATCATGCCACCAGATTCTTCCAGAAGTAAGGGCTGTCCCGAGGGTGTGCTTTGTGAAACAGAAAGCCTACTCGGAAGTAAAATGAAATAAAACCGGAGGGGGAATATCCCGATTGTCTCTGAAGGCAAGAGAATGGAAGGTTGAGAGTGAGAGGGAAGAAAATAATAAACCTGGCCTATGAAACTTAAACAAGAATAGTTTTGAACAAATGTGTAGCCTTTCTCCCCAAGAGCTTCTGTTTTGTTTTATAAAATGCTGATTGAAACTTACCAACTGGACATTGTGACTCACTGGTATGTTATCATTTGTAGTTTGGAATGTACTTTTGTGGAGACTCTTTTCCTTGTATTAATGATTTCATCACAATGGCCAAGATTTAATGAGTCTTTGGGCCAAGTATTCAAACCTTTACTTGGTCACCTCATTGAGTTCCCACAGCAATTCCCTGAATAATGGGCAAACCAACTTGACAGCACCTAAGGGCCGCGAGTCTACATTTTTTACAGAGGTCAAGGCTTGAGTTTAGGTACTATTGTTAGGACAACTGATAGCTGATGCTCATAACTCCTTGTGTTCGATTGAGGAATAAGGCACAGAAAACTAAACTGACTTGACACCACACAGCGGTTTTTGGATCCTTCTTGTGTGTAGATGCTTCTAGACTTTTTGCTTTCACAGAATTCCTTCCTCCACAGGCAATGAAAAAAAGTAAAGTCATTTCATCTTCAAAATGCATGGTTTATCATCTGCAAATCAATCCCTGTCCCTCACAGAAAACTTAGGGTATTCCCATATGGAGCCTTGTTTGTTTCTAATGTTGTGGGGCATGATTCTAATTAGTGGAGTTAACTAGTTTCTTGAAGTCAGCTTAAAGGGAGAAGCAATGAGTTCAGAAATAGGAGGAATGAAATAAATACCATGTTGATAAGGCAAATATCAACCCGAGAAGTGGGGAAAAGGAAAAAGATAGAAAAAACACCTCAGCTGGTTAATACTTTTTAAAATTAAGCATTTCTGAAAGCAGTCCAAGCCAGGCGTCCATAGAAGAATGTATGTTTATCATTCTGGAGGTCACAGGAAGTTGCAGAAGGAACGTTTGCCACCTGCACTTCCATTTTCCCATGCCTCGTAGGGTTGGTGTGAGACTTAAAGGAGATGACAGATGAGCATATAGGAAGTGCTCAGCAAATATTAGTAGGCCGCATTGCTTTACCTCCTTTAAGTATGTGAGGATAGTTCGGGAGTGAAAAGCTGCCAGCCAGTAGAAATTTTACTCTAAATTAAAGGGGAGAAAATCTGTCTACCAAATAGATGGTAATTCATTACAGAGAAAAAATATTGCCTGTGATATTGTGGGCAATTTTGATTAAGAAGATTTCACAGGGTGAAGTTAGAGCCTACTGATGTTGTTGTAAGTATTCTACTTGAAGACAGTATAGAGTAAGTTGCTAATGTCCTTTAACTCTTGGCTGCAAAATTCATGCACTTTTCCCTCACTTTTTTTTTCTTAATTAGGGGGAATTTGTTGCGTGTCTGCTGTCCCTTTTACGGCAGATGACAGATAGACATTATCAACAGCTTCTTGATAGCTTCAATACAAAAGAAGATCTGAGGGTAAGTCACATTTTTAAAAATTCTTTTAATAGATGCCTTCTTAATGTCTCTTGTTCTTGCCCATTTTTGTTACAATGATCCGTTGACTGTTGCCTTCCCTGTTCCCATTACAGTCTAAGTTCCTTCTCCTCTGTTTTATCCACATAGCTTCACCTCTGATTTAGGGCTTAAGATTTCTCCTCAACAGAGAAGTTAGCCTGAACAAGAACATTTATTGTCAAAGTTCAATAGACCAGAAACAAAAGAATAAAATGAAGGAGAAAAGGGCGAATCACTTAACCTTAATGTAGTATATTTACAAACATTGCCTACGTAAAAGATAAGGAAAAATAGAGAAATGTATTAGCTGACTTCGTTCCTCTAACACCATCATAAGAAGATCTGGCTACCAGGCTCTGACTAAGGAAAGCAGTATTGTCTTTGATAGTCTCATCATTATAAGCCAATTAATATATTGTACTAGTTCAGCAGGTTGAAATTATATAGAGAATATGGGTGTCAGACTCATCAATTATTCCTGAGATTTTTGTACTTTTGATGCATCTTTCAATGGTGTCCATGAAAAGTTTAGAGCAGTGGTTCTCAAACCTCCTAATGCTTCAACCCTTTAATATAGTTCTGCATGTGGTGACCCCCAACCATGAAATTATTTTTGTTGCTACTTCCTGTTATTTTGCTACTGTTATGGATTAGGTGACTCCTGTGAAAGGATTTTTCTATCCCCAAAGGGGTCAGGTTGAGAACCACTGGTTTAGAAGCTAATTCTCCTAAGGAGAGAGAATGACTTTTCTCTCGTTTACATTTTCCCTCCATCTCCACTTTTCCAAACAAGTCACCATATTGAAAGGACTCTCAAATGCTTGATCATAGGGAATTGTAGGACAGCAGACACAATTGCCCTGCCATGTCTGCTTGAGTAGAAACCTTGACCGTGCCATGATTGTGAGGGAAATGTTTGTCTGTCTGATCAACAGGGGTCTCTAATCTTCGAC
The DNA here is from genome assembly GCA_004026705.1 of Nesogale talazaci. NCBI lineage: Eukaryota > Metazoa > Chordata > Mammalia > Afrosoricida > Tenrecidae > Nesogale > Nesogale talazaci. The sequence continues at coordinate 189,905 of PVJH01001551.1, read as the reverse complement.
TGTTAACTGACTCAGACATTCTGCGTATTCTGAAATGAATCTTTCCCTTAGTTTGGGGCAGTTCTCAAGCTGAGCCATAGAGAACAAAGGATGAGTTTGGGAAGATCTAGTCCACATACTAATCAGTTGGAATTTGCCTAACACCTGAATTGTTTTTCCTGAATTGTTCAATCTGGAGGTTATCATTAAAATGGAACAAAAGACTTTAAATTGTACCCCTCTCTGAGTAGAGAAATGAATCAATAACCAACAGGGATAGCTGCAATTAACATAAAAGGATATCTTCTCCTAGAGGACTCCCTGTGCTAACTACACATTATTTGTTTAAAATGCAATCATACTGGGGGCGAAGGTAGGGAAAAATGTAATCATACTGTTCATCAAGGTCCATATGTCTTTACCCTGGTTAGATGTCATGGACAATATGGAGAATATGACCTTTTTTTTTTTAGAATTTCACTATAGGGGTGCCATATAATTTATTTAGTCATTCCATTGTGTCCAGTATTTTTTACAGAAAGGATACTGCAGCAATGAACATTTTATAAATACATATATGTATTTATATATATATGTATAAACTTAGTCCCAAATTCCTTTAAATTCCTGGAAGACTATATAGGCTATGCACCATTTAGAAGGGTCATAGGTGATGCACAATTTAGATTTCAGTTAACAGTGATGAAAGATATATTGACAATTTTAAATCAACATTTTTATTGTTATTTATTCCTGCTGCCATTGCTTTTTCCAAAATTCCCCGTTAAAAATAAGAGCTGTCCTAGGATGTCCAAAGAATCTTTGAGTCAGAATGAATTTTGAGCCCGAGGTTCTCAAGTGTCCACTAAGTAATGGTGCTCACACTGTGTTCTTGCTCAAAGACCCCGGCTCGCTCCAGGGTAGCTGTTGGAGTGGTGTCTCACTTCTTGAACACTGTGCCATTTCTTCTTCTTGGGCCCCAGCTACTTGAAAAAGTGGTGTGAGTCACAGAGTCAGAGCACAAAGTGTGTAGGAGCAGAGACCCGGGGGCTGGTTCTCAGCATTGTGTAATTTTTCCCCCTTCTCTAGAACATGGCATTAGTTTAAAAATGAACAAAAGCAATAACTAGGTAGTGATTAGGGTTTTTTTCCTCCCTCTGTAGTCAGTAATGTTTTATTATACACCCCCCTTGTGCTGGGGGCTAACACAGTTGTCCATCTCCCCAGTATTTCATGCATCTCTAATGGTAAGACTCCTGTTCTTTATTGATTATGGCTTTTCATAGACAATCATGAGCTTTTTGATTTAAGCATGAGATTATACATGTTGTAGAAGCACAGACTAATGTAGCTTTCAATGTCGCCCATACACCAGCCTACTAGCTTTCAGAAATCATATCTGACTGGGTCTTCACCTACCTGTGCAACTCTTGAGTAGGCCCTGCATGCAACAACAGAACCAGCCTGTGCATTACGTCTTTCCTGATCTTAACTGCTTTCTAGCCTCTTCATCTTCCACTTCCTTCCAAACACCTAGCACTCCAACAGCTTAAAAAATCTCTTATATTCCCCAGGTATCCATACACAAGATGCCAATTGGAATTTCTTTGAACCTTTTTGTCCCGGTGAAAATACCTACCCCATCACCACCTCACCTCTTTTGCCTACTTCCCTGCCCCACTTTCAACTGGTGCTTGAAACCCCAGCTCATGTCCCCCTTTCCTCCTGAAATCTCCAGAGACTGCAGCCTCCATGGCCCCTGCTCTGGACCACGTGGTAATCATTTGCTGTGTCCCCCACCTTCCTGCAACTGTGGTCTCTTTGAGTATAGGGATTGTGTCTTTGTGTCCTAAGAAGAGATTCCAGAATATCCAACCCTGTTTAGAATGAGTGAACTCTCTAAAGAAATTTCTTCCTGCTTCCAACCCATCTTTTGCTATCCAATTTATATGGAATTGCACTCTTTGTTGGAACATATTGATTTCAAAACAATCGTTCTATAGTCCTGGGAGATCGAAGACCATTTGGGAGTTAATTTTCATATGATGTACTTAAAGATTCAATTATGTTATACAACTTAAATGTGACAAATGATTATTAATTCCCTATAATTGAACCCACATCCTACATCAATGGGGCTGCATATTTGAAAATTGTGGCAAATGTTTCAAATAGCAATAGACCACACAGGTAGGCCCGAGATTACAAACAGCATCTGTTCCTAAATGTGTCTTTAACTCAAGTTTGTGGGTAAGTCAGAGCAAGTGGATACAACCCTTATTACCTGTACTGTAGTGCAAGAACGGATGCCCTGGGGGGCAAATTACTTAAAACACTGAGCTGCCAACAGACAGAGCATCCCAGACCCACTGGTGGTTCTATAGAAAGAGGACATAGCAACCTGCTTCTGTCACAGCCTTGGAAACCCCGTAAGGCATTTCTACTCTGTCCTTTAAGGTTGCTACAGGCAACAGATGTGGTTTGGTTTGAGTGTAAGAAAGGACCCGGGTGGTGCATTTGTTACAGGACTCACCTACTAAACCCAAAGTGGGTCGTTTGAAGTCACTGCCTCATCCAGGGGACCTCAAACTATGGTCCGCGGGCCACATGCGCCCTGCTGAGGACATTTATCCAGCCTGCTGGATGTTTTTGCCACTGCCGCTGTCCTGCGAGTGAGATTCAAATTCTTTGATCAGTAGATGCCAACTCAGTTTTTGGTGGGGATAGGAACTATCATACGTTTCAATGGGAAACCTCAAATAATCTACTAGAATCATCAGAAAAAAAACTTGGACATGCAATTTAAAATAGCTTCCTAGACTTTTAGCATGCTAATATGCTTGTCTTCCCAGGGAGGATTAGAGTGTAAGGTGGTTGACGCGCTCTGGTGTGCATTTTACCAAGTGCTTATTTCTGGGGCCTGTAGAGACAGGAGCAGGAGGAGGCTGGCCATTTCAAGAGAGACGACCTACTGGGCACACTTCCACACGGCACTTACCGCATGAAAACGTGTGTGTTGATGCCAAAGAAGCGAAAATAAATTCTTGTCAAAATATTTTTGAGTTTGATCAAAGCTGTTAGAATATGCACACGCACACATACACACACAGGCATGCACATACGCGCACACACACAAAACCACCACATGGTTCTCAGTTTTTAGATCCTTTCTATTTCCTGTTGATATGAGTGACAGCCATAATCTTATATTCCAGCAGCTTTACATGTTGAGCATAATGTGTTGTTGACTTTGATAAATAAATCTCTTATGTTTTGAGTTGCTCTTTCATTTTTTTAGCAACACTCTACTGTTGCTTTCAATCAAATTGTTAGAGTAAATTGTTTTCATAGCATCTTTTAAGGTTATTAAAAACAACAACAACATTGTAGTTCCAGTTTAAAAAAAAATTACATCAAAGCTTGATTTAGCTGATCCTTTTTCAAGCAGAGACTGCTACACGTCATTCCTTTAATGTGGGGCCTGTCTCCCAGAGTTTCCTGGTAAGTATCCTGTGCTACACCATTGGTGGTTCTGACTAGTGTACTGTATCAAGAAGAAACGTTTTCCTATTTGACAATAGCATCTTGTCTCCAGGTGCTTGGTTTAAAGGTAACATTCGAGTGAATAGTCCTGCCATTTAGCATGACCTCTGTGTGACAGTCTCAGAGCCATAAGGCCTGGTGGTTTCTGGGCTCTATTTAACATCAAGCTTCATTTGAATTTCTTCATCATACCACACTCAGAATAATGTGCTCAGATCCTATCAGCCCACACACATCCGACAGAGACCATATTTTTAGAGCACTATCAAGAAACATGAGTTTTTATTGATGATTTTGTTTTTTAAGGAATACAACTTTATAAACGTTGATTTCTGTCCCAAGAGTAGCACCATGGACCCCGGTTTTATAGTGGTCAAGTGTTCAGCTGCTGAATAACTAAAAGAGTGGTGATGGGAATCCGCCAGTTACTTCACAGAGGAAAGAGTTGGCAATCTGCTTTTGTAAAGAGTTAAGGTGATTGCCCTTGGAAACCCTCCTCTGTCATATAGCGTCAGTAACTTGAAGTAAAATCTACTCACAGACAACAGGGTAGAAAGTAGTCGATCTGAACCAGGGTTGTTTCTGTATCTCTTAGGTCAAAAAACTGATGTTTAAGACACTATCATAAAATCAAAAGAATATATTTGTTTGCTACTCTTCTACCACTAGTATTCCATTGTGTTTCCAGAGCCAACTCTTTTTAGAAGTTGTGAAGAAAAATAAAAAGTAATTTCTACTGTGCATGAGATAGAAGAAGAAGAGGGAACGTTTCAGTAGTATGCGAAGACAGGAATGGGAAGGGTGATGGTTTCTTCTCCTGGGCAAATGGGTAGAGTATGTTTGGGACTTTGGAGATAGTAATGGAAGCACTTAACGCACTTTTCATAGGTGTGTGGACAAGTATGTGTTGACAGTTAAAATAACAACAGTGAAATGGCTTATTTCCTCCTTGTCCAAGGACTTCCTGCTGCAGATCTTTACAGTGTTCCGAATATTGATTCGCCCAGAGATGTTTCCAAAGGACTGGACCGTCATGCGCTTGGTTGCTAACAAGTAAGACTTTTAATCACGCCTCAATGGAGAGGGGGGCAAAAATGTGAGTTGATCTTTTTCATCTGATCTTAAGCTTACCACCTCCACCTTCTGAGTTTCTTTTTTCTTTACTTCTCAACTAATTTCTTTGTCTATTTTTATTATAATTATCATTTTGAGTAGGTGATAAATTGACATGATTTTAAAAGCAAAATAATTTTATGATGTCTTTGTTGAAAAATGTCACTTTCACTTTTGTGCCCATCTACTCTCTGCCCTGGTCACTTTTTTTTTTTTAAACCTCTCCTTCACAGGCTCCTGCATTTAAGGCTTATTGGGTGGCATAAGATAAATACTATTATTTATTTGTCTCTTTGCACTTTAAAAATTCTAGTAGCTGCTGAGCCCCGGTGTCATAATGGTTGAGTGCTGGACTGCGGCCCACTGTCTTGGCAGTTCAAGTCCAGCAGCAGCTTTCCAGGAGCAAGGCTGGGCCTCCCACTCCCACCAGAGGGCAGTGATGCAAAAATTAAATTAAATTTAAATTTAAATTAAAAATTAAATTCTAGTAGCCTGTACTTATTCATGAAGGAGCCCTGGTAGCATGGTGAATCACAAAGCTTGACTGCTAGCTGAAAGAAGAGGCTTTCTGCTCCCATCAAGATTTATAGCCTCTGTCCCATAGAGTCACTATGAGCCAGAATCAACTTGATGGCAGTGAGTTTTTAAGTTTTCCCTATTAATATGTAGAGACTTTCCTCCACCACCCCTAATAAATACATGATTATCTACTAAAAATATGGATGTACTATAGTTTATTTACCCCTGCTCTATTTCTGGATATTTGTTGTGGCAGTCATGTACTTGATGGCAGTCATGTACATGTACATGTACAGTCGATTTCCTGATTGGGAGTCTAGAGGTAGAGTCTGGCCTGTCAATGTGGAGATAGACAGTGAGTAGCCAGTGAGGGCTCTGTGGGGGCATGGCTTTCTCGTGAGAATTCTAGGAAGTCTCTCAGTGTTTCCCTATTGGAAGTGAGCAATTTGACTCCCTCTCTCCTGGAGAGACGAAGTACTGACAAGACAAGATGGCAGCGTCTGAGAAACCAAAAGACCCAGAGGAGAAGCCACATGGGCTTACCTTGATGGAACCGGATTTCTGAAGCTAGAAAAGCCACAGAGAGACCCCTGCCAGCGCTGAAATGTTTCTACCACCAATGGATTCTGCTGATGGACCCTAAGTCCTGGAAAAGAGGAGCCATGAGAGGATCTTTGCCAGAGACGGAACTTTGCACCCACTGGCCTGTGACTTAATGAGTCAGAAGGAGACTTTATAGACTGGTATCAGACATATGGGCTAATATCAGACTTATGACTTTGGACTGGACTGGGTTGGGATGCTTTCTCAATATTCCATTCCTCTTGTATATAAACCTTTCCCTTTTATCCATATGCATGTCTATGAATGTGTTTCTCTAGTCTACCCAGACTAACACACTTGTATCATTTCTGATCTTTCTTACTTTACTTTAACTTAAACCACTTAGTCATTAACTGAAAGATCACCAATTTGAACCCACTATTCAGGAGAGAGATGTGGTGATCTGCTTCCATGAAGAAGTTTCCTCTGTGGAAACTCTGTGGGACTGAGAACTACCATATCCTCTCATGTTCCCATGAGTCAGAATCCACTGGATGGACTTTTAGAAATTATATCTCTCACTGGCAGGATTGGCAGAGAGGTGAAAATAGCCTGTGACAGAACGAGATAGATATGTGGGAAATTCTTGAGATCAACCATTAAAATTGTTGAGCTTCAGTATGTACATGAGTGTCTGCGGGTTGATAAGATGGGCTTCTATTGAGTATATCCAACGAAACTGAAATAATCCAAGGACAGTGCTTGCAAGAGTCAGATCCAGAAAAGGATGTTAAGGGATAGTCAGAATGTCAGCGAGTGATCCAGAGAGACCATTGACCCAGGTTTATCTGCTCTCTCATGTTCTTCTCTCTGTAATCTCAGGCCGTAAAATGAAATGCAGTTCTCTAGGAAACCGGCCCAGTCTTCAATCCCAACCCTATTTCATAAACCTTCTTACTGTCCAAGTCTGTATATGTCTGCATTGCCCTCATTTCCCTCCTCTACCCCCTAACCCCCTCACGCCCAGAATAAAGGTTGGATTCTCCAGGCATTGAGCCATGAGCCAAGGCTGCCTTACATCTTTGCCAAATGCCAAGGTATGGTGATGATGAGAGTGCCAGGCATACAGGATTTGGTTTTGATCAGCTGTGCCTAATATGACTTCTGTTGCAGGAGACATTTATAGACTTGGAACTGTTAAAATGATGTGTCAAAAAAAAAGACTTTGTGAAATAACAAATAGTATAAGATGGCATATTATATTTTACATAAGCACCCGAAGCAGCTTTTCCATTTTGAAGGCTAATTGAGACTACTAAAATAGCTCTCTTTAGAATTTAACAGATTTAGTTCTATCCTCATGTGGACACTGGAGTCAGATGGGTAGGGGGGCTCGGGCTGCCCAACCCCAATCATCAGCATGTATCCTTCTTCCTGTCCTGTATGCAGAGATGCATTATTGACCTGAGTTAGAATTTTCAGTGATGGAAATTCAATCGAAAATGTGACACTGTCATCTTTACATAAACAGGCCCTTCATAAACTTGCTTGAAACCATGACAACAATGTACTTCATGATATTAAGTGCTGCCTCTTTCTGCCCCTCCTCAAACTCTGTGTTCTGTTTACGAAAACAGCCTGGCCACACCAGTGGGCAACAGACTCAGAAGTGTAAATTCTCCTTTTAAATAACCATATAGCTTTCTGAATTTCCTCCCACAGTGTTATCCAGATAGGAACATGACATTGTCTGAGGTGAGCTCTGAGGATAACACAGGGAGACACAGGTTGCCTCAGTCATCAAAGCAAGGAAAATGCCAGCAACCTTCGTTAACTTACACTGCCACCCAAGTAAGTGCGGCTAGGAGAATGACACTGCTTCTTCACTGAGGATGGCTGGTGGCAGCAACTCTGTTGAATGCATTGATGGGACTCCAGGACCTGGCAGAGCACCCACCAAGTCGGAAGAAACCACCCGCTCCGCTTTGTGCTCCCCTCCCCTCTCCCTCAGACAGCCTTCGTCATTTGCCATCCAAGTGATCGAACTTCTTGAGATTTTTCTTGCAATAGAGGACCACGTTAAGCTCTTGGCTATTTGTGTTTCATTTGTAGTTTATGGATCTATAATATTCTTGGAGCCCTAGGGTGGTACAAGCAGTGAACACACTCAGCGGCTAACTTAAAATTTGAGCTTCAAGTCCACCTACAGACTCCTCACAATAAAGCCCTGAAAAACAACCTGGAAGCCCAAAGGAGCCAAGTTCTCCTTTGACATACACGGGGATGCCCTGAGGCAGAATCAACTCAGTAACAAATGAGTAACAAATGTGTGTGCTTGTGTAAATTAGGAAATATGAGGGAAATTTGGAAAAGATTCCTACCTTGTCAAAATAGTTGAGCCACCGTGGAAGAACAAGTCGCAGGCTCCCGCTCTGAACCCTCAGCGGGGTCGGCCTCTTCTGTCATGCTACCTCCTTAGGCAAGTATTGGATTGTGTTCTCACAAAGAGGCATTTTTAACATCAGTCCCATTTCTGCTCCGTATTTTATATAGTGTCAAGTTGATAACAGTTAGCTGAGCAGTCATCCTTGAACTCCATTAACTTATTCCTCCAAATGCTCGTTTGTTTTAGTCTTCTGTTATCAAATATTTTAAATCCACATCTATTTCCTTATAAGTTGAGCTCTCCAGTAGCTGCTCTGCTTTATGTGAAGCTGTACTATAAACTGTGATTAGAACATCCGATGCTTCATTTGTTTTGTGTTGTTTTAATTCTACTTGAATGTCTACTGTTGGAAGTAGGCTTGGCGACACTGTTGGTTAGTTGTTGGACGACTAATCGCTAGGTCAGTGGTTCAAATCCACCAGCTTTTCCAGAGGAGAAAGATGAGGCTGTCTGTCCCCATAAAGAGTTACAGCGTCAGAAACTGTAGAGGGTCATTGTGAGTCAGAATGTACTTGATGACAGTGAGTTTGTTTTGTTCAGGGGTAGGGAGTCTATTACTGGGTAAACAAGCAAATGTGTAGGTTCTTAATTCTCCAAGATCATGAAATATACCTTTTCTTTTTTGCAAATTTTAATCATACCCACAATGTTAAGTCTTGATAGGTTTTCTGATGGGGACAACTGCTCTCTTAGAGAAAGAAGGAACATAAAGGGAGATGAAAATTAAGTACCAAAATACAGGACCCTTTGAAACAAGCTTCCCTCCACCCTCTTCCCAAATGCATTGCAAAATAAGGTACAAAAATACACTCAGTCTTAAACATGTTTTCAAGGAGATCAATCTTATAATGAGCGTACTTAACTGTGGAAAGTAAAAGTCCCTTGTCCCTCAGTTGGAATTCCAGACCCCTTTTTGGTCGATCTCTTGTGCAGTAATGGTGCAACGCAGCAAACTGTTTTTCCTCGACCTTTGGTCTTAAGAGCCCTATAGAACGAGTGGGCAGCCTTTTGAATACAAGTGCTTGTGGTGCAGCAATGGGATGGGGCAGCTTATTAAAAATGCAAATAAGGTGAGGGGCAGCTGTGTGGGAATGGGAGCATGCAAATAAAGTATATGGAATCGTAATGAAGGGATTGCTCACTGTGCACGTGAAGTGAGCCCGCCCAGAGGCAGGAAGGGATGAATGGACTAACATGAAGTAAAAGAGATAAGCTTGGAGGACACCCTTGTATGAAGGGCTACCTGTGTTAGGAACTTCCTAGAATGATCCCACTGGAACTGGTGACAAACCACAGCAGAGAAACTGCAGCAGTAGAGATGGCAGAACCCAGAGCCTGGAAGGAGACGGCACTGTGAATGTCCTGGCCATGGAGCCAGAGAGCAAACCACCGTGGACCCAGAGAATTGCTAGAAGACCCCTTTGCAGATGGAGGGTCAATTCCAGCTCCACAGGAACAAAGGCTGGGCCTCCTACTCCCACCACCAGAGGGCAGTGATGCCCCCCCACCAAAAAACAAAAACAAAAAAAAAATCAAATGAATCATTGGATATTCTAATCAAGGTCAGCAGAACTAGGCCGACCACACAGGGAATGAGAGAGCCGAGCACTTTGAGGAGATTTCCTGGTTGAGTGGAATGTTCCAAGCCCTTGTTGATGGAGTGAAAGAGCTACGTAACCCTTATCCAATTTTGATAGAAGCCAGTCCAAGGGACTTGAGAGCCTGCAATGCCCATGGCCTCAAAGAACCCTTTCTAATCTTCAATTGTAAGCAGTCATTTCTCTATTGAACCTTGGAATCATGAGTATCATCAGCGAGTTCTGTCTGTCCATGGCAAAAATTATTAAACTCAACAGAAAAGTAGAGTCTGACAGGAGAAGTGAGGCTGGTGTTGGAATTAGTGAAAGGGTTGCAGAGAGGAGGCAGGTTCTGCCTCTACCCAGTAGGAAACTCTCCCCCCCCACCCCCCCCCACCCCCGTTCGGGTCCTGATAATTTTTTTTCTCTTTCCGGGGGAATTCAGATAATGAGATCAGATGATTTTTTCCACTCTGTTTTGTCAGCATATCATGCATTTGCTTTTTGTCTTTTCCCTCCAAGTGCTTGAGTTGTTTTCATTGACAATTTTCTTAACAATCTTAGTTTCAAATAAGATCTGTATGACAGAAATGATTTGTGGCATCAAAATTTTTTGCACAGGAAGAACCATTCACTCATTTATTCAGAGATTCACACATCCTAAAAATATGTCCTAATGCTTATTGGGTAAAATAAATGCGATAAAGATAAAGCACACAGTTCTATCAAGATAATGAATGAGTTTGGGAAGGGGTCTTGGTCCAAAACCAAGCTACGGAGATTTTTCCATGAGAGAGTCAAAGCTGAACTGAGAGCTAATGTGAGTAAGCAGACAGCTTTCCGTGGACGTGTTTCCATGTCAGCAGGAATAGCATGCACAATGATCCATTGGTAGAATGTGTTCATGTGAATCGGGTATAGGAAAGAAAGAAAGCAGTAAAGTTGTGGTTGGAAGGGGAAGTTGAGGCCCAGATTTTGGGTGTGTGGGCAGAGATTATTTAGGTTAATGCCAAATTCCAGGTAAAAGATGATAGCTTGGGCAGATGGATAGCAATCAATTTAGGAAAATGCAGTTAAATTTTGAGCTTAGGTTTGAAGATAGAAGTGGTTGGAATTCATGAAGGTGGACTGGATAAAGAAGGGGTGAGAAAGGAAATGGAATTGCAAGTGGACCCGCAATTTTGAGTCTAGCCAGAGTCAGCCAACATCCAGCGTGTGGGTCGTAGAAGGACTATGAAATCATCAATGCCAGCCAAGGTCACACACCTTGGTCGTTCCAGCCTTCACATTAGGGGTGAGTTCGTTAAAGTTTAGACCAATGGGACCCAAGAATAATGTTATAGATACCAAAGTGGCCCTTGGCAGAAAAAGGGTTCCCACCCCTGGTTTAAGTCAGTGTTTCCCCACGTGGGCAATATTGTCCACCCTAAGGGGGGGTATACTAGAACTTGACTTTGACTAGGAGAATTAGCCATTGAGTCATAAGAATGGGAAGGAAGGCAGAGTGGACAATGCCCTGAAAAACTAAAGATTAGGTGGTAATAGTAGTCTCTTGAGCATCTCTCAACTCAGTCACTATGGTGTGTTTTGTTTCCTTGCCGATTTGTTTACTTACGTGGGCTAGAGAGTGAGTTTCTGGCCCCAAGATCAGCAGTTCAAACCCACCAGCCATGTCACAGGAGCAAGATGAAGTCTCAGAAACCCAAAGGAGCACTTCTCTGTCCTACAGGGTCCCTATGAGTTTGAAAGGACGCTGGAATTAAGTGATCCTCAAAGAATTTTATAATCCCAGGATTGGCAATGTATTTTTATCAAAGCACTATCTTATTAAGATGCATGTGCTAAACTGAAATAGTTGTCACAGATGGAATGATTTGCAGAAGATTTGCAAATATACACACACTGCATCTCCTGGAGAGCTGTAAGAACCCCCAGAAAAGATAAATCCCCAGAATATACACGTGAAGGGGAGAGTGCTTGAGCATTGGGTTTAATATCTGAAGGCCTGATTGAGTTGTTGCCTGGTGGAGTAAGTCCATGGAATTTTTAGTCACTCCACTTCAAGTCTTCCATTCTCTGTACCTCGCCCACTCTCCATGCTTAATTGCCTGAAAGCAAACGCCTTCCTCTTCCTGTGTTCCTGCTTTAACTGATGCTACGTCCTCCACCTGCAGTGCCCTTTTCTATCAGTTTTGCCTATCTCGTTCCAGTCTGTACTTCAAAACATTTCACAAGTTTCACGTTTTAGAATTCTCCAATATCACAAATCACACAGCCAAGCATGGTTTCAAATAGAGTCTCGGAGCTCATGTCACTCCAACATTTATTAGGTTTGGCCCTTAGTGATCCAGTGATTTGCCAGGCCAAATTCCCTACATGTTGTTGTTCCCTAAATCTCACCCTTGTCTCTCTTCACTGCCATCTGTCTTGGAATCACCTAGCTATGGAATCACCCATTGCAAACCCACTAAGCTGTAATTGATGGTGAAGTCCTGAAGTCTCACGCATGCTGTGATTCTTGTGCCCACTGAATGAGAAACCACCAAGTGAGATTAATCGTCTTGTTGGTTGATCACCCAATTCTTCTGTTCTCCATTCAACATGCTCAGGTTGTCAGGAAGCCATCGGACTCCACATTAGGTGCCTTCATTTTTCAGTGTGCAAACATAAGCATTTTTGATGCCCTGTTTACCCACATTGGTATGTTTTCTCAGTACATGTATAATTTTTGCTTGTGCTGGTTATCAGATTGAAGTAGTTTTCAAGTGAATAAATTATAAGTGATATGGTGTAACTGGAAAACCATGAAGCAGTTAACTGTGCCTTCTGTACACTGGCTCCGCTTGTGTGCATTAATTTTATATTCTGCTGTATTTGCAGATTGTGATTCTCAAGAGTGAACCTTGTGCTTGCATGTTTAGGGCAAAAAAAATCACTCTTTGGAATGTTTGTTATCGCACATTGTAAAGCCTTCCTTGGCTATTAACTGGAACACTGAGATTTGAAATGTCCTTGTAGTCAGAAACTGAATCATGACTAAATGAATAAATCTAAAGAAGCCGCATGGTTATGGGTAAATTGGTAAAAGTAAAGAAAGGTCCCCAAGCTCCACAGTTACTAAAATAAAGGACCAATGTTGTATCAAATGCCTTTAGGTGGCTTGGAGGTATGTTTGGTAGGGAGGTGACTCTTAATGCTCAGATACCAATAAAAGTTCAGCAAACAGCCTCTGTGACATCACCCGAGTATTACAAACTTAAGCAAAAAGGATCTGGAGTAAAGTTCTTGGGAGAGATTACTAGCCCTTGGCAGTCATTTCTTAAAACCTGATCTCTTTATATCATAGATATTTAATAGATTGTAGACATAGGCCTGCACCTGAATTTTGAGACCATCTCAAGAACATATTTAATGCACTGAACCCTAATGGCAGAGGACTTGATGAGTTGGGGGGGGGGGTGGGTATTAAGACCTTCATTCATGAAGAGAGCAAAGGGTCAGGAAAGAAATGAAAGTGAGCACCAGAGAAGACTCTGAAATTTGCTCTTAATCGTGGAGCACCTAAAGCAAATGGAAGACAGGATGAAGCAATGGAGCCCAAAGGAAACTTTCAAAGAAGGATTCGAGATGATAAAGCCAAATATTATGGCAAAATGTACATGGCTCTACAATTAGAACACTGAAAGGGAAGAACATTCTCAGTATATCTGAAACTGAAAGAACTCAAAAAAAAATTCAAGCTTTGAATTGCAATTTCGAAAGGTTTTAGAGGCACAATATTGAATGATGCAGGAAGTATCAAGAGAAGGTGGAAAGAATACAGAGTCACTGTACCAGAAAGACTTGTCAACATCCTACCATTTCAGGAAGTAACGTATGAGCAAGCACCAAAATTTCAAGCTGCACTGAGTGCATTAACCAAAAACCAGGCTCCAGGAATTGATGGGATACCCGCTGAAATGTTTCAGAAAACTGAAGAAGCCCTGGAAGCACTCACTTTTCTATGCCAAGAAATTGGGAAGACAGCTACCAGGCCAACTGACTGGAAGAGAACCGTATTTGGGCGCATTCCAAAGAAAGGTGACCCAACACAATGCTCACATTACAAAATAATATTGTTGCTATCACACACAAGTAAAATTTTACTTAAAACAAGTCAACAATGATTATAAGCAACGGATAGACGGGGAACTGCCAGAAGTTCAGGTTGGAATCAGAACATGATGTGGAACTAAGGATATCATTGGCTCAAAGCAGAGACTATCAGAGACATCTTTACTTTTCCTTCATTGACTATGCAAAGGTATTCAACTGTGTTGACTCTAATAACCTGAAAAATCTTGATTCAAATGGTGTGTTAGGGTTCCCTAGAGAAACAAAACCAGGACACTTACAATATATATATGCATGAAGTAATAATATATATATATATATATATATATAACAGCAAATTTGTTATACTAATATAACAGCGAATTAACCCACACAGCAGTACAGAGAGCTCAGAATAACTCACTTCAGTTAAATAGTTAATATACTGGAAGCCCTTAAACTCACAAAGACTGCTGGGTCCAAGGTTAAGGAAGCAGACAGCTGAGTCTTTCACAGAACAATGCAATCCAACTACAGGCAGGAAACATGGCAGGTCACCAACAGTCAGCCAGGTGACAGGATCCTATAGTCCCCAGCTCAAGTGATGTGTACACCAGCAGTGTGGTGAAGCAGGTCTCAAAAGAATCCTAAGCTCTAGTGACACAGTCCACGGGTTGGGTGTCCCACACTTAGTGTTATCTGGAAGTTGAGACAGAGAACCAGCTGAATCATTTACCTCTTTGCCCTCCAATCAATCTATGACCTTATAATCGCACATGTTCCTACTGGCCAGTTTGGCACAATAAACCTATCACAAATGGATTCCAGAACACTTCATCGTGCTCCTTTGGAACTTGTATATGGATCAAAAGGGAGCTGTGCTGTCATAGCAAAAGAACACTGCATGTTTTACAGTCAGGTAAGGTGAGCATCAGGGTTGTGTTGGCTCAACACACTTGTTTCATCTATATGCTGAGCAAATCATCTGAGAAGCTGGAGCCTCTGAAGAAGAGCACAACATCAAGATTGAAGGAAGGCTCAACCTCGATTGCTGAAAATGAGGAAGAATTGAAGCACTTGCTGATGAAGATCAAGGATTATAATCTTCAAGATGAATTACTATGCAATGTAAGAAAGACTAAACAGCTAAAAACTAGACCAAGAGGAACATCGTGATAAATACAGAAAAGGTTGACGTTTTCAAGGATTTTTTCTAACTTGAGTCCACAATCAATGCTCTTGGAAGCAGCAGTCAGGAGATCAAAAAGCATATTGCACTTGGTAAATCTGCTGCACATGACCTCTTTAGACTATTGAAGAGCAAGGGTGTTTCTTTGAGGACTAAAGTATGCCTGTCCCAAGCCATGGTATTCTCTGTTGCGTCATAGGCAGGTGAAAGTTGACTCCTAAAGAAGGAAGACCGAATATTAGATGCACTTAAATTTTGTTGGAGAAGAATATTGAAAGCACTATGGACTGCGAAAGGGACAAACTTCTCTGTTTGGGGAGAAGTAAGGCCAAAGTGGTCTTTGGGGGCTAGAATGGCATGAATTCATCTTATATACTTCAGACATATTGTTAGAAGACGCCAGCCCCTGGAGAAGAACATCTGTTTGCTAAAGTGGAAGGAAGGGCAGTGAAAGAGAGGATGGTCTTCAGTGAGATGGATGGACCCTCTGGCTGCATCAGTGCTCTCAAGCATAGGGACAATTGGAAGGGGGAGGAAAGCCCTTGCACTGCTTCATTCTGTTGTGTGTGGAGTCGCACTGGGTTAGAGTTGACTCAAGGGGACCTAACAGCACAGATGGTGGCTTTTGTTCGTTTGGTGTAATGCGATTTCAGACAGCCATTTGGGGGACGGCGATGGGTTAGTGGTAGAATTATCATTGCCTCTTTTCATGATGAAAGCCCAAGTTTAATTCCAAGCCGATGCACACTCCTCAAGGAAAGCCACTTGCCAGGGGAGACTTTGCTCTGTTGCTGAATGGATTTCAGTGGAACCCACAGACGGGAATAGAATGGCCTACAGTTCAAAGCAGGGGACGTCTAGTGCGGTACTTAAAAAACAAAGCAGTCAGTGAAAACTTTCCGATCACCATGGTACAATAAATAACCTAGTTTAGCGGTCTCTGGGAGTCAGAAAAAGACTCAAAACCAAACATTCAATGAGACAACTATAAATTCATTTGATATTTAAAAAAAACCAGTTTTATTGCTATTTAATCCACACATCATATAATTTCATAGTGTAATCATATTGATAGCGCTAGTAATCATTTTTGTAATCAATTTTAGAACAGTTTCTTATTATTAGCACCCTATTTCCCCACAGCCTTCCCTGCTAATGTTTTCTAAGGAGCTATTAATCCAAATACTGTCTCTCGATTTAACTATCTAGGATTTCATGTACAGAAAAACACACAAAACTAGCAGCAAAATTAATAGTAATAAAGGAAAACAAAAGAAAATCTCAATAGAAAAGAAATTGAAAATACTAAAAATAAAACAACTTTTAAATAAGTCAAAAGGGAGATCAGCCTGACCCAAACTAGCCCCCTCCCTGGATATATGTGTGACAGAGGATAACACTAAATCTTCAGGTTGGGGCAAAGGGCCTACATGTCATGTCCACACAGAAGCCAACCAAGAAGATAAAAGAGAAAGGGACAGTCGGTTAGGCCCCATATTGGCACACAAACCTGGAGGACAATGCCTCGGCACAAAGCTGCTAAGGCACAAAGAACTGTAAGGCTGACAACAGCTCATGGCATATTGTCCCCATACTGGAGCACACTGTGAAAAAGGACGATAATGGGAACACACAGCAGGGAGGTAGTGCAGTCTAAACCCCCCACAGCAGGGAAAACCAAAAAGGGAGCATAGCAGATCAGCAACTGGAGCAAAGCCAAACCACAAAGCCCCTAAAGAGCCCCCCAAATAGACTTCAGGCTAAGAGGGGCAGCTCCCAGAACAACCCCCAGGACCAGGGGGAAAATAGTTGTAAAAGTCAGTGGACTGATCTAGAATTATGTATTGTTCTCTCTCTCTCTCCTCTCTCTCTCTCTTCCTTCTCATTTTTCACTCTTCTGTTGTTTTATTGTTTTGTCTATGTCACTGTTGGCTTGCCTACTTGTATAGAGAGATATGGGAAGGAAGCTCGGGGAGGAAGCAGCACGTCTGGAGGTTTTTGGGGGAGAAGATGGTGGGGGAGGGCGTGGTGAGCAAACAACACCATAGACAGGGGAACAACTAGGAACTTAAAACCCCAAACAAGAGGACTATAGTGATTCCGTGGGTGTTGGCACAACAGTGATCTAGCTGAACAGAAGTACTTAGAGACAGAAGTAGGGGTAATGTGATGGTGGGACAGGAGGAAGGCAAAAGGAAACAGAGGAAGGATCTAGGTAGCAAAACTATGGATAGAGGTATAAGCATGGGTGTGTACATGTGTAAATATATCAATCCATATAAATAGAGATATTGGTCTATGTACATATATTTATATGGCAATACACTGAAGTTGTGAATGGACTTCAGCTTCAGCTCATACCCTCCCTCAATGCAAGAACACTTTGCTCTAATAAACTGGCATTTCGTGATGTTCACCCCCACCCCTTCCCCCTGGCACAATTGTTGAAGAAAAAAATGGGTGTATAAACAAATGTGATGGTGTCCAGCTGTTAAAAGATGCACTGTCTGTGGTCGTAAAGGCTTGCAGTTAAACAAGTGACCATCAAGCACGTAAGCAACAAAACCAATGCAAAAAGCACAACAGCTGGCGCGATTATGAGGTGCCATTGGGATTGGATAACAGGCATCAGGAGATCCATAACAAACAAGTAAACACATTGTTGTGAATGGAAGGGGTCTGAGCAGAGACCCAAAGTCCATCTGTAAACAATGGAACATCCCCCTACAGAGGGTTTGCAGGGAAGGGATGAGTCAACCAGGGTGCAGTAAAGCACCAATGAAGAACCCACAATATTCCTATGATTCCTTGAGGTTTCATCAACTCCCACTATCGTGACTCCAGTGTCACTTCTCACTCTGGACTAGACCAGAGCTTGTATACCGGTAGAGATGAGATAAAAGCTCACAACACAGGGAATCCAGGAACAAGAATGGGAATAGCTATACCAGAAGGGTAGAGGAGGTGGGGGAGGGGAGGAGGGGAAAACTGATCACAGTAATTGATACATAACCACATACCCTCCTCCAGGAGGAAGAACAACAGAAACTATGGAGTAAAGAAGACAGCAGTCTGCATGAGATATGAAAATAATTCATCAAGGGGCCACAAGGTGGCGGGGGGGGGGTGTAGCTGATACCAAGAGTTTGATAGAAAGTGTCTAGAAAAGAAGAATGGCAACATATATACAAAAATACCTGATACAATCGATGTATGGATTATGATGAGTTATAAGAGCTCCCAATAAGATGATCTTTTAATAATAGTGAAATTACTTGTTATGTTTCTCCTAGCCATAGTCTTTATAATGCTTACCAAATGATTGGGTTGGATCTCTGCAAATAGGGTGTGTGAAATTCTAAGGTGGACCTGGGTCTGTTGTTCTGCTCAAGGCTATAAAGCAAGTCATTTCGGCAGCAGGAATTGGGGGTCTCATGAAAATCATGATGCAAGACCTTCGAGGCAAGCATGTGCTGGGGCTTCAGAGATGACTGTACTGAACCTCCTCGATCCGAGAGACAGAGCTGTGACACCGGAGACTGAACGGGAGGAGAGATAAGGCAGCTGCAGAGGCAGTGGTATCAAGAGTACGGAACCGAGCAGTGGGCCCCATAGGTCACAGAACAAGTAACGTGGAATGTGCTGCCACCAGACACTGGCTCTGTAGGAGCTGTGAGCTGAGGCCTAGGGTGGATGTGTGTGCCCTTTGCTCATTGATCAAAAGTGTAGGATGAGCTTTGTCATACTTTCTTGAGCATGACAGAGGCTGTGGTACTACCTGGCTGAGGGGCTGAGGCCCAGAGAGAAGTATGCCTTCAGGCGTGGCTGAGAAGAGGCACTACTGACTAGAGACCTGCTTTTGCCCATCCTGGATTGTCACCTGCTACCTTCCCTAATAGCCCTCTGCTATCATAAACTTCATCTGTGACGTCGGTGGGGCCATTGCAATGATAGATCAAACACAGCAGAGGAGAGTTCCCAGGGTGGGACTTTGATGTGCAAGTGGATCGAGTAGGTTGGCATCTCGAGGTGTGCTTGGCATCGGCCTCCTCCTAATCCTAGCATCTGACAGTGCTTGTCCACTTTCGCTCTTGTGAAGTTGGAAAAGGTCAGGAGCCACCTCCATCCCATTCCTGTAAAATCCTCTTAGCTGTCACAATGAGATTGGCAACAAAGTGTAGAACTCAAGAATAAACACAAGTGTTCACCAAATCTTTTTTCTCTGCCACTTCATGAGCTATGGTCTCTGGATGCTTATCTAGACACATGTTTTCATCAAGTCAGAAGATAGGTAAAATTTTCTATGTTCCCTCTCTTCAGCCTAATCCTAATTTCTCTGGACCTGAAAATGCTCCATTCTCTGATCTGCTCCAGTGCTCACTGTCAGTTCCACACAGATCAGTACTGAATTCTGCAAGAGTTCACCATCCGTACTGGTGTCTTTGTCAGCTGTGTCTACCTGAGAGACGGACACTGGAGCACTGGGATTTCCATGCCCCTTAACACCTTGCTTGATGAAAAGCAGCAAGGAGAAATTAAACAAATACTCCATAAAGTCATTCATTTTAATCTGTTTACACACCTTGTTACTGGTTGCAGATTTAGACAGTTAAGCATGAAGTCACCAGTTCAAACCCACCAACTCCTCTCAGGGAGAAAGATGAGACTTTCTGCAATCATAAAGAGCTACATGTAGCCTCAGATAGCCTCTCTTTGGGTGCTATGGGGCACAATCAGCTAGATGGCTATGAGTTCTATTTGGTTTTCTTTCTATCTTTGGTGGCACTGAGGGATAAGTGTTAGATCACTAGCTATAAGATCAGTGGGTCAAATCCATCAGTCTCTACATGGGAGAAAAATGAGGCTAACTGCTCCTGTTAAGATTTATGTTCTGAGAAGAACACTTTATGGGGTTATTACGAGTTGAAATCTTGAGGGCAGTGGGTTTAGCTTTTCTTTGCATCTTTTAGTACCCTTTGTTTTCCCTTCATTTTAAAAAGCGTCTTTCATTTTCATTTAAAAAAAAGAATGTTATATTTGTACTAAACCACTATGCCTTATTCAGAAATTAATAAACATGTTCCACAACATAAAGATACTAAAGTAGTTTTTCTTGAATTAGATGAATCCATAGATTTCCCCGTGTACAATTATATAAAGCCACTGAGATTGGTAACAGATTTGGGGATGACAGTAGTGCAGGGATGTGGCAAGTTTGCAATCTCTTTTGATTCAGATATGAATTATGAAATGTTTTCCTAAATGTTCTTGTATATTTGTTACCTATTTTATCTCATAACCGAGTTTCCCTAGTATGAAGTTTTCAATATATGTTTTCCTCTCTATTACTAGTGTTATCATTACAACAGTTCTGTACCTCTCAGATGCTCTGCGTAAGAACTTCCTAAATGAAAACTTTGATTATAAGGTAAATAATCCGCTTTTTGTTTTGGTAAATATCCACTTTGATAACTATTTTGCATGGTACTTTAGGAAGTTAGTAGTTTAGTGGGGTTATTTTTAACCACTAAATAAATTTATATTAGTAGTTTTCATTACGCTGTGAATAAGTTAGGGCAATGGGAATGAGTATCAACCAGGGGGAAGTCACAGTGCTGAAGAAACAATTCTGCATTGTGATCTATTTGAACTCTTACTCTTTAATCCCCATGCATGACCAAGGAGACTTGGAATATATTTTAAATATATTTCCTTCAATAGACACCTGTAAAGAAAACATTTATAAAATAATCCTTTTATTCCTTGACTGTTCCATATTCCTGCTCTTTAAAATGAAGTCTTGAAGAAGAGTAAAGAAAGATTGGTAGTTTCTTAATGGTGCAACTTTCTGTGCATCTGTGGTGTAATATTAATGATGCCAAGAAGCCTAAGAATTTGTGATAGAATGTCTTTCAAGTGGCAAATGACAAAAGGCTGACTGAGATGGTCTGTGCCCCATTGACTGCCATTACTAATGCTTTCACTATGCTGTTGGCCTTTCACTTCTAATTCGTTTTACAATAGCATTTTCTCTTATTGAACATTCAGTAAAACTTTCTACTTTGATAATTAGAAAATATGGAAGAGTACAAGGGAAATGAAAGCCAACATAATTGTAATGACTATGTTAGATTTCATTATATCATTTTGTAATAATAATATGTTAAAATTATATAATCAGAGACTTACATTTTTGGTAGTGGTTTGTACTGATGCATTTAATTACTGTTATTATGTGCATCTTGCAAAATTAAACATTGTGTACATCCCTAATTATGTCTGTAGATAAAGTTTTTCATAACTTGAATTGTTGAGTTCACATTTGTACTTTGTATTTGCCTGTTTTCTTGATTCAGTGCCAGATTGATTGGGCAGGGGGATTTCAGTTTTGTTTTCATCCTTTTTCTTTGGCAACTCATTATAGACAAAAATTCCTATTTTGTGAATTGCCCTTGTCCTTAGCTCATTATTTTTGGAGGTTTTATCATATTCTCTTTTTTCTGATCTCATGAATAAGTGTATTATAACTATTATAACAAACTATTCCAAGTTTGTTGTTTGTCTTTTGTTTTACATGACATCAGTATAAAAGTAGTTTTCTTTTTCATTATGTTCTACGTTTTTTGGTTAAATTTATTTCTCGTTGTCTACTTTTAGTCTTTTTCTGATGCTTTTTTTGTTATAAGAAAACTTAGACCCAAAAGATTTGTTAGCCAGGAAATTTCATATACTTTCTGAATTTACATCAATTAGCATATCCTAAGAAGTATATGCATATTTTGTTCTAAATTAAAAGGTGTTCTAAAAATGAATTCAAAAGGGTATGAAGTAATTCATCCAATAGATACCTCCTTGGAGATACACAGATATGATATAAAAGTACCCAAACATCTTCCATTGAACATCCACCGAATTGCTCATTAAATCTGGAATATGAAAAGAAAAAAAAAGAAAAAATCTGGAATATGTCACTGAAGCAACACTAACATGAATGGTATTTATTGGTTTGATTTATTTCTGTGTTATAGAATCTTCAAACATATGTGAAAGTAGAGAGAATCGTATCATAAACACACACACACACACACATGCCGGACATCTATCCAGTTGTAATTATTATCAACTTTATTTGTATTCATATACTAGCTTTAAAGCAAATCCAAAATTGCATGTTATTCCATCCACAAATGCTTTTGTAGCATCTTAGTATTTAAGTATTTGTTGTGATTTCAGATCTGGGATTCATACTTTTACCTGGCGGTCATTTTTATAAACCAGTTATGTCTGCAATTGGAGATGTTCACACCATCCAAAAAGAAAAAGGTGTTAGAAAAGTAAGTACCAGTGTAGAATCCAGTGAGAAGAGGAGGCTGTGTCTTTTGAAGGGTGTTTAGTTTATATGGGTCATAACTAACATCTGTAGCTGGAGTCCACAACCTGGAGTAGCAATGAGCAAGATGATAGGACATAATCTTTTTTGGAAATTTTGGTATCTCAAACTTTCTTTGGAATATTTTTTCTGATCAGAGTCATGATTTAGAAATGTTATAGATGCGACAAAAGGATAAAAGAGATCTGTTTTACTGAAGGCATTTTATAAGGTTTTGGATTAGAGCCATCAGGACATATATATTATACATCTTTAGCTAAAAGCATATTGCCATTAAAGGATGAAGGGAATTAGGATCTGTTGCTTTATTGGTAGAGAGCTAGTGTTTGAAGTGATGAAAATAGGAAAAACATGTTAGATAGCCATGATGGTTTCTACAGCATTGTTAGTGTCTCTGAATTGTACATTTAATATAGTCAGAAGAGCACAAACTTTGTTATACATTCGGATATGTGTTAATGTCCACGACATGTTCTGTAAAATAGGACGTTATATGATTTGAACTTTGTGCAAATGACATTGACACATTGTGGGCGCCTGCTTCCTGTTGTCTTCATTACTGCTGCGGCTGCTTCTGGAGCTTCTGCCAAGGCAGGAAGAGCAGGTGGTGCCACACAGCAGCTGACAAGGTGGAGGGGGAGCAGAGGAAGAGGAGGTGATGGGGCAAGTTGCTGACTGCACCCAGCCCCGCCTGCTGTTCCACCTGCCTGAACAGCAGGAACAGCCCAGGCCCACAGCTCCCACTCTTGCCTCTGTGTCTCCTCCCTGTATCCTAGCCCTGGGTCGGTGAAGCAAGATTAGGTGTTTAGGGGTCTTTAAATCAATTCAGAGGAAATACATACATACATATGAGAACTGCTTCCCCTTTGAAAGAGAAAGCACACACACACACACACACACACACGCACACACACACGGGACCCCTGAAGTGTATGCTGTGGGGTGTTTCCCAAGTGGAGGTTAAGTGTCACATACCTGTATTTTACCACAATCATATTTTTTAAACAGATAATTGCCTTCTTGTGTGGGATGGTAGAGTGCCTACTAAGAAGACACCTGTACTGCTTCATTTGAAAGGCTTGGTGTTCATTTGTGTCCTATTTCAGGTATGGTGACATGCGGGTGACAATGGGCTGTGAGATATTCAGCATGTGGCAGAACCTCGGTAAGTGATGGGAAGAAAAATCATTGGATGTGTAAGCCTACAAATGAAGACGGACAAATTCCCAGGGACAGCATTTGAAATCAAATGTCTAAACCCATAAAGATATCTCTGGAAAGTAATTGACACTTTGGCATGGAATTAAGACTACAACGTAATTCTTTAAATTGATGTCTGAACAATCACTTGCCTTTGTGTGTTTCTTTGTTAATGAATGATGAATATTATAATCTAGTGTTGCTTTAATAATATACATATTTTATCTAGAGGTACGCTAACATTCAGAACTTGGTGCTGTAATCAGTAAAAATTGGGGGGAGGGCTCTAAATTGAGGGTACAGATTATAATAAATATTGTGAAACGTTTATTTGAGCATCACTATTCTTAAAACTTGAAGTCATTGACGTATATCAGACAAAGTTGTCTAATCAAGAGATGAAACTCATGACACATTGAACCCAGAAACAGGAATGGGAATAGCGATACCAAAGGGTAGGGGGAAGGCGGGGAGAGATGGGGAGGGAGGGGGACACCAGTCACAATAAATGGCACTTAACCACACACCCCCCATCCAGGGAGGAGAACAACAGGAACCAGAAGGGAAGGGAGATAGTGGACAGCGTGAGATATTAAAATAACAGTCTATAATCTATCAAGGGGCTAAGAGCTGGGGGCGGGGTGGGGGGGGGTAGAAGGGAGGAGCTGATCCCAAGGGCTCAATGAAAAGAAAATGTCTAGAAAAAAACGTTGGCCATTTTTGTACTAACATGTTAGTACAATTGATATATGGATTGTAACAACAGTTGTAAGAGCTCTCCCATAAAACAATCTTAAAAACATTTTTTTAAGTTGCCTAACCGAAGGATTTTATAAGCAGCTGCAGTTGCTAAGAGACTGCTAGGCCCAATTTTGTTAATCTATCATTGCAGATCAAGCATAATATTTCTATATATTGATGACACTGATCTGGTGGGATAAATGAGAATAATATTTGGAAAATAAATTGTTTCAAATGCTCATTAGCATAAAGTCTCTTTCTAGAAACCTATGTTCAGTGTGTTAACTCTGTCCATTTGTATTCATTCACTCTTCCTGGATAACTGTTTCTCCATGTGGTTTGTTAAACAGATTGACCTATTTGAATTGAATATGCATGAATCTGATAGCATTTCTCTCTCTTGAGCTACCAAGAATGACTTGGAGATAGCAGGATTTGTTTTCTGTGGGTTAAAATAGAGTCATTATTTCTGACCAGGAGTATTGTTATTATAAATAGCAAGTTAGGAAACTTGCTATGTTTAACTGCTCAGTGTACAGTGTTTACTTGTGATTTTTAAAAAATTATATTTATCTTCGTAAAAGCAACTTCTACTTCTCCAAGGTCAACACAAATTCATGATTTGTCCTTAATATCTGCTAAAATATGAGTTTCGAATTTTGCATACCTTGAAGAGTGTTCCCGTAAGTTTTCATGTTTTATTTATACTTTGTGTCCTTCTTCTCATCCTAAAGCAACTCAGGTCATTTTCAGCATTCATCTTGGACTTGCCATGAATTTAGTCAGATATTTTCCAAGGAGCACTGCCTTAATATCTGGGCTCCAACTGGTTTTCACTGGCTCAGTCATGGTCAGTCACATGAAATCGGGACAGAACCAATTTTTAAATATTGAGTTCTTGGACATGCAAACTAGGACAGGGAAGAACTGTGGATGGAAGCCCCAGAACTGGAGGCACAGACAGGGTGTGGTGAACCCTGGGTTGTTGCCAGGGCCACCGAGAGAGGTACTTCTTCAAAGCCACATGGTCAGCTACCAGATTTGCGTATGCTTTGGAGTCCGTAGATCAAGAAAATGGATTGCAGATTGTATGTGCTCCCCTGGTTTTCTAAGAGGGAGATTCCGTTCCTAGCAGGGCTTTAACCCACAATTTCTCCCTTTCCAGTTGTTGTCCTGGTTCACCCACATTTCTGACCTGGTGTTGGGTTAAGATAATATTCCAAACCCTGGTTGGCGGCCCCCTGTAGACAGGTTGACATGGATGGCGATTTTCAAATCATCCTTTATCAGGTGTAGGGTCTAGGGATGTAATCTCAGACTGTTGGTCTGGCTAAATGAATCAGGCCACACCTTTTAATCACGCTTTAAGGATATCATTGTACACTTCACAAATTCTTCTGTTTGGTCTTTGTCCTAAAACAAAAAGCTGTCTACCTTTCTGGTTTTTCATTTTTAATTGCTTCTGTCAGCTTTACCCAAAGACTTAAAGATACAGAAATTGTTTGAAGCACATTGACCCCATGAGGCATCACTTATTCAATATGCAAATGGACCCCGCCCCTTCAGCCAAGTCACAAAGTTTCTATGACATGCAGCTTTTCTAAGTCTTTCCCAGACCTCCTGAGAGCAAGAGATATCTGATAGTGGGGTGTAGACACCCAAGTTCTAGCTAGTTCTCCAAGTGATTCTTTGTCCTCAGCTAAAGATAAGAAAGCCCTGCCTGAAACAACACCGTTCCCTTCCCTGATTTTTCCAGCTCTGAACTCCAGAGCATCAAATCCCCATGATGTAATCTTCCAGCTCTTATCACCAACAAGGAAATGGCGTGTGCAGGGTGTGTAAAAATGGCTGTTGTATTCCATGGTTCCTCTCTTTTTTCTCTAGAAGAGTTTCCTGACTTTTTTCAGACTTCCAAGACATGAGGAACATTTTAAAGGTCATTGCTGTTACACAACAGCTAGAAGTAGATGATGTTCACAAGTCCTTTCATCCCATATGCATTTTAACAAAATGATAAGAAAAAATAACTATTGGGGGTATTACTTTGACACCCTGTCTAGATGCTAAATCAGCTTGCTACTTAAGAATATCAAAACACTTTAGCTACAATTTGGTTGCCCTAGAATCATGCCATGTTGAGCATTTGGAATGCTAGAGAATTTCTTCAAGTAATCACATTTCTACATTTTCTTGGAACCTGCCACTAAATTCGATTCAACAAAGTTTATGAAGCACTGACTTTGTGCAAGGGATTCCTATGTGATACAAAGAAAGTATGGTGCATATATGCTAAAACGTTCTGGTTCTTAATATGGCATTCAGTGGTGTGTGCTTGAAATAGAGCCCAATTCTAAAATTCCATGAAGCTGTATCAGTGGCATTAAATGTACCTTTATAGTGATCATTTACAAAGAGAAAGTTTTTCCTTTGAATGTAAGTAAGTATTTGTACTTTGCACCTAGAATTGGGGGTGAAGGGTGGGGAGCCCATCTTGATTTATTTTTTTCTCTCCACTCTGTCTTGTGGCTGTCAACTAGGCTGGAACTGCTTTTGTCTCTGCAGGAATGAATAAGTGGCTTTATTGTTCTGTGGTTCGGTATCCTGGTGACATAGCGGTTACACGTTGAGCTACAATCTGCATGGTCAGCAGTTCAAAACTACTAGCAACTCCTCCAGAGAAAGACTGGACTTTCCATTCCTATAAAGAGTTAGTCACAGTTTCAGAAACCCACAGGGGTCGCTATGAGTCAACAATGACTCCATGGCAGTGAGGTTCGGGCTTTGGTTCCATTTTGTGCAATGGAACCAAACCGAAGACTTGTTTGTCCAAGGGTAAGCCGTGATGCTCCTCCTTTAACACAGCAGAAGCTTCTTTGTTCCTTTAGAAACACCAGCTCTTCCAAAGCCGACAGACTCCCAGCTCCTCACTGCAGCTTGGAATTAAATTATGCTGCTTGTCTCTGCTGCATATGGCGCATGAGACACAACATTGCTCTCATCATATAATTAAAATAATTTTATGTTTAAAGAGCACAGACCAGGTAGTGATAAATAAACACTCCATCTTGAGTGTGTTCTTGTTCAATGTTTTCCTTTCCAAAGTTGTAGGGTCAGAATTATTCTGTGCAAAGAAAACGAAAGGCACGCATTCAATCCATCCCCACCTCACCCCCAATTGCAATCCATTTGTACCGGCCTTGTGGAGTCCCCCAGGAGAGAGGAGATGACTTTGCATCTGTGACCCACCTTCAGCATGCATCTGGAGGCAAGGTTGAATTGCTGCTGCCCTTGCTCTTTCCCCCTTTCTATTTTTCAATGAACCAACATTACTAAATATGAGGCGGGCTCTGCCTTCCACATTTGCAAACACAGTGTCTTGTAAAAATCAGTTGTTCCCTTGCACATGGTTCTGTGTGCATAAATATAAACCACTTACAGCCCAAGGAGCAGGTGCCCCAAATACTTCAAAACAAGACCATGTGCCTGGCAATTAGAGACGGGAAAAGAAACCATCTGAGTCAAGTTTATTTTGCCATTGCCATACATAGTTCATGAGTTTGCTTCGCTGGTCGGTTAGGAATGAAGTTTGCTGTGGTTGGAGAGCTTGTTCCGGCTCGCACGGATCCTGAATGTTCTGAGCGTGTTGACAGCAGCTAAGGCTGTCTTCAAGGATCCCTGTCCCGTGGCAGGCGATCGGCCTGTGGGGATTGAATCTAGGGGGGAAACACTGTAAATGTGTCTGAAGACATTTGGGGAGACTTGTATGTACATTGGGTTTTCTATGAAAGACATATCATTTGCTTTTGTTTGGTGTGATAGCAGCATAGTGGTTCTACATTTTCAAAATGCCCCATTTTAAAGGGACCAAAAGAATTGTTAGGCTCTTGGGTGGCAGAGTGGTTACACTTTGGGCTGCAATCTACCAGGGAGGCAGTTCAAAACCACCAGTCACTCTGCAGGAGAACACCAGGGCTTGGGACTTCCTTAGAGTGTTACAGCCTTGGGAAATAACAGGGGCAGTACCACCCTCTCCTGTGGGGTTGCTACGAAGTCAGCCTCGACGGGAGGAGGGTGAATTTTTTAACGGAATTATTCACCCACAGAATGATAGCCCTCTTTAAACTACTACAGAAATGGGGGCAAAGGAAAGGAGAATTGGCAGAAATGTTAATCATTATGATAACTTGATTATGGGCACATAAGTACTCTTCTGTCTTAATTTTATATGCATTAAAATCTTTTCATCATAAAAACCTTGAGAGGAAAGATAGATTCTAAGTGGTCTCTGATGGTAACATATTTTTTTTTCATAAGAGATGTTCCCACCAACAGTGGTAAATAAGATAGATGGCTGCAAAGGCGGTCTAACTTTGAGAGACCCCAGAATGCCCGCGCAGGAAAGGCTGAATGAAGCCTCGTGGAATCATCATCGATGCCTACCACGTACTGAGTCATAGCACCCTCGGGTCTCCCGAGCAGAGTCTCATTTTTCTCCCAAGGGTGGTGTGTCTGACTTTGAACTGCCAACCTTGCAATTAGTTGTCCATCCCTTAGTCAGCAGTGCCACCTGCGCTTCAAGAAATGGGAGTGTGGCAGCTCCAAGGAGACACCTGGCGACACACACTGTGCTAAGGGCCACACGGGCATCTGCTGGAACCCACCAGCCACTCTTGTAAAGAGCCATCGTCTCAAAGCCCACAGTGGGTTCGCCCCGTCTGGTAGAGTCTCTGCAGGCAGCACTGACTCCTTGGCAGGGAGTTTGGGTTTCCTTTGGGCTCTCCAACACACCCTTCACCTTCCACACCTGTCCACGTCACACACTCTAGACCTCGTAGTCGTGCAATGCCTTCGACCGTGTCAAAGCAGCAGAGACACCTACCTTGTCTTAAATGACCTTTTGTTTTCTTCATGTGTGATGCTCATGATGTCAACCCACAGCTATCAAGGTCTTCGGTCATTTTTGTTCAGTGTGTCAAATCTGCCCTTAAGGTGTCCTCAAAATTCAGATAGGATACTCTCAAGGTCGTACTTTGGCTTTCATGGACTCGTGCTATCATTCTTCAACTTCAGTCAGAATTTATATTGGAGCAATTGATGGCTTGTTCCAGTCAGTCCCTGACCTCATCCTGGCCACTCATAATTAGCCTTCCCTGCAGATGTGGTCACTTTTATGCCTATGACTTCCATTTGGTGAGGTCCATGTGTTCAATTCCTGTTGACGTTGTTGCAAAAACTGGTGCTTGCAGTGAAGAAGTCCCTGGTCTTGCGAGTTTCCACATTGCATGTCTCCAACTTCATTCCAATCAGCAAGACCAGTTGCTTCCCTGGGAGGAAAGATCTGCTTGGAAAACCCTGTGGGGCGGTTCACCAGGGTCAGGAGGGCTGAGTCGAGAACAGATTTGACATCACCCAACAAACAACACGTTCTTGTGAGTGTCACTCTAGGCCAAGATTTGAAAAGGCTATCTGTGGACTCATTCTCACTTCTACGAAGGTTGCTAACACACTGTAAGCTAACCACAGAGGAGGGGTCTCACTCTTAAGGATAGTGAGACCGCATGGCACTCCCATTCTCACCAAGCAGTGACTGCACAGCACCATGGGGATTTTCCCATCCCTGGTGCCTTCCATCATCCTTCATTTTACTCTCTTCCAAGACTCTTCCATATGCCCTTTCCTTAAAAAAAAAAAAACAAAGCGGTAAAGAAAAAAAATCATTTTATATATAGTCGTAGTCTGACTGTGTATGGTGTCATGTAAACATACATGTCTAAGCTCACTTGGTCGCCTCCATGCTTTCTGGAACAAACAGCAAAATATAGGAAACTGATCTTTACTGGAAAGTTATTTAACCCTGACCTCCACTAGTAACAGGAAATACTTAATATTTCGTTACCATTCCAGCCTTACTACCAAAAGTCAAGAGCAAAGGAAGGAAATTACTCTCTGGCAAAATGAGCTGTCTTCTGTTGGGCATCTCCACGTGTTCTGTGGGCTTTAAGTGGATGCTTTCCATAGCCTACTCTTGCCTTCAGCATGCTGCATGTTGACTTTTGAGAACTCGTGCATTTCCCAGTACCTGTGATATTCCTAGCGTACAAGTAGACCTCTGTCAGATTGCTGAAGAAGGTCAGAGTAACATCTATGTCCATGCACTGCCCTAACCCCCCTGACCTAGCAATGACTTAGCAAAACCAGACCTTTTTTGCATGTGGTAATACCACTGTTGCAACATGTTTTGTCTTCTCAGAAATTGATGGTCTTTCTGTAAACCATTGGTTCTCAACTTTCCTAATGTCGTGACCTTTTAATACAGTTCCTCATGCTGTGGTAAACCCCCAATCATAAAATTATTCTCATTGATATTTCATAAGTTTAATTTTACTACTTTTATGAATCGGGAAACATTTGTGAAAAGGTCGTTCGACACCCCCCCCCCCAAAGGGAGGTTGAAAACTGCTGCTTTAGACTATTTGATACTCACTTGAACTATATATCTTGTGGTTTTTAAAAAGGAAAAAAACGGGCTGAGCCTCGGTGATGTAGTGGTTGTGTGTGGGACTCCGGCCCACTGGATTGGTGGTCAAATCCAGCAGCAGCTCTCCAGGAGCAAGGCTGGGTCTCCTACTCCCACCAGAGGGCAGTGATGCCCGCCCCCCCAAAAAAGGAAAAAACAGTGAATTCCAGAAAGATGATGAAAGTACAGTTCAGAACCACTTCATTTTTATTTAAATAATATTTTATTGACATATCTTACTCATGCCAATATATCCCTTCTCTTCCCATACAATTCTGTTATTCAGTCCCATTGGGTGGGGTTTTATAATCATCAATGTTATTAACGCCCCTCTCCGCACCACCCTGTGCCCCCCCCTCCCCTTTCCTGTATGCTCAGGGAACCCTTACTCCTATCAGTGTCTCTGAGGGATCATCCATCTTGGCTACCATGTACCGAGGGATCTTAAATGTACAAATGAACATACACAAGTCTAACATGATTCATGAGGTATATTGCGTAAGGGCTTTAATAGTAAGGGGAGGAAATCTTAAAGAACTAGATGATAGTCATGTGGTTCATCAGTGCCATTCCTGGACTTATCATCCAAGGAATCACTTTAAAAATAAACAAAGACGCATCTGCCATTTTCCAACTCATTAATAACCATAGTGGTGATCAGTAGGAGGTACAATCTGCCAGACCAGCAGTTCTCAACCTGTGGGTCAGTGTCCCCCTTTGGGGGCTTAATGACCGTTTTACAGGGATTGCCTGATCCATAACAGTAGCAAAATGATAGCTATGAAGTAGCAATGGAAATAACTTTATGGTTGGGGGATCATCACATCATGAGAAACTATATTAAAGGGTCACGGCATTAGCAAGGCTGAGAACCACTGTTCTAGACTATAATATATATGATAGGGATTCAAAATGTTACTGAAAAATTCCAGTATTTGTTTAGTTCCATTTTTACATGAAATGTTTGAAGTGTATCTATATGTAATGTATTAAGACCTATAGTACTGTACTTGGTTCATCACCTAATTATATTGAATAACTTCTTCCATGTTACCACTCAAGTGTTAAATAAATGTTCTAATGCTAATTTCTGAAGTCTAATCAAGACCACATAGATTAAAAGTCCAATGGTCTATTCCATTTAGGAGAACACAAGCTTCATTTCATCCCTGCCCTGATTGGCCCCTTCCTCGAAGTGACCTTGATACCACAGCCCGATCTCCGGAATGTCATGATTCCGATTTTCCACGATATGATGGACTGGGAGCAGAGGCGGAGTGGCAATTTCAAACAGGTCGGTGGCAGAGCTCCTAGAGCATCAGCAAGGGTTTCTCTTCCGCTCCCGTGTCTCTCTCTGACCTGCCAGACTGAGCTCTGTGTTGGGAAATGAGTACCAGCTCAGCAAGCAGGAGACCTGGATGCCAGGCTTGGTCTGCCCACTCCCTAGCCACGGGGCATTGCACATGTCTCTGGTTCTTTCTCTGCGCCTCCAAGGAATTCTTGAAAAATCATTTCATTCCCTTTCAGCTAAAAATTGCTATGCTTTCCTCGGTCTGTAGTTAAGACCTGGCAGAGATTGCCTTTGCTCCCCATTGATCAGCACGAAGAAATCAGAGGGTTAATGGCTCTTAAACTCAGTGAGCTCTCAGTGGTCTGCCCCTTTTGTTTGGTGAAAAGCTGGGCTTTGAGCATTTAGTTCCCAGAGTGTTTTATTGCTCATTGCTTGAAGCACTGAAAATTAATTTAAAGGAGAAAGCAATGGAAATTCTTGCAAAGGAAATTCCAAAAGCATGAGCCTGTAATTTTTTGTCAACACAGGTTCTAACAGCTCTGCTGCAGTCTTAGAGAGGCAGTCGTTCTTATTACAAAACCAGATCACCTCATTATCCACTTTTGCCATGTCAAGTCCCTCAAGCTGGAGACAGTAGGCCTGTTGCTCTCTACACAGTGCCCGGGTTCATTGTATGTGCTCCTGGGCATTATCTTTCCTTCACGCATCCTCAATTCTGAGAACTGATTGAAAACTGTCTGAGAAATCAGAATATGTTGATCGCCCAGCCAAAAGCATGGAGGCTGCACTTCTGTCCAGATCTGCATTTGTTTTCAAGAGAAGAACTAGGCAAGGGGAGTCCCAGGGTGGTGCAAATTGTTGATATGCTCAGGCTGCTAACTGAAAAGTCAGAGTTGTGCAAGGGACTTAGGGGAAAAGGCTTGGGGATCCCCTTTGAAGACTCAGCCATTAAAAATCCTCGGGTGCATGGTTCCACTCTAGGTGGACTAGGAGTCAAAGGAATGGCTAGACATCATTCTCTGGAAGAGTCAAAGTCACTGTTTGGGGGTGCAACAGGTGAGTGAAAGCCGATTACAAAATGCCTTTCCTGGGAGACCAGGGAAGAAACGTCTTCCTTCCGTCTGGTCTTCATCGTTTGTTCGCCATAGGATTCAAAGGAATGACTAGACGTCTTTCTCTGGAAGAGTCAAATATACTCGCTCAGTTCCTAATCGCTGTTATCTCGGTAGGCTTGCTTTGTTTGGGGTGAACGCTCTCAGAATACCCAGCCTCGCTCCAGTTGAGTTGAGGCTGACTCAGAGCAGCTTGGTAATTGGCCCCCAACCTTGCCAAGGCTGATCCTGGCCACGAGAGCAGACTGTGGGAAACACCCTCCTCTTGGTCTGCGGCCACAGGCCTAACCATTCTGCCCCCTGGAGGGTCTTTGCCTCAGAGGGATGAAGCCATTTCCTACCCACCCCCACCCCCTGGATATTCAAGTTCCAGATACTCTATTCCCTTCACAAAGTAAATGTTTTTACCATATTTTGTTCAGGAAGTGTTTCCTTTCTTGCTCAAGTTCCTAACCGATGACTTGAAATAGTTTTATGTATCTGCCGTTTGTCTGTGGTTAGGATGGGTTCTGAGATGCAGTGCAGATGCAGTGTATCCCTGGAATATAAATGTTAAAAAAAAAAAAAGCAAACTGATTTCATTAATGTCAATGGATTTATCAGTTTGCTAATGTTCATATATATAGGAATACACACATATATATATATACCTATGCATAAGTATCTGCACATGAGATAGAGATATAGTGTTTTTTAAGAGCTCTAGGACTTGCCAGTCTTTATAGCTCTTACAGAAAAGGCTGCAAGCATTTCAGCTGGACTATTGCATTTGCGCTTGAATTAACAAGTAGAGAGAGGTCTTTGGAGTAGGAGTGCCCCACCCCCGGTTCACACTTCAAAGTCTTACAGTCCCCGACCCCCTGGAATCCCCAGAGGAGGTGTCCACTGTTCATCACAGCTGATGTTGTCCCTGTCTCAAAATCGACTGTGACGTGTGCCCTCGCAAAAACAGGTATGTGCCAATTTACCTAGAAAGCCTCCTCGCGATGGAGAGAAGAGAGAGAATAATAATTGGGTGTGTTTCAGGTGGAAGCCAAGCTCATCGACAAATTGGACAGCCTTATGTCCGAAGGCAAAGGTGACGAGACATACCGTGAGCTCTTCAACAGTATGTGAGTAATGTGTCTCTCTCCTGTCGATTCTGTCCAGGGGATGTGGCATCTGTGCAGTCTCGTGATGGCACCGGAGCTGCAAAGACTGCTTTGGTCTGACAGGAGTGCTTTGTCTGTGGGGAGGTGTGAAACAAAAGGGAAATTGCTGAGTGCTGGTGAATGCCTCTCACTGTGTTGATGATTACATATGTTTATTTCAGTCTCTGGTTAAAACCAGTCATATGTGTTACAGTTTTAAAAATTTAAACACCTCACTCTCTTTATGCTTGCACATTTTAAAATCCAGGCTACAAGGTAATGATTTTAAGTATGGTTGAGAAGTGCGGAAGGAAGAAAATTAAACTGGGGTGACTTTGATGCTTGTGTGCAATGCTTTTCAAAGCATGGTACCCTTGGCTAGTTTGCGATGGGGAAAATTAACCTAGCTTGCTTCTGTTGGTCGACACTTGATGAAACTCAGTGATACTGATTGCTCACGCAGCTTATAAGTTGCTTCTTAAATGTCTCCCATTAGAACAGCACAGAAGAAAAGCCGTTTTTGTAAATTTTGTGTGTGAGGATTTGAGTGGAGGATGGAGACATACTAGAGTCTGTAAAGGGACTTTGCGATTTTCTCACCATGAGCTTGGGCGCTATGGATGGTTAACCAAAAGGTAGGCTGATTCACAGGCATCCGGTAACTCTCCAGAGGAAAAGGCCCAGCCGGAACTCTTCTCCTGTAAGGTTGAAAGACACAAACCCCCAACAGCTGGACTCGAGAACCTGTTGGGTCACCAGAAGTCCGCACTCTATGCTTGGAAAGAGTAGTAGTGACCGGCAGGCTAGAGAGATTTCAACCTGACCCATTTAAAATAATTTTTGAAGCTTTAGGGAACATTCTGTTGAAAGGATACCCTGGGAAGGGTTAGATGGATTCTTTTTGATGATGGTGAGTCAAAAAATACATTTTTTTGGAGAGGAATCCTGAACAGCACCGGCACCATTTTCTTCTGAAACTATAATTAAAGCGGAACTTTAATAATGATTCACTAAGCCCTCATTCATTTCAGCATACAAGCATCTGTCCTTCATGACAGCTGTAGTTTAGCAAGAATTCTTATTAAAACCTCATCTAATGTAATAAATTGCTTTTGAAAACTGCTCTCATTTCAGTTACCAGTCTTTGATTTGAACAAAGAACCCAAATGAGAGTGCATTCGGTGAAATGATTCTCTTGAGATTTGTGATTAATTATTTATAATAAATTCACAATATTCATAAATACTAGCATACTTCTATAATGCTTCTTATCCACTTTAATAAAGGCTTGGTTGTGTGCAATTTAGATTGCTTGTGTATAAATATGACTTTGAAAGAGACGACCTACCTTGACATTAGATTCAAACCAATAATTAAAATATTAAACTCTGTAATTAGAACTATTTTAAGGTGCCTGATTCATCCCATGGAGATTTTTATTCTCTTGTTGATTTTTAGCACATGACTAGAATTGTTACCATAAATATTTTTCTTCCGTGCTTTTATCATCAGTGCATTGGGAATAAGTCTAATGTGAACTGATAATTAAATATCATTTCTACCTGGGCTCCAAAAAGGAAGTGAAAACTGAATGTATCTCAGGAAACAATGCAGTGTTTTTTTGGCAATGGAAGAAAGCACAGTGAATTAGTATAGTCACCATGAGTCAGTGCTCGTATTATGAATTAAGGAGCACATGGCATTAGGGTACAGATCTCATTTGTTCTCTGTAATTCATGCCTGAAACTTCTTAAAGCGCTGCTCCACTGGAAGTAGCTCTCACTGCTTCCTGACAACACAATACTTGTCAAAATAGGCCCCTGAGAGCAAGATCTTAAATTTATAGGACCTCCCTAACTCAGAATGCAGCTTAACTCCTTCTACCCCTCACATGCGCTCCATCAGCTAAACTACCTCATTCTGAAGTACGTAGGAGCCAAGGCTCGATGATAATGCCGAGCTTATAGATCAGAATTGCCAATTGAGCTGTTGGACAACTAGCGCTGCTACTCTGCACGGCTCCTCTTGACTCCCATGTGGCGTGATGTCCTGAGCACCTGCTCTGTTGCATGTCTCGGGAGGCAGCAGTCTTGTGCTCTAGGGCTCACTGCACAGTAAGGGTAACCAAACCAAGTCCTAAGGATTCGTAATGGGCCTCTCAACAAAGTGGCATCCATCTTTGTACTTTCCCCAGTCCATTGCTCAATATTCTTGTTCATAGCTCTCAATGATTCAATAAGAACCCCCCCTCCCCCCAGATCATTTCAAAGATCATTATTTTGTAATCACACGTTTTGTTAGAAGAGGGGCAGGGAATTCTAATGCTATTCTCGGGATTGAGCAGAGCATGCATAAAGACAGGGGTTGGGTATAACAGTGATGACCTCAATAAAATCATGCTTTGAAATGGAGAAAGACGACTGGAGGTCAAATCCCATTCTACCTTGCCCCCATTTAATTCTTTCCTAGAGTAAAGGTCTATGAGCTGTAGGTCAGCCTGCCTGGCTTGCGTTTATCATGCTCCTCAGTTAAAGGGTCCACTTATATTTAACAGCTTAGCCTTGTTGATTAGCCAGGAACAATCACCTTTCAGACTTCCCAAATGGGTTCCCTGTCCACTCCCCGTGGGTCACTGGACATGACTATAGTACAAATAAAAATGTCCATTCTCATCTAAGTCAGCAAGAAGTCTCTCTTTCCTCTCCTTGCCTATTGCTTCCCCTTCTCAGGTTGTCTCACAGAAACGGAGAAGTGGCCAACTTCCCAGTAGAA
Organism: Nesogale talazaci; assembly: GCA_004026705.1. Lineage (NCBI taxonomy): Eukaryota > Metazoa > Chordata > Mammalia > Afrosoricida > Tenrecidae > Nesogale > Nesogale talazaci. The sequence goes on along the minus strand of PVJH01001551.1, from coordinate 152,751 downwards.
AACAATAAGCCCGACTGACAAAGCAGAGGAGTCAGGCTCTGGATTCAGTCCTGACAACTCTGGGTCCTGAGTTAATCAATGAAACAGGCTGTGCAGAACTTTGCGTCTCCTTGCAAGAGGATTGTGGGGCTCAACTTCCTTGCTTGGCACAGGAGGCTGTACCATTTAATGAAATCCTACATTTTTAGAAGCACCACTACTCGAGTTCTTTGTTTGTGAGCCACCAAAGAAAATGAAGTGTGGGTTCTCCCTTGGGGTGATAGATGTCTCCCTCATCATTCATTGCTTTCACAGATTATCGTTGGAGACCTGGGTTCAGTACCCTTTTGATGTTTAGGCATGAAACCAGGGCTCTTCAGAGGTTTCTTAAAGAAAATGCATTTTTCACCAAGCACAGCTCAGACCGACTATCCTCTGACAGACTTGTCTGGGATAGCCACCACCCCCCCGCTTCTGTAGACTGGGCACCCCATCCCCACCCCCATCGAGGAAACAGTTCAGAATGAGCTTGAAAAACAAATGATGTCAGATGCACAGGCAACAGACGAGGAGACCAGACAGAAGGCTGGGCATTGAAAGGGCAGTTAGCAAGGAAACAAAAGGGGTGGGGATGGGGGTGGGGGGGACCTAGGCAAGAACATAGCCACAGTCAAATGAAAGCTTAGATGGAATTGCCTTTTCTCCCCTCTTTTTTTCTTAAATGTTTCTTTTCCCCACTGTGCACAATCTATGATAGGCTCAGACTGCACTTGTAAGAAATATCGTCTCCCCATCTTATCCCTGAAGCCAAGATGAAAGGGAAACAAGGCTTTAGGTAGAAAGGGTGCTCATTCGTCCCGACGACGGTTGGAGAAGTATCCCCACGTGGCCAAGCTTGTGCTCTTACTTTTGTCTTCGGGGGCAAGTTGAATCATAAAAGCTTTGCCAAGTCTTTTGTTAATTTGCAGACAGAGAGAAAGAGAGAGCACGGAGAGACCGGGCGATGCTAATGATCAAGATTGTTGTTATTTTGTGTTTACATCCTGCCTCTGCTCCAAGGTGCTTAGGATGAGGGGGAACGTGGGAGGAAATATGGGGCGCAGCACTTGCCCTCCCTCTGCTGTGAGCACCACATCGAAAACCCCCCGTGATTAATGACAACGTGAATGAACCGTTGAGGGAGTGCACAGATAGTACAATATGTATTGAGTGGGCAAATGTTAAGTGAAAGGAAAAAACGCAAAACGTCATACCGTCTGTGCAAGGATTTTCCTGTGGCCGTTGCATTGCAGTAAAATTGCTTGGATGAAGATGCATTCCACGGAGAGGTAGGAAAACATTTTTAACGTGGCTAAAGCAAGGTCTTGCTGAAAGGTAAACTTGGAGGCACTGCTCCCGTCGCTTTTCGCGGTGTTTTGGTGAGGCGAGGCACGAGCCTGGGCTAGCCCTTCAGAGGAGCGAGGGGGTTCGAATGACTTTGAGCTCTGAGGTGCTTGTGTATTTTGAAAAGAGGATGCTATGCATGTGCTCATATTTGATGACTTGGATAATCTGAAAATCAATTTGCTTTGTCAATGCTTCCTGGATTAGAATTCCACTATTTGGTCCCTATCCTAGGTAAGACATTGTTTGCAAATTGTGCTACTTGTGCGCTGTTGCAGTGGTTGCTAAGACATTTAAGGTACTGATGAAAGTAAAATGGTTGTCATGGTGACTGATAAAAATAAATGTTGAAAATGCCCTGGGTTCTTTCTTTTCCAGTCTACTAAAGAAAATTGAGCGGGAAACATGGAGGGAAAGTGGCGTTTCATTAATCGCCACTGTCACCCGTCTCATGGAGAGGTTGTTAGATTACAGGTAAGCTGAGTCCCGTGTCTTCCAAGAGAATTGTGCTGCCGGTAGAAGAGAAAATAGCATACAATGAACATTCCCCTGGGGGCCAGCGTTCCAAGCATCACTCCTCCACCCTCTGAAACCTTTGCCGGGAGGTCATGGGCTTCTCACAGTCCGGCTCTGGGGTTCTATTGGGGGTTTGTTTCCCGTGGTCCCTCTTTGGTTTTGCTGGAGCAGTTCTTTCCCACCCGAGCTGGAGTGAGAGGTCTCAGACTTCCTGTCGAAGAGGCTGGGGGTGGAGGGACAGGCTGGGAGCACTTTGGATGCACATGGTGGATGCTGAGACTGTCCATGTGAGGTTAGAGACAGTCCATGCGACGGAGACTTGCACCACCACACCAATCTCTGAATAAAAAGAAGGGGAGAATATCAACATTTCCCCCCCCCCTTTATTAAAAAAATTCTCTGACTTGTGGAAGTAGTGTTTGCAACTGAAACGCGTGGCTGCAGGGTGTTTGGGTTTTGTTACCCCTCTGGTCTCTCTGGTATTCATTGATAAATGTGAGGTACAGGGAAGAAAAGGAAGGAAAAAGACCCTGTGTCAGGTTTGACAGGGGTTTGGTGGGGATTGTTTTTAAGACGGAACCCCTGATTGTCCTTGTCGGAGCTGGCCAGAGACGTCACTTGGACGTCCTTAGGAGATGTATAGCACTTCCTTCGGGGTTCTCTGTGTGCCCAGTATATGGAAATGGAGCAGAGTTTTGACGCTGGAAGTCAGATGCATGGTCCACCCTCTAACGTGACCACAGACCATGCCACCAGCACAGGGTGTCCAGTTATCCTTGGTTTGTATCAAACTGCAACCTGGCAAATGGTCTCAGGTCTCTGACAGCTCTCTCGTCCCCCCCACCCCACCCCCCACTAAGAAAGCAAAGTGTTTGTCCTCCAAAAGCAGTGCTGGGTTCTGACTCTCACTGTTTTCCTTTCAGGGACTGCATGAAAATGGGTGAGGTCGATGGCAAGAAGATTGGCTGCACAGTTAGCCTTCTGGTCAGTACACAAGGCCCTTTTTCTTTGTGCACTCCTTATAGGCATCTGTTCTCAGCGCCGAAAGGCCATGGAGGTTTTGTTTTGTTTTTAATCCACCATGTGGTTTTATCGGGATGTTTCTTAAAGGGGTTTAGAAGTATTTTTCAAAGGAGCCTAGAAAATTCATGCTGAATGAACACCCAAGAAATTCTTAACCTTACACACCTCACAAACAGACTTCTGTAAGACCCTAGACTCTAGGACTGAGGTGGGGGGGGGGGCGGGACTAGGGGTCACGTTCCCTTATATCCACAGCAGAGGCTTCCCCTTGTGGAGTCTTCTGTTTTTCTCCGAGGGAAGCACACACTGTCCCTAGGGTGTCCATCTGAATAGACATCTTTCTGTCCTTCTTTCTATCTTTCACAGAACTGTGTTCATCCGGAGTCTCAATCAATATTCATGGTCCCTTTTGAGCAAGTGACAGTGTTACGTGCCAGTAATTTTTTTTATTAACTTTTTTTTTTTAAAATAAATGCATGACATCACAGCGGGGAAGGTTTGCTTTTATAGCTACAGTGGCCAGAGAACGCAGGGCCCAGGTGGGACAAGAGGGAGAAGAACTTGAAATATTATGTAAGGATCACAAACTGTCCTAGAATTTTCCTGGGCAAGTCAACATTTATATAAAATCTCACATAACAATCTTTTAGATCTGAGGGTATCTTCGCTACAGAATGAAAGAATGAACACCCATTTAGACTTTTATTTTTCCTATTTTAGTATTTGATATCTGATAAGCTCCTTTAATTTGATTTGAAATACAGAAAGGTGTGATTTTTCCATTTAAAATGTTGTGAATATGTTGGTTCCACTTGCTTCTCTTTGGCAGAACTGAGGAAACGTCACTATCTGGTCTAAGAACTTGTATGGATTACTCCTGTTCACCCTGGTCATGATAATCCTTCTTGTTTTCTCTTTGCAGGCCCCTTGAACTTTCCTCTTACTCCCACTTTCATCCAATCTTGCCCTAACTTTTTGGTTTCAGTCATCTTGTCTTGTTTGTTTTGATTTGATTTCCTTCCCTTACAGTCTCTCTTCACGGTGCCAGGCTTCCAAGTTCTCTCAATGATCTAATTTTCCTAATTTCTATTCTTGCCACCTGTTCTCCTCTTCATAGATGAATAAATCCTTCTCTACCACACCCACCACTTCCATCTCATTTTGATTTTAATTGTTACATCTCCACCTCCAATATCTGTAGCTAAAAATAATGGCACCTGAACTTCTTCCATCGAGCCCCAGATTGTTAACAGACTGCACTTTCTTCCCTCTGCCCCAGCATCCCTGGCCTGACATTGACTTTCTCTGCTAACATTCATCTCAAGCCGTGAATGTGGTGGTCCTCACTTTAAAACTTTCTGACTGTCTTTCCCTGGGGTTGTTACAGGCTTTCTGCTACCTTTTTTCCATTGACAAGCTGGACGGTCGACGCTTCCACATCCAAACTAGAGTTTGGAGAGAAAAATGCTCTGTACCAAACCTGAGAGATTCTTAGCCCTCACTCCGTTCCAATTCCAGACAAATAGTCTCTGAAATAAGCTCATGGAGAAGCCGTTGCCTATTTTCAAAAGACTCCTCATCCACTGTCTGCATCGCCTTTTACAACTTCCTTCTTTCAGGGATAAACAAATACACAGAGACCCTGGGTTCATTTCCCCAGTTGGAATCACAGAACAGAATGTTGTATATTCAGACCTAAATGTATCTGCTCTGATTAGGAACCAGCCAGAGGTTTGACCCTGTCACTGATCTTGTCCATATTCTCTGGAAACAAAGATTGCATCCTACTGTTTTTACAATGATCAAGTATTTAAACCAAAGGTGAACATTTTGTAAATGATTCTAATTTCAAGCCAGCTTAAGAAAACCGATTATATTAAAGGACAGAATGTATTACTTTGAAGCTAATCTTTTTAGCTTCTACCCCATATGGAAAGTTCTCCATGTTTCCTAGCAGCAATCTGGTTCCCTTCAAGTACTTCCTTCCTCCTGGAGGTTTTTCTTACCTCTTTGGAAAGATCAATTACAGACGTATTGTCTTCAGAAAAGCTCAGACTTCCTGTGTTGCTGTCAAAGTTAAACTCCAGTGTTAATGTAGCCTCTGACATGAATAATACTAGGAAATGTGGATTCTTGTTTTGTTCATTGTGTCACAAGTGTTTGCCAGACATATGTGAAAGATTCTCTCATCTGCTGACTAGAGAGATCATTGGTTTGTTTGTTTTTCAAAAGGAGGATGATTCGTCTACAGAGTAATGGCTTATTTTGTTCTCAAAGGAAGCTGCTTCTTACCAGAAAGCTATTAGAGCAAATCATCCCTTAATAATGTGAAAAGCTACTGGAGTTGTTAGATTTGTGTTTATGGTCCAACAATTCCTGCTAATTAAAATGATTTTGGTTATAATAAGAGCAATGTGAGTAGCATTATTTGCTTGGTTTTTAAAAGAATGCCAAGAACTACAGGAGATAAGACAAAAGGAGAAGAGGGTACATGCCATATAATTTGGGGGTGGACATCTTTTAAAGTCTACATTTGACTTAAAGTCAGTGTTTCAGATCAAGTGAATCCTTGGATTTGAACAATGGTTCCCTGCAGAAGATGGTAAGCAGAATGGCTATTTCTCAGAAGGTCCTCAGGGTACAAACCCAAGTACAGTTTAAGCATCCACACTGGAGGTTTCAGACCACTGCATACGCCCCGCCCTACATATTCAGCCTTAGAATTGGCCCTTCCTCCTTGTGAACACCTGCCACTCCATCAAATAAGTAGATTTTTACCCCCTCCTCCCCGTCCCTACACCACCACTGTTCATTTTTCCTTCTTCTACTTACAAAGTAGATCAGTCAACTAGTCAATCAGTCCTTTCTCCAAGATAACAAATATAAGTACAAGTGTCATTGAAGTGAGCAGGGGGTTCATAAAGTACAACAGTCTCTTACTTGGTGTGTTAGTCCGGGTAGACTAGAGAAACAAATTCATAAACACACATATGTATGTAAGGGAGAGGTTTATATACAAGGGAAATGGAATGTTGAGAAAGTATCCCAATCCAGTTCAAGTCCCTAAGTCCAATATTAGCTCATATGTTCGATACCAATCGATAAGTCCTCTTCACTCACAAAGCATACGCAATCACAGGCTAGTGGGTGCAGAGTCTTGTTTATCCAGTGGTGATAGAAGGATCTCAGCGCTGGCAGGGGTCTCCTCTTCGCCCCCCCAGTCTCCAGGGCTCAGGGTCTATCAGCATGCTGCTATGTTGTCTTGTCAGCTGCAATGTCTCCCAAGGACTGAGCTGTAAGTCTCTCACCTCCATGGAGGAAATATGGTGAGATTTCCCAAAATTCCCTGAGAAAACCATACCCACACAGAGGTCTTATTGGTTATCTCCAGATTGACAAGTTAGATTCCACCCCTACATACTTAGTCATGAAATTGACACCAAAATACATGACTGCCACGCTTGGAGATTCACCACTTCATGCTTTTCCAGGAAGCCAACACCAGGCACATTTCCTCCTATGTGAGTTCAATTCCAAGGAGCGTGCTTTCCAAGGTAGTAAAGGAATAGGTGGGTCATTACAAGTGTGTATCAAAAAATGCAAGCATGATGTGCCCAGAAAGTCAAAACTGGTTTTCATAATGAATATTCAAACATTTAAAAATTTTGAAGAAGCTGAGTAAATTCTAGATAGTTTCTTTTGTGAACATTTTTTTTTCTGCTAGGCATACCCTTATAATCATCACTTGAAATAAAGTATCTTTCTATTTGTTACTCTTTGTTCTTACCATGAACTGGAAACACTTCAGCCTAACCCCAAGTTAAAAAAAATAAGTAAATCTTAACAATAAAGAAATTTATATTAATCTTCTTTTGCATATTTGTTCAGGACATAAACAATGCATTTTGTCTCCTTACCTACATATCTCAGAGACTGTTTTCCCCTGTGGAAAGAAATTTATAACTTAAAAAGAGAATGTATCCTATAAAAATTAGCAAATTTAGTGAATGTGGTAATCTGTTACATATTTTTGTTTTCAGAATGATGATAGCAACAAATGTGCTCAACAAATGGGTGGATGTATGGAGTATGATAAGAGTTATATGAGCCCCCAATAAAATGATTTTTTTAAATTAGTCAGCACATTTAATAAATGTGGTGATCTGTTATGTGTTTTTATTTATTTTGCAGGTGGACAAAGTGGTTGTCCATCCATTGGCAGTCAAGAAACAAAAAATTTAAAAACGTAGCAAATAATTGTGACTCAGTGTCTATAACAACCTGAAGCTATCAGTGCTCCATTAACAGCTAGGTGTGCTTGATACAATGTTGAATTAATAATGTATCACTGGACCGCCTTACTTACCTTTGAAAAAGACCTTTATTTGAAAAATAGATCAGTTCTCTTGCTTTACCACATGGCATTTAGGAGATTTAGAGGCAGGTATTTGTAAACCTAATAGTTGAAGAAGTATCCATGCCTGTACCTTTTTTTTTTTTTAACAGAACTTCTATAAAACTGAACTCAACAAGGAAGAGATGTATATACGCTACATTCACAAGCTCTACGACCTCCACCTGAAAGCACAGAACTTCACAGGTACGATTGTTTGGGGGCTCAGGTTGGGAGAAGTGGGCTATGTGCTTGTGTATTAAATATGATAAGTCTGCTTTTCATTATTGTTTTCTTTAAAAGAAGATAAAAAATTATTATCGGATTTGTGTTTCTTGATCTCCATTACATTTTTCTGCTCCATCTCTTGCACAGTTATCCTAGAGATTGTTTTTGATAACAAAGTATCTACTGAACTTACAGCAATCTACCTAGAGTTACCATTTTATTTTATTTATTGAAGCATTTGTTTCAAGGTTCTTGTTTCATCACATTTATTTCAGCCCCTTCAAGGGGCCATCACTTATCCTACTTCCTCCCTGTGATTGTCTCCTTCCGTCTCCTTTCCTAACCTTTTGGACTTTGTCCTTGGGTAAAAGCAAACCTTTTGGTGTGAAATACTTGATTAAAGTATGCATACGTTAGGAGTATCATTGTACCCCTGATTGACTTGCCTGTTATTTGACTGACCATCAAACCAAGGGGTGAGGTAAGTTCCAGAGCAAGCATGATTCCCCAGGACGTTCCACCTCTCTACAGGAGCAGTTAGACTGGTCAGTTTGAGTAGTCTCCCACATATTTCTCCCACTCCATTTAGGATCTCGTGTGATCCCTTTCAGAGTGGTTAATAATGGTGGTTGGGCTCCACCTCGTGTTCTGTCTCAGAGTCTCACGTTCGGCTTATCCATTAGTCTGTGACGCTGTTCTCATTCATCTTTCTCCCAGAGAGGAAAAGACCAACAGTTACTCTTAGCTGGGTACTCTCAAGCTTTGAAGACCTCAGTCATTGCCTACCAAAGCCTGATGTAGAAGCATATAATTCACTTTGATTATGCCGCTACATAGTATCATCATATGCATTATATCAATAGACATTGAAAATGCTATCATTATTATAATAGTTTGCTTTCAATGCTGTTGTTGTTGGTTGTTGTTGAGTTCATTCCAAATGGTGGGGACCCCAGGTGTTACAGAGTAGAACTACTCTACAGAACTTTCTTGGCCATGACCTAAACCAGGGGTTCTCAACCTTCCTAGTGCCATGACCCTTTCATACAGATCCTCATGTGGTGGTAACCCCCAACCACAAAATTATTTTCGTTGCTACTTCATAACTCTAATTTTGCTACTGTTATGAATCGGACAACCCCTGTGAGAGGGTTGTTTGAACCCCAAAGGGGTTGCAACCCACAGGTTGAGGACTGCTAATCTAAACAGAAGCTAATAGGTAGACCTTTTCTTCAGCATTACATAGCCATACCATGCTTGTTTTAAGGAAACAGCTTATTATACTTACTCACCCATTTAGCATGGGTGCTGCATTCCCTACATTCCTAAAAGTACAGATATCCCTCAGTTTTTATTCCCCTTCAACCTGGAAATATTTTCTTCGTATTTCTTTTAAAGCAAGTCCAATGGTAAAGAATTACACTAGTCTTTCTTGATCTGATAATTAGTTCTTCACCTGTTCCTTAAGGATTTCTTGTTTGTTTACATTAGCTATAGAATTCTAGGTTGACGACTCTTTTTCTTCACTACTTTACATGTTGCCCTACTCTTTTCTGGCCTCTGGTTCCTAATGAGAAATTTGCAGTCACTCAACTCACATTACTCCCTACATATAATGTGCCATTTTTCTCTGGCTGCTTTGAAAACTTTTATTGTAATTATTATTATTTGGTATTCAGAAGTTTAATTATGATGTATATAGGCATATTTTCTTTCATCTAATTGTGTTTTGGTTTGCCTAGCTTCTCAGATCTATAAATTTATTTCCTTAACCAAATGTGCTGAGCTTTAAAGTCTTGTCTCTTAAAATATAGTTTTGCATCTATCTTTCTTCTTTCTAGTGATGACTCTGGTGACATGAATTTTGGACCTTTTGGAATTGTCCCATCATTTGTTGAAATTCTATATTTCTTCTTCTTTTTTCTGTTATTGAGATTTGGTCACTGATATTAATTAATTCATCTTCAAGTTCATTCATTTTCCTGTACTGTTATGCTGTAGAGCCTTTCCAGTAAATTTAGAATTTTTTGTTATATTATTTAGTTATGTCATTTAAATTTTTTTCTTCCCTAGATTTCATGTCTTTGGCAAGTTTTTTAAATTTCAAGTGTGTTCATGTTGATTTCACATTATATTATGATAGACTCCCTGTAATTCCAAAATCTGAGTCGTCTTGGAGTTGACGTCTGTTGGCTGCTCATACTCTGTGAGAGATATTTGGAGGGGGTTCTTTATCCCTTCCCAGTAAGTGTCAACTCAACTGACACATACTCAACACATACTTCTCAATGGCTTGACATTTATATAATGATGTGATTTGGCAGTTATATACTAATGTGTTCTACCTGTGATGTGATGCATTGTGCAGCGCCCTCATATAGGGTGTTGACCCAGGGCAAGGGGAGTTACCAAGGGGTGTGGTCTATGTCACCTTTTATAAGAAAGAGAAGCAAGCAGAGAAGGAACCTCTCACCGCCAAGAAATATGACTAAGAGATGAGCACATCCTTTCCACTGAGGGTTTCTGCTGTGGGAGCTCCCAGACCCAGGAAAAGATTGATATCAAGACACGTGGAGAACTCCAAGAAATAGCTGACACATAGATGCTGAAGGACTTCTTTACTACCTGTGAACCAACATGGAGAGCACACGTTCCCCTGGAGCTCACACCCTGGGGACTTATGGTCTCTTAAACTGTGGTAGAATAAGTGTCTGTTTCTTAAAGCCATTCACTTATAGCAGGTGGTTCAGGCAGCGCTACATAACGGGAATAGAATTTCATACCAAGAGTGGATGCTGCTCTAACGTCTACCTGAAATGTGGAATAAGATTAGGAATCAGGTCATGGGTAGGGGCTAGAAGATTTTTAAGATGCATAATAGTAAAAGCAAGACTTTTGGGTCACACCCTGGTTTAAACACTGGACTCCTTTGGATGCAAAATGAGTAATTCAAACCAACACCTAAAATGTATGTCTACTTGATTTATGCTCAAATCACCACCCAAAATATGTCTGCTTGATTTGTGTTCAAGCCACCAAGCAAAATATATGTTTTGGAGATTCTACAATTAGGTAATGATGTAATCATCTTCTCAGATCAGTCCATCCGTTCGATGTAAAGGGATTGAGGTGTAATGAAACCCACGTTACAGGCCCACCTGCTGCGAGAAGAATGTCCTGGGGATGTGGCCTGCATCACTTTTTGTCTAACCCGAGAAATAAGTCAAAGAGAAAAGTCACAAGTTTCCGCAGTAAGAAGAGGCAAGAGCGTCATGCAGCCTCTAGGCCCAGAGCCCCTACAATGAAACCCACCTGGACCCGTGAAAGATGGATACCAAAACACGTGGAAATCTGCAAGGAATTCCAGACCCAGGGACTTTGAAAAGAAATGAAGAGCTTTCTCAGACTGGGAAGGAAAACCTTACCTTACAGCTGGTGCCTTGCTTATAGCCTTCTAGCCTCCTGAACTGTGAGAGAACAAATGTGTTTGTGAGGGCCCCCCCCTCCTCGCCCCGCCAACTTGGACTGTGTCTGTTACTGTAACACTTGATAAGGAAGACACCTGCATCTTTATTTCCCATCATACCCTAGATCTGATGAATATCATACTATATGTGGTCTGTGGAAATCTGTATAATTTGGCTTCTGTTGATTTAGTGAACAGTTAATCCAATTAATTCAACCTGGATTCATATATATCTGCTTAGCTAAATCATAGTGTCTTGTTTGTTGAGGACAGATCATGTTTTCTTCTTTTGAGCTTTCTCAATTCTCATGTGAGTTAGTAGTATCACTTAGGACTTATTAATTAAATTTTAACACCTGGAGAGCAGATTATCTCCTATAGTATTGATAATTCCTTACTCACTAAGGACACCCCAGTATCTCTTCACACAGATGTGCTGATACTTTCAGTTAATAGGTTATGGTTGTTGGCACTGATTTTGTTTCCTAAAGCCTTAAACATTCATTTATAAGTAGTTATTCACTAGATTTTAGGAGAAATAGTCCACTTTTTGTATCTGTAGGAACAATTTAGTAAAGTTGTTTTATTTTTAAATTGCCGCACACCCAAAAGGAACCAAGAGAGAGAACTGAGGACAAGCTAGTGCATATAAATAAGGGATATATTTTGATTCTCTAGAATCTAAAACAAAGGCCAAATTCAACAGATTATATTTCGAACATGGAAAAATCTTTGTTTACTGAACGTGTACTTTTTCTGTTCACCCAAGTCAGCGAAATGGCTGGGCCCAGTGACAGCCACAATGGGCTCAGACATCACATTTATAAGGAGGGCCCGGGGCTGGGCAGTGCTTTATTCTTTTGTCCAAAGCTGACCCCACAACAACGGAATTGTGAAAGTTCTTTTCCCACATAACCTTTCATTCTTCTGCCTATGTCTTCATGTTTATCAGCACTTGGAGAGGGGGAAATTGATGGGAATGCTCCTCAATTTTCAACAGTTTCTGATTAAATGACACAACCTTTTCCTGTGTGGCATAGCAGTGCCCTTTGGTCCTAAGGTAGCGCCAGTCTTCCCCAAGGCTTTCCTCTCCCAGATTGAAGTCTGCCTCACTCACCTTCTTAAACAGATGTAAGGAGACAGCCCAGGTGAGGTGGTGATGCCCTTTCTTTAGAACAATAAACATGGATGGCTGTTTGGATGTGATCCCTTCTCTCCTTTGCATCCCATAGAGAGACAGAAAAACAAATTGACCACAGGCTATACTAAAATATTTATTGTTTTGTTTAGTCATTCTTTCCAATTTGGCCTCATGAGTGTGTTGCATGTTCACCCCTGAGAGGTGTATATAGTTTTATAAAAGAAGCTTCTGGCTGAGCCCCGGTGACATAAGTGGTTAAGTGCGGGAGTGCAGCCTGCAGGCTTGGCAGTTCAAATCCAGAGGCTGCTCTCAGGAGTGGCACTGGGTAGTGCCCACGACCACCAGAGGCAGTGATGCCCAAAAAACAACAAAAAAAGGAAGCTTCTATAGCTTCTTTTACACTCACTATCGTCATTTACCCAAACCAAATTCTGAAACAGATATAAAATCCATCTTCCCTCCTTCTCCAGGTCATCATTCATCATTTGTCAGCTTCCTCTGATAGTCACCCACTGCCTCCTTGTTGTCCCAGGGGCACCTCAGCTGCACATGCCCCTGCACCAGCCCCACTAGCCATCCCCTGCACTGTGCTAGGACAAGCTGGATTGGGAGACTGGTACCTCTTCTTTTTGTCCCTTCAAGGACTCTATAAGAGCAGCCATGGTCGTCTGCCCATCTTTTCACTGTGAAATGATCAGCTTGTCTCTAGACTATCTCCTGAGTGCTCAGGTATGGTAAGAAAACAAAACAGATTGTGAAACAAAGATGAAAGCAAAATGAATAGGGAAACTCTTGTGCTGAGTCACAAAGAGGTAGCAGCTATCAGCAACCAGGAGCCATTGGACAGTTAAGGGGAGAAGGTTTGGAGGGGCAGGCTGTGAGGGCCTGTGACCTGAGTGGGCGCGCAGTGGGAGGGAAGCCACCCCTTGTTCAGATGACATGCGCGAACAGGTGTGAAAGGACTTCTCTGAGATGCTTGCTGTTTGCCGTCCAGATAGATAGGAAACGAAAGAGCAGGAGCTTTCAGAAACGAAGTCCTGTGGGGAGGATTCAAGGGAATCCACAAGCGGGCGTGAGGTACAGGTCAGTTCTGGTGACCTCACTGTTACAGTTGTTGCCCCTTAAAAGAAGCCTTCCACGACAGCCACTTTGATGATGATACAGTTGTCTTTAGCAGCCTCCGATCAGTGGTCTCTCTCTCTCTCTCTCTCTCTCAATCTCTCTCTCTCTCTGTCTGCATCAAACCCACGAGGGAGGGCTTGGCCAGTACCTATGCAGAAGCCTTCCCTAGAAGACAACTTTCTTGCTGATGCCGTTGGGTGGGCATGCATCTTGTTTAGTGCATCTACAGTCAGTGAAGCTCTGCTGCTAGAGCCCACAAGCTTCGCAACCACCTGCCCCTTTTAGAGCAGTGACTGGAAGAATAGGAGTGGGTCGAGGTAGTGGATGTGTAAAGCCTTTCTTGTCACTGTAGGATGCTTTAATTTACTCCACTCTCTTTGAAGAAAGTACATTGGTGGTGGCTACAAGTTGGGCTTCTGATCTCAGTGCCGGCAGTTCAAACCACCTCCAGGAGAAGCAGGAGGCTTTCTACTCTCATCAAGATCTACAGTCTAAGAAGCCCAGTGTGGCAGTTCCGTTCCCTCTTGGGGGTGCGTGTGATTTGGAATCGACGCAATGGCAGCGGGTGAACAAGCGAGTGAGGCACGGAGAGCCAGGCCCTGACTAACCAAATGAGCAACTTGCACATCTGCATTCAAGGGAGATCCTACTGTTAACTGTTCACAAGCTGAATGGGGAGTGATCTGAGGCTACTGGTAGGTTAAATTATGGCTTTTACACCATAATTGGAGCCTGAAGATTGTACGGCCTCTCCAAAGTAATTATAGAAGAAAAAGGCCCGAGTCTTGCCCCACAGGAGGTCACATTTAAGAGGCAAGAGGAAAGTGAAAGAATCAGACCTTTCTTATAATAAATATCTTATACACTGAGATAGCTAGATCCTATTGCTTTACCCTTAAAATAAATGAAGGAAAAGAAGTATCGTTATGAATCTTAATGGATAATGTGTTCAAGACAAAACTGCTCTCAAGTCAATTGTACCTGAGACCGTCATCTAGGCCAAAGTGAACCTGCCTCATAGGGTTTCTAAGCCAGTAAAATCTCTCTTGGAAACAGACTGTCACATCTTTCTCCGACAGAGTGGCAGAAGGTTCCAGTTTCCACCATTTTGTTTGGAAACAGAGCACTTTAACCACTGCACCACCAGGTGTCCCATTGTTTTAAAAGCTGTAAATAGGCCTTTTGAGAGACTTAAATGGAATAGAAAAAATGGATCAGAATGAACATTTGTCTATTTTAATGAACGAATTGGTTATTACGGCATAACAGGAAACATTACCAGAGTTCTTCAACACTCACAATTAATTCTGGTGCTTACCCTCAATCTGATGGAATGTATTTATCATGCAGGAAGAGAAGACATCTACAGAATGGCAAACGCTTCATTAAATACACTGCCTTTATGTCGACTATGCTTGAGGTCATAGGTCACCATTTCTGTTGCTAAATTTACAGAAAATCCCCCCCCCTTTATTTGTTTCCACAACAAATTCAACCGAGTCAAACATGGGCCCGTTTAAGTAGTTTCTATTGAGGCTTTGCGGGTCCAAGAGGAAGAGCCCTATGTGGTTGACGATAGTTCGTCCTCATTCTCTGTCATTCAGTCTAAAATTTCTTTTTCTTCCTTCCTTTCTCCTTCTCCTTTGTCTTCTTCTGCTGCTGCTGCTTCTGCTTCTTCTCTCTCTCTCTCCCATCCAATACATGTATATATCCAGCCCTCTCCAATCCTTCTACTGGTCACAGCTTTTTCTTACTTTTCTTGCCTATATTCACCTGTTCCCTCACTTCTTTGCCTTCTCACACTCTGCCTGCACTTGTCCTCTGCCCCACCTCCTACCAGTTTCAAAATTTGTAGCCTTTATTACTATCCAGAAAAACTTAATTCCTTTTTTAATCTCCTAAGGACATTATTTTGAAAGTACCTGTACTACCACTCCACGGATTTTACCAACAAACCTTCCTGGCAAACAAAGGCATACCTGCCCTACCTCTGGGAGACAGCTCTAGCAAGATATTCTTAAGCATGTCTCTTATCTAGTAACATAGTCATTTGTAGGGGGAAAGAAGCAGAAAATAGAGAGAAGCTAAAATATTTTTAAAAATTTGGATAATCCCATAATTCAGGGAAAGTCACTGTTCATTAACCTGCTGGTGTATACATGTTAGACATTTTTCCTTTGGTATAATATAACTGTGTATAATGGTATGTTCTCCAATTTGCCTGACATCAACCCCATTTGAGGAGGAATCATTTTGGATCTTGTCTCAACTAGTGCCTTCCCGCTTGGCTTTCAGAGGCTGCGTATACTCTCCTGTTGTATGATGAATTGCTGGAGTGGTCAGATCGGCCCCTCAGGGAGTTCCTGACCTACCCCATGCAGACGGAATGGCAGCGCAAGGAGCACCTGCACCTCACCATCATCCAGAACTTTGACAGAGGCAAAGTAAGTGCTCACCTGACCTGTGCTCTCTGCTCCTGCTTCTATCTCCCTGACGCCCACCCCCGGGAGCAAGGGACTTCACACTTCACTGTGCATTAGACTCGCCCACGAGTTTGTTATAGTGCAGATCCTTGGGCTCTTCCTAACTTCTTAAGCTCAGGCGAAGCCTGGGAAATACAGAGTTTTATTGAGATTCCAGTATTTATGAACCTTGGCTAATGCTTTGAGAAACACTGATCTAGAAATTTGGATGATAAGGGTATATTTTCTCCTCTGAAAACCCATCATCACCTTCTCATGCCCAAATAAGCTTGTGTTTTGACACGTTCCACTTTAAAGAAAAAAAAAGAGGCGATGACATGGGTGGGGTGTTGGAAAAATATCACTGACCTCAAAAAGCAATTCAGTACTTCTCCGCCCTCCACCAGACTCTGTCTGCCTGGGCCTGGTAGTTTAGTGACTCTGACTACAGCTGGTTATTTGATTTGAACCCTTAGGTACTTGGGGGATACGTGTTTTAGATTTAAATCTTTCCCATCTTGCCAAGGTGAAACAGAAAATTAAAATACAACCACTGGGTGTCATCCTTTTACAGAACATAATTGGGTACGCTTGAAATTTTGATGCGACGAAATTGCTTCTGTCGTATCCTCCTTTATTCTTCATCCAATGAGGCTGACATATCATTATGTTAATAGCAAAAGAAATGCCTTTGTTCTCCTGTAGGATTAAGTTATTACCAAATCTGTGCCTGCCTATGCGGGTCCACCCCACGAGGGCCTCCTGGAGAAGGGGCCGGCACAGGAGGCCCAGGGGCCGAATCTGACTTGTCACCAATTTCATGCTGCCCACCAGCTAAGAATCACTTTCACATTTTATTTAAATAGCTGGGGAAAACCCAAAGAAGAGTGTTTCATGACACGTGAAAAGTACATGAAATTCGCCTTTGAGGGTGTGAAGAGAACATTCCATCGGAGCACAGCCACGCTCACTCATCTTTGCACCTGCTTTTGCCAGACAACAGTAGAATTCGGTAGTCGTGATGGAGGGTGTGTGGTTGGCAATTTTGCCAGCCTCTGTGCCAGCTCAAAGAATCTTTGCATTTGTGTTGGCGGTATCACACAGTCACGATTGACAAGTGCCAGGGTGCTGGTTCTAGAGGTCGGCAGGAAAGCCCTCCTCAGTCCCCGGGGCTTCGCTCTCTGTTTGCATTCCCTTGACCATGGTGGAACAGTAGTTATCTCTGAAAGATGATCTTGAAATGACAACCCAAAATACTACAGGGGATGCTCTGTTGCAGTGGATGATCCATTCTACTCCTCTGAAGACTTCCACAACCTCACATGGGGTTTCTGTGCTTATATTGGGGCGGGGGGGAGATGCTGTTAAAGCTATAAAAAAAGTCGTGAGACTTGATGATCAGAAAGCAATCAAGTCCTGCCCCTGGGCGCAAGGTCACAGTTGTGGGGTTGTTAACGTTTCTGCCGTGCGTTCATCCACAGTGCTGGGAGAATGGCATTATCCTGTGCCGGAAGATTGCAGAGCAGTACGAGAGCTATTACGACTACAGGAACCTGAGCAAGATGCGGGTAATGTACCCGGGTACACCCTCCTCAGGCTGGGGCACCCCACTTGAGGTCAGGGTTGCAAGGGGCTTCCGTGATCACAGGAACTCAGTGATCACCTCAGTGTGTCTTAAAGAAACCTTTTTGTTTTGTTTGTTTGTTTTTAAACATGTGTCCCCTGGAGCATGCTATATTTATATGGAACAGCACATTGATCTGTGTATTGATTTTAATTAATATGCAAAAATAAGCTCTTGATCAGTTCTAAAGCACCACATCGGAAATACAACATCACATTCAGACTGGGCACCTTAGTTTTGTGTGGAAACGTCTCACAATATTTGAAGAGCTTTCTGCCGGAACCTCTCACAGGGTGTCATTCCAAGCCTCGAAACCTGCAAAGCAAAATAGGAGAATTGGTGTGCAGACTGATTTTCAAGTAATTGGAGGCCAGACTCTGTAGACGTGGACTCTTGCTAGCTTCAGAAATCAGGTTTTATTTGCCACAGCAAGCCAATTTCTTGGTTTCCATGAGGTCAAGGAGTTTAATATGCTGTGTCCCTAAACCAAATATGCTATACCCTTTTTTTGGCTCTCAAGTTGAAACAGGTCCCTCTTGCCCTGCAAATCCCCATGCTCTCCAGCCAGGAACATTTGTGCTATTTTGTAAGACAGTGATTCTGATGAATGCTTCTGTTGTTTGGAGTTCCTCAAATAGGATCATCAGATTTGATGTGGTTTAGAACATGATGAGGTGGCTTTTGATGAACTCAGCCTTTAGTAGCTCAGACTGCCCCTTCCAACTCCCTAAACCTGTTCCTGGGCAGGGGCGGGCTCTGTACCCTCTGGTAGTGTTTCATGCCAGGACCTCATCTAAAATTCTCCCGACATGAAAGCCAGAGAGTTCTCCTGTGTTTTGCAGATGATGGAAGCCTCTTTGTATGATAAAATAATGGACCAGCAACGTCTAGAACCAGAGTTCTTCAGAGTTGGCTTTTATGGAAAAAAATTCCCCTTTTTCTTAAGAGTAAGTACTATACTATTTAATTTGCGTTAGTATTTCTGATTCATGAATGCCAATAAAAATAATACATTAATGAAACTTTATCCTTTTAAGACATGTTATAATACACCAAGAGGGTTTTTTTAATCCTTTTCATTTGCAAGTGCCACTTGCATAATTTCCCTAGAATGCCTTGTTTTGAATAATTTCCCAAGATATAATATCTTCTATCTCCTCCCTACTTTACTATATAATATTTATGAGCAGTCTTTGATAATTTTAGTGGCTGGCTTTATGTGATTTTCATTATTCTATAAGCTAGCAATAGAGAAAACGAGGGCATCGGGGGTGGAGTGAACAATAGAGAATCTTGCTGTTTCACATAATACGGAACTCCCAGGTCCTGACTCAAGGGAGGATGTTTCGTTTGGTCTGTTTGGCTGATTTACAAAAGGACCAGTGATTCCACCAAAGAGACCCAATCGATTGCCTTCCTAAATGATTTCTGCAAAGGTAGCTGTTCTGACTGTTTTAAAATACCTGTTGTCTTGGGTTCTTGAGTGAAACAAAACCAGTGAAGATAAAGAGAGAGATTCTTGAATGTACAGTGGCAGAGACCCAAGTTCATAGATCAGACATTAAGCTGAACTGCAGGAGTTGGCAAAAATACAGCTCTCCGAATCATATTAGACTCTTTCATTTCATACATGTGGCTTTAAATAAAATTGAACAATGTTAAAAGATATTATTTCAGATCATGGTGATTTCATCTGTTCAAACGTTTATGGGGGGAAAAGAAAGAAAGTATATGTATAGCTCTTGAATAAATTTTTTAATTGTTTTGAGGGACAAGATTGTCTTTTCCTTCTGGAACGATTTCCTACTTCTGGGATGGAGGTTTATTTGAATACATCATACCTGCAGAGGGTAATAAACCAAAGATTGGCAGGGAAGGCCACAGACTACTAGCTCACAGGCTGTGGAAGGCAAATAGAAGCCCATTACCCAAGGCAGGCTGCTGGATCAAATCTTCAGAAGTAGAGGACAGCGCTGATGCTGATAAGGTGGACACAGACTCTGGGTGAACCTTGCCAGACTGCCCATATATACTGCATGGGTGCTAGACCCCAGACCCGCAAGGAAATGACCTCTCAATGACTTGGCTGCTCATAGCAAATCCCGTCCTGGAGATAATTATATCAGATCACATCATACCTGAGATCACATCATAAAAATGATGACAAACTAGATGCGGTTGTTCATAAGTATGGTGCAGTGGGTTCTGACTCAGATCAGGTTTACGTGCACCAGAACAAAACACAGCCTCTGCTGATGATGCCATCCTCACAATCATTATCATGTGTGAGTCCAGCGACACAGCCGCTTGCTCACTCAGACCTTTGTCTTTTTCACTGCCCTGCTCTGTCACCAAGCATGATGTCCTTCTCCAGGGACTGTTGTCTCTTCACATGGCCCAAGGGCATGAGACAGTCTCGCCACCCTGGCCGCTAAGGAGCATTCTGGTTGTATTTCATCCAAGACAGACTTGTTTGGCCTTCTGGCAGTCCATGGTCTTTTCAATAGTCTTCACAAGCCTTCAATTCAAAGGCATGAATAAGGAAAATCCTGCCATCTTCCTTATTCCACGTCTAACTTTCATAGGCATCTGATGCTATTGACAATGACAGGCTTAGCTCAGCTGTGCCTTGGTCCTCCAAGTCACTTCCTTGCCTTTCAGCACTTTAAAGAGCTCTTGGGCAGCAGATTTCCTCAATGCCACACATCGTTCGATCTCTTAACTAGGACTTGCATGCCCATTGATTGTGGACACAAAGAAGATACAGTCCTTGACAACTTCAATCTGTTCTTTTCTTATCCTGGTGTTACCTCCTGGTAACAGTTGTGAGGAGCTGGGTTTTCTTGACATTGCGTTGAAATCCATCCTGAAGGCTGCCATGCTTGATCCTTTTCAGCAGGTGCTTCTCACAAGCAAGGTTGTGTCATCTGCCTCTTGCAAGTTGTTAGTTAACCTTCCTGCAATCTTGATAGCCACATCCTCCTTCACGTCATCGAGCTTCTCTGACGATTTTCTCAGCATACAGATGGAATACATACAGTGTGGTGAGAGGATGCAACCCCACTGCACATTTTTCTTGATTTGAAACCATGCAGTATGCATGCCTTTGTTCTGCTCACACAATGACTGATGGGTCCATGTACAGGTTCTGCATGAGCACAGTGTAGTGTTCTTTGATTCCCAGTCTTCTCAAGGCTATTCATCTTTTGTTATGGTAGACATAGTGTGATAAATACCTTAGCATAGTCAAGAAAACACAAGTAAACATCTTTCTGAGATTCTCCCTTGTTCCATGCCTTCTTCTCAATCCAGCCTGAACTACTGACAGACCCCTGTCCATGGATGACTGCAACCATTGCTCAATGATTAGCAGCAAATTTTCACTTGTGTGTGATAATAATGATATTGTTTTATAATTTGAGCATTTTTTGGGTCGTTGTTCTTTGAAATGGATATAAATATGCAGTTCTTACAGTCAGTTGGCCAAGAAGCTATTTCCTCATCAGCTTGTTGCAACATTTCAATTAGTATTCTTCAATTTCTGGAGTCTTATTTTTGGCTAATGCTTTTAGTACATCATAGACTTTTTCTTTCAGTACCATTGGTTCTTAAGTATATACTACTCCTTCACATGGCTAAATGTCAACTAGTTCTTTGGGGTACAGTGTCCCCATGTATTCTTCCCATCTTCTTTTGTTTCTTCTGCATCACTCAACATTTTGACCGTAGTATTGCAAGTTGAACCTTGAAATTTCATTTTCAGACATACTAAGTGTGTTCTTCCCTTTCTGTAGTGCCGTGCACATTTCATTATAATGCTTGGCTTGGTCTTTTTGAACTGCCTTTTGAAATTTTCTCTTTTCTTCTTCCACTTCGTCATCTCTCCCATTTGCCTCAGCTCCTTATTATTGAGAGCAAGTTTCAGAGTCTCTTCTGACATTCACTTTGATCTTTTCTTCCTTTCCTACCTTTTTAATGGCCCTTTGTATTCTTTATGAATGATGTTCTCAATGTCCTGCTGTGGCTCATCGGTTCTTTTGTCATTAGTGTTAAATGCATCAAATCTGTTTTGAGATGGTCTGAAAATTCAGGTGGGATTGACTCAAGGTCCTATTTTGGGTCTTATGGATTTGTTTTAATTTTCTTTAGCGTCAAGCTGAACTTATATGTGAGCATTTGTGTATCTCTTGGACAGTTAGCCTTTGGTCTTGTTTTAGCTGCTGATATTGAGCTTCTCCCTTGTCTCTGTGATAGGTAGGTTTATTGTGCCAACCTGGCCAATAGGAACATGTGGGGCTAATCAGGTCACAGTTTGATTAGAGCGCAAGAGATAAATGGCTCGGTAAGGCCTGCCTCTCTCTCTCTCTGTCATCTTGCTTTCCGGTGAATGGACCAGTTTGCAGCTGCTTTAGCTAGTTATCTGCCTCAACTTGTAAGTTACACTACTTGTGGACCAGCCAATCCATGGATCGTATTGCTAGAGCTTGATGTTCCTTCAAGACCTGCTTCGTCACACTTCTGGTGTGTACATTACATGAGCTTAAAGCTGGTGGATCCTGTTGCCTTGCATTGCTTGAGTCTCATATGCCATCTGAGCCTGCCTCACTAAGCTCCTGAGCTGCTGACCCACCCTGCTGTTGCTCTGCCTAGAAGGCTTGAGGGAAGACTGAGCTATCTGCTTCCTTGACCTTGGACCTGGCTGCCCTCATGAGTTGAAGGACTTCCAGGATATTAACTGTTCCATGAGAGTGAGTTGAATTAAGTACTGCTGTGTGGACTAATTAGCTGTTATATTCCTTTGTGCTGTACAAACCTATCATGCACACACACACACACACACACACATGTCCTGATTTTGCTTCTCTAGAGCAGTGGTTCTCAACCTTCTTAATGCTACAACCCTTTCATATAGTTCCTC
Organism: Nesogale talazaci; assembly: GCA_004026705.1. Lineage (NCBI taxonomy): Eukaryota > Metazoa > Chordata > Mammalia > Afrosoricida > Tenrecidae > Nesogale > Nesogale talazaci. Next base: position 130,496 of record PVJH01001551.1, on the reverse strand, counting down.
AACCATAATATTATTTTCTTTGCTACTTCATAATTGTAATTTTGCTACTGTTATGAATCTGGTGACCCCCATGAAAGGGCTGTTCCACCCCAAAAGGGGTTGCAACCCACAGGCTGTGAACTGCTGCTTTACAGAAATCTTCCTAACACAGTCTCTTTCCACAAATTAGTCAATTTAATGTGGAGAAATCCATGTGTGCAGTTGCCATTTGTGTTGTTGAAAAAGTTATGTGTGATAAAGAAGTCCTTGGTCTTACAAAATTCTATTATGAGTTCTCGAGCTTTGTTACCAACGTCAAGACCATATTTTATAACTACCATTCTTTCCTCTTTGTTTCTAACTTTTGCATTCCAATTGCCAATAACTATCAATGCATCTTGATTGATTGTTTGGTCAATTTCAGACTGGAGATACTGGTAAAATTCTTCAACCTCTTTATCACTAGTGGTGAGAGCGTAAATTTGAGTGATAGTTGTATTGATTGGATTTTCTTGAATGGGGACAGATCATTCTATCGCAGACAACATTGTACTTCAATGTTGCTCTTGAAATGTTCTTTCTGATGATGAATGCAATGCCATTTCTAGTGATTGTTTCATTCCCAGCATAGTTACCTATGTGATTTTCTAATTCAACATGATTAATACCAGTCACTGGTACCTAGAACGACAGGTTGTAAGCATTCAATTTCATTTTTTACAACGTCTAATTTTCTTAGTTTCATACTTCATGTATGAAGTAAGTGGTCACTTATGTTATATAATTGTTAATATAATAATACTTTGGGTATATCTAATATTAGTATACATGGAACAAATAAACAACTGATAGGTTGATGTTTTCTTTAAATTATTGAACTCATCAAGTGTTTGGAGGTCTATGTTAGTCCATGTAGACTAGAGAAACAAATTCATAGACACTCATATGGATATAAGGGAAAGGTTTATATACAAGAGGAATGGAACATTGAGAAAGCATCCCAGCCCAGTCCAATCCAAGGTCATAGATCCAACATCAGCCCATATGTCCGAAACCAGTCTATAAAGTCTTCTTTTGACTCACAAAGTACGTGCAGTCAAAGCATCCCAGCACTGGCAGGGGTCTCCCCATGACTCGTAGCTTCCAGGGCTCAGGGTCCATCAAGTGCATCCAATGGTGGTAGAAGCTCCTCGGCAGTGGCAGGGGTCTCCATGTGGCTCTTCCAGCTTCAGAGGTCTGGTTCCATCAGGGTAAGGCTGTGTGGCTCCTTCAGTTCCTCAGATGCTGCCATCTTGTCTTGTCAGTCCAGCAACTCCCAACAACTGGGGAAAATGGTCTCTCATCTCCACCAGGGAAATACCACGAAACTTCCCAGAATTCCCAGGAGAAAGCCATGTCCACACAGAGGCCTCATTGGCTACTCAATGGCTATCTCCAGATTGACAAGCCAGACTCCACCCCTACATCCCAATCATGAAATTGACATAGGTACAGGGTCACATGGGCATAACCCAGAGTCCACCTACCATTGTGTATGTGCACAAATTTGTCTCTAAGATAGACTGCCTAAAAGTAGAGTGAAGCCAATTCCATTCTGTAGAAATGGCAAATTCAGAAAGCTGGCTGAATTTCATAGCTTGCATTTTGAAAGTGGACATGCTGGGACTGGGCTGTCATCAGTCTCCCCTCTGAAAAATGCACACCAGAGACCCTGCTGGCACCCCAGATGTGACTTTGTCCCCAGGAAACCTATCCTTTGGCATAAAACTACCCAAAGTAGCAGATTTTTCTCCCCGCATGTTATATGCAGAGTTGACTGATCCATTACACACAGTAAGGAAAGTGTTTGAGGATCTTGATATTTTATGGACCTGTGAAACTGTGTTATTATCTTTTAACATTTTGGAAGTCGAGAGGAATACATGAAACTTTGGTTAAAAAATGCCATCATATCTAATTTAATAATTGTATATCAGATAATGTTGCTCTTATTAATCTTTATACCAAATTGCTCACACAATATAATTTTGAGATACATTTTTTATGAAAGAGAGGACCCACGAAGGCAAAAGTTCCAGAGCATAAAACAGCCCAAGAAAACTGAACTCATCTTGCCAGTGTACTGTAAAATGCCTTAGGCAGCTATCTAGTGAATGCAATTAATGATGATTAAATGGGTAAACTTTTTTAAAAACATCAGAAATAGTTTAGAGCTTGTAATTTTAAAGAGAGTTTTGGAAATTAGGGAACTGCATAAGCTAATAGAATACATTTTATTTAAAAGGCAATTAACATAAATCAATCTCTATCATCCATCTTTGAAAAGCAGCTTTTCAGAATAGAAATGACTTTTCCTTCTAAATAGAAGACAAGGGCCACCCTCTGTTGGCTTCTAAAGGGCACTGCACTCTTGAGACGCATGAGGTTAGAACTATTTTAGGAAAGTACATTCTGTGTAGGATCAGAGCTCAGCAACTACCTTCCATTGCCCCATCCACTTTACAAAATAATTCTCAAGGTCAAATAAATTAGCACATTTTTATAGTTGAATGATCTAGATAGTTTTCTCCACTAGGTAGACAAAAAAATTTGACCCAGCAACTCCACTCCCATGAGAATATGAAACATGTTCCCAGACCCTCAGAGCCTGCACACATGACAAAGGTACCCATAGTGACCCCAAAGTGGGAACAGCCCACCTCTCCACCACAGGTCTGAGAAAACATGATATATCCATGCAATTGGGATGTTATGCAGCAATAAAAAAGAATGAGCTATTGCCACTTGCTATCGCATAAATGAACCATAAAAACATCATATTATATGAGACAAGCCATTTACAAAATGTCCAGATTAAAGAAATTCTTAAAGACAAAAGAGTACCCCTCCCACCAGAAGAATGCACACCAGAAAACAGCACTGAAGCTACACTCCAGGAGAGGGGCACGTGTGATCAGAGCACACAGGAACAACGAAGAGAAGGAGAGAGAGTGGGACACCTTCTGGCCCACCAAGGCCCAAGGATGATATTCCTGCTCCAAGCAGCAAATGCAAAGAAAACACCATAGGACCAGCCCCACCAGAGAGACGTGGAAGAAGCACATCAGTCAGTATGATCATGGGGCGTCAATGAGATCAGGTATCGGGCATCAATGTGAATGAGGGGGAGGGCAGAGTGGAGATACAAAGCCCATCTATAGACAATTGGACATACCTTTACAGAAGGGTCCCAAGGAAGAGATGAGCCAGTCAGGGTGCAGTGTAGCTCCCATGAAACGAACAACTTTCCTCTAGTTCTTTAATACTTCCTCGCCACCCCTCACCTCCCACTATCACGACCCCAATTCTACCTTACAGATCTGGCTGGACCAGAACTTGTACACTCACAGATAAGAAATGGAACACAGGGAATCCAGGACAGATCAACCCCAGGGGAGCAATAAGGAGAGCAGCAATGCTAGTAGGGGAAGAGGAAGCTGGAGGGGAGAAATGGGGAAGTGGTGACAATATCTACATATAACCCCCTCCCAGGGGGACAGACAACAGAAAAGTGGAGGAAGGGAGACATCAGACAGTTTGAGACATGACAAATTGGTAATAATATATGAATTATGAATGGTTCCTGGGGGAGGGAAAAAATTAGGATCTGATACTAAGGGCTGAAGTAGAAAGAAAATGATTTGAGAATGATGATGGCAATAAATGTACTAATGTGCTCGCCCTTTGGATGAATGTATGGATTGTGATGAGTTATATGAGCCCCCAATAAAATGAGTTTTTAAAAAGCCATGAAAAAATAATAATTTATAAATTATAAAGGGCTCATGTGGGAGAAAGGGCATGGGAAGGAGGGGAAACAAATGAGGAATTGGTGACAAGGGCTCAAGTAGAAAGAAAATGTTTTGAAAATGATGATACCTTGAAATGTACAAATGTGTTTGACACAGTGGATGGGTCTATGGCTTGTGATAAGAGCAGTATGGACCCCCAATAAAATGATTAAAAAAAAGAGAGAAGTGGTTACCAGGGATTCAGAGGAAAGGGGAAAGGAAAGTGACTGATAACAGATACAAAATGTAACTTGAGGTGAGGAAAGTATTTTGAAATCAAGTAGTGGCAATGATCCTGCAACACTGTGCTAAATGTGAAGATGTTAATTAAAAAAAATAATGCTACAATGTCTTACTCCATTTTATTTCTGGGCAATTCAAATACCACATCTAAAAATTATTTTATTTAAAAATGATTAATAATAATATTTAATGCCTATATGATTAACTACTTTGATTTTTCAGGACCATGTTTCATAAAGTCATTGTCTAAAAAGATTCCAGTTACCAGGTCATTCAGATATTCATCCTGGGATTCATGTAATAAGAAGGAAGGAGTATATCAAACAAATTTATTATTTGTTGAAGCAACTTAAGAAATGGAGAGGTTTTAAAACTGTCACATGCAAGTAAGATTTTGCTGAAAATAATTAAAAAGTGATTGTCACAGTACATCAACAGAGAATTGTCAGAAATGTAAAACTAGATTCACGAGAGGACATAGAATAAGAGTGTTGCTGATATCAGATGGATCTATTCTTGACTAAAAGTAGAGAGTAGGAGAAAGATGCTTGCCTATATTTCATTTATGTTGCAAAAGACATTCAAGTGTGTAAATCCTAACAAATTATGGATAACATTGAAAAGGGCAGGAATCCTAGAAGATTTAATTTTAATTTTGCTCTTTGGGAAATATGTAGATATATTTCCAAGAAGCAGTTGTTTGATGGGAAGAAGGCTGTAACTGTGTGACATAAAATCAGGAAAGGTAGGCATCAGGGTTGTATCCTTCAAACACACTTAAGTCTATCTGTATGCTGATCAAGTAACCTAAGAAGCTTCACTACATGAGGAAGAATAAGACACCAGTTTTGGGGAAAGACTCACTATCAACCTGCATTAAACAGATGACTCAGCCTTGCTGAAAGGAAGGAGGCCTGAAGCACTTAAATACAGTTTTAAGTAATCAGTGTAGATGGCACTTCCACATAAAACAAGAATACTCACACTTGGACCGATAAGCAGCAACATCGTGATAAACAGAAAAGAATGATGTAGTCAATCATATCATTTTGCTTGAATCCACACGGAATGCTCATGGAAGGATCAGTCAATAAATCAAAAGATGCATTACTGCATTGTACAAGACCTGCTGTGCAATACCTCTATCCAGTAGTGAAGACTAGAGATGCCTTTACTGTGCCTTTGAGGACCAAGGTATACCTGGCCCAAGACATGGCTGTTGGTTTTTTTAAATCATAGGTTTCTTGAAAAACATTTTATTGGGGCATCGTACAGCTTTTATCATAATCCATACATACATCCACTGTGTCAAGCACGTGTACCTTTGTTGCCATCATCATTCTCAAAACATTTGCTTTCTAATTGAGCCCTTGGTATCAATTCCTCTTTTTATCCCTCCCTCCCTGCTCTCCCCTCCTTCATGACGCCTTGATAATTTATAAATTATTATTATTTTATCATATTTTACATTGCCCGTTGTCTCCCTTCACCCACTTTTCTGTTGTCCATCCCCCAGGGAGGAGGTCATGTTTAGCTCCTTGGAATTAGTTCCCCCTCTCTACCGCACCTTCCCTCCACCGTCCCGGGATCACCACTCTCACCCCTAGTCCAGAAGGGGTTCATCTGTCTTAGATTCCGTTGGTTTCGGGTTCCCACCTGTACCCGTGGCCATGTTGCATGCATTTGCTTCCCACGCCTGTGGAGTGGGACAAAGTAAGAAGGAATGGCGAAGAGTTCTTGCCTTTGAATGATAGTGTTGGGAAGGAACACTCAGCAGAAGAGGGACTGCCAGACCAAAGACATTGGAAGAAGTCAATCCAGATGCTCCTTAAAAGTGAGAATGGCAACACGTGGGCACACATGCTATCAAGAGGGACCAGTCCCTGGGGAAAAGCATCAGGCTCGGTGAAACAGACGATCAGCAGAAGAAAGGAAGGTCCTCCGTGAAATGGACGAACCAGGCGATGGCAACAGCAGACTCACGGATGACAACTGTGACAAGGGCCCAGGACAGGGCGGAGTTTCCTTCACTTGTCCCTAGGCGTGTTGGGAGTTGGAACCAACCGGTGGGCACCCAGTAGTGAAACTCATGGCCTCGCCCTTATCCTTTTAATGTTGAGTCAAAATGTTCAAACTTTTCCAGGCTCTTGTTTTTATTCTTAGGGTGTATTATTATGGGCCCCATGACTGCCAGTGCTCTCTCTTGCTGACTTCTTTTTTGCTTTGTCTCCAGAATAAGGAGTTTGTGTGTCGCGGACATGACTACGAGAGGCTGGAGGCCTTCCAACAGAGAATGCTGAACGAGTTCCCCCATGCCATCGCCATGCAGCATGCCAACCAGCCGGACGAGACCATCTTCCAGGCGGAAGCCCAGTGTATCCTCTCCTCCGGAGACAGGCTGCTTTCCCCTTGAATGGCACAGGCCATTAACTGCAAAGTGTTGTTATTTGTTTGTTCCAGCCATTGGCACTTTGTAAATAGCCAGGTTCACACTTGCTCTCATTCTCATCATCTCAATTTTAATTTAGCTCCCACTGAACAGAATTTAATTATTCTGTTTCTTATCAGGGTGTTAGTTAAAAAGAAAGTCTTTTAAAATTCTGTTCAATTTCTTTTTCCCTTTAATTAAAAGTATCCTGGTTGTCAGCGTTGCTTTCAAAGTCCATTTTACTGATCTCTCCCAGAATCATTTTTCTCCCTCATTGCCTGTGAAAACCACTTCATGGAAGCAATAGCATTGCATCTAGTGGTGCATATTCTTCTTGCCTTGAAGTTTTTATTGCTTTGTAGGGAGGAGAAGAGGTCTGCAAGTGTCTGGTGAGGGCTCTTAGCCATGCCGTCCCAGGCACCTGTATATAATTGCTCTGGATGGACAACTCGAATTCTGTAATGTGAACAAATTGCCTGAAATGACCCAGGTGTTGGAGGACAAAGGAGAATCACTGTAGCCCTTCTTTCTGCAACCCTGCTGCCTCTACCAGGAAAGCCAGAGGCTTGTAGCAATTCTGAACACCCCACTAATCATTATAAATATCCTCAGAGCAGAAGCCAAAATGTGAGAGAAGCAGGAATTTATACAAGGAGTCCTATTTTAGTATCCTTCTGCACTAAGATGAGAAGGAGGCAAGTCGGAGTAGACACATAAATGGGACACTCCTCCAATGTAATTTTATGAAAAGCTAAGCAGAAGTAAGCTTTCACCTTCCCAGTACAAGATTTAAGAAAGGACTGGCTGCAAACATATGGCAGTACCAGATAAAGAGGGCCACATAGGAAAATGAAAACGTTATGAAAAGTTATTATCATGTTCTAGTCTCTGTCTTTGGTGGTAATTACACGAAGCATAAATTGTAAATTTCCAAAATAAAATTTCAAAATACTTAAAGTGAACTTATTTCTAATTATTTTCAAATAATTTGACACCCTTAATTGAAATAGTTTAAAATTATCTATAAATTATTTCATAGATTTTATATTGTTTTTCTAATTCTATAAATCATTTTAAATTCAAGACAGGATCCTTATGATCAAGGGTGATAATTAAGCAAATTATATGCAAGCCATCCCCATCTTCCACCACCATCACCCTACACATAAAATGAATGAGCTGTACTAAATGTATGGGTCAAGTTCAACTTGATATTTTATCAGAATTACCTGCTTAGAAATAGCTTGCAGAATGAAAAGATTGCAGAATGATTTACCATGAACTGAGTTATTAGTTCAAGTTAACGAATGATTTACTCTCAACTGAGTTCTCTGTTCAACCTCCTGGCAGTGTTTTAAAAGGACTTTGACCCCAATGGAAACACCAGCCTGTTACTCATTCTCTTCTCTGCCAGAAGGCGACTCGAGCCAGGCATCGGCAGCCTTCTCCAGCTGGATTCCCTCCTTAACTCTGCCATCCTAGATTTGCAGATTTATGCTGTGACTCCCATCCCCGAGAGCCAAGAGGTCCTACAGAGAGAGGGTGTTCCGGACAACATCAAAAGTTTCTATAAAGTGAATCATATCTGGAAATTCCGCTATGACAGACCCTTTCACAAAGGGACTAAAGATAAGGAGAATGAATTCAAGGTACCTGAAATTCTTAATGCATCCTATCTTCAGAGACAGATTATGCATTGCTTGAGGCAGACCCTAATAAATATCTATTCATAATAACAAAAAGTGGTAAAAGCAGAGGGGACTATAGAATTGAAATAATTTTGTCTTCTAGTTCTTAGGCTGCAATAATAGATCAGCGTGCCATGGGGTGCTTTCTAAGTAAGCAGAACTCAAGGCGCCAGTCCAGAAATGCTGACTCAATGGTTTGGGCAAAGACCCAGATTGTTCTAATGCCTGCAGACTTCAGACTTGTTTTTGAATGCTCCTGATCCAACTCAGTTTTCTCATTCATGTCGAACCAGTGTGGTGATCGAACAATATGGATTCTCAGACACCCCAGAGTGCAATGAGAAAGAAATAGTCAATGAGCAGGGAGATGGAGGATTTCTGAGAACCATCAGTGAGACTGTTGCTGGGATGGTGGGAAAGTTCTGTGCTTATTCTCGTAAGAAATACATGTCATGAGGATTTGCTACAGGATCTGGGATCAGCATAGAACTTGCATTGTTTGTCATAGATTTCCTTCTCTGCCCTCAGTATTTGAATATGTTTTTCTAGGTCAGAGTTTCCTTAAGCAGAAGGGGTTTGATTTCTCATAGCCCCACTGGGGGAAACTGGGAAAACATTGTACAGCAGATAACTTACAATAGTGAGTTTCTGGGACAATAGTGACATAGCAAGGTCAAAGTAGTCCCCCAGTTAGTAGTACCCCCTACACAAAGAATGCAAAGCAGTTATTATTGGGAGTTCATTGGCTTAGCTTCTTGCATTTCAGATATCCTCTGCCAATGCCTTATCAATAATGGGGGTGTCATATTACCCCTCCTGTCAGATCTGCTAATGGTCAGTTCCCAGAGCTCCTAGAAGTGCACACAAGAGTGATTCCCAGCAAGGAAACCAAAACAAGTAGTTGTGACTATTTTTGATGGGACTGAGTTCAGAGCCATCTTTTAGGCAAGCAGGAAGCATGAATGTGCTGTCAGGACCAGGATATCATTGGCAGGGACCATTAGATGTTATTGAAAAGGCTCCTGATCGTTTTGTAGTCTTTTCTAGAGTCATCGTTTTCTCTTTGCTCTTCCAAATCCGATTAAAGATCTAGTTAGTTAATGAGATAGCTTATATATTCAAGTACAAGTCAACCCGGATATCAGCTGAGACACCTAATATTACCCCCCAAAGTGCAATAAAATGCTGAAAAACTCAGCTTATACATGAATATATATGGTAAGTAATTTTCTTTTAAAGGGTTTCCAGTAAATTCCTGGAATTTACTGAAGTCCAGTAGTACCTTGATCAAAAGCCTCTTCTAATTACTAATAGAGCCTACCTCGGAACCCCTGTCTTTGGACTCCCTCATTTGCATTATAATGCCTCATGGCCTTCGAGATAATCAGTAGCAGGACAATCGTGCCTCCTGCCCCTCAAAATGAAATGCAATCCATCTGTCTTCCTTATTTCTGTGCTTACAGCTCTTGGAATCATGCTTCTTGCAACGCCCCCAGAAGCCTTGTCCCTCTACAACCCACTCATTCACCCTGCCCTGAGCGCCAGTAATACCAACCTCCCCTCTCCATCGCTTCATGCCCTCTTAGGAGCCTCTCAGAGTTTCTGTTTCCACTGCTTCCAGCTTCCTACAGTGCTTCCCCCGCTCTCTCCTCCTGTCAAACTCCTCCTCACTCTGCAGAATGCAGCTCATGTGTCACTTCCACAGAGAAGTGCTCTCCTCATCCAACAAATGGCACCCTTGCCTGCTTCCCCCGTCCACAGCTCCTGGACCATTCCTCTCTTAGCCCCGTGCCCTTCTCATTCGTATTCCTTCATTCGCCACCTGAGCACTCCCAGGGACTCTGCCCATTTCCTGCAGGTTCAGCTAGGCTGGCACACAGAAATTCATACCATTTTTTGTGATGATGAATAAATGTCAGTATTTCAGGAATTTGGGAAAGTATACTATCCTCTCGGCAATATGCCTTATTCACGTTAGAAAAAAATGAATCAGAGACAGAAGCCAACCGACAAAAGAAAAACAGAGTCAACAGCAACTCTGACCAGACAGCTGTAATGTCACATGTTCTGATGCCAGAGAGGCCTAGCTCAGCCAGTAAAAGCCCTCAAATACAGACCCACCCGAACTGCAGCAGTTCAGATGGGCATGAAGCAGACCCATAGAGGTATACGGGGCAGAGTCCCTGGGAGAGGAGGCATGTCGGGTGCTCAGGTGGCGGTACATACCAAGAGAGAAGAAGTCAAAAGTTCTTGTGTCTGCCTTTACTGGTCATGGTTGTTTGGTCCCATCAAGTCAGGTCCAATTCATAGTGACCCTTTGTATGACAGAATGAAATGCTGCCCTGTCCTCAGCCCCACTCGTAATTGTTGCTCTGTTTGAAATCCTTTCAGCCACGGCGTCTGTCTCCTTGAGAGTCTTCCACTCTTTTCACTGCCCTTCCACTGTAACAAGCATGTGGTCCTTCTCCAGGGTCCAGGCTCTCCTGACAACGTGTGCAAAGCACGTGAGACAAAGTCTTGCCCTGTTGCTTCCAAGAAGCACTCGGGTGTCCTCCTCCCTGATCCTTTCAACGTGCTTTGCCAACCCCATAACTCAAATACACGCATGTTCCTCTGGTCTTCTTTCCTCAGTGTCCGATGGTGCATGCACACGAAGTGCTGGAAGATACCCTGGCTTCAGTTAGGTCGCTAGTGTCTTCATCTGTACCAAGAAGACTCTTTGTGAAGAGAATAATGGGACTGCCTGAGGTCCGAAGTCCTCTTCTCTTTGAAGAGCTCATCATTCTAGTCCTCTGCCGACTCCCTTAGGCTCTTACCCGCTCCAAAGAAGAATGCCTAGACCTTAAAAAGTGAAAGGAGTTTCCAGCAGAATGTAGCCATTTAGAGAAGACAATAACGTGATGGCCAGGTTTTGTATTTTTAAGGTTGCTGTCTGAAGTAGACGGTTTCTCCCGTATGGAAAAGTCAGAGGACGTTAGCATGAATGGGACCTATCCTCCTACTGTGATGGCTTCATCATGCACAGGGCTTGCTGCTGTGAGAGAGGGAATACCAATGAAAAGTGCAGCGAAATAAGCGGGACCTGATGAAAGAGTAGGGCAAACATCTGCCGTAGCTCAGTCCCTGAACACCCAGGGACTTAATCTGCTTTGTGTTTTATAGAGTCTCTGGGTGGAGAGAACATCCTTGTACTTGGTGCAGAGTTTACCTGGGATTTCCCGCTGGTTCGAAGTGGAAAAGCGTGACGTGGTAAGGACCAGAGCTTTTGCTCAGTATTTTCCCCTCACAGTTGCCCATCTGGACTCCTGCTGGCTGCAAATTGCTTCTGCTGTTGACTCAGAACCCCAGAAAAGAGCCGGTGAACTCAGGAATGATTATGAGATTGGCCGCGATGACCAAGCCTGGGGAGGTGAACACTCATGCTACTGCCCCGCGCCCCCAGCCAACAACCTTGATTACACCATGGAAAGGATTGCGCCTTTGAGTTAGGGCTGGGATTCTAGCTCTCCTATATTCAACAGGGTCTCTCCAAGGGGGAATGGTGGTGAGCGGTGGTAGTTACTGTAGTTATGTGACCTTCGGTGCTTCCTTGCTGTCAGGTCCATGCTACAAAGAGTACCCACATGATCTTATCTAGTAATCCTCATTTCAAGGTTGTGAGGTTTGTATTCTGCTCTAAATTGTTTCAGTGTTTAACAAGAAGTTAAAAGTCTTTGCCAGGGGTCACACGGCGAGACCTTGAAAAAAGGAGAGACTCAAACCTAGGCAGTGTTGACAAAAATTATATCAAACCCAAAATATGTTTAATATATTATTTTCAAACTGGCTGATCCTTCTGACTAGTGATGTGCATTACACAGTGGAGGGGCCCTCTCTGACCTCCTCTGGTTCCCCTGTTGCCACAAGACAGGAGTCCCACCTGCCTTCACTCCCACAACACCCCCATTGTTCATGACCCCATTCTGACTCCCACCATTGCTCTCATGGCATGCTGCTTCTTTGCTGGGTTGGATGGCCACACAGATTTCCCAGAGAATACTCACAAAGAAGGAGACCTATTAGGAAGTTCATGGTCAGGAAGAGCCAAGAGTAAAGATATACTCACTGGTCCACAGGCAACTCTCTCCAGCCCTCTGTCCCCAGCCTGGTGGTCACTCTCTTAGCCTTTCTCTCTATGGGCTGGGAAGGCAGCCTGTTGCTCCATCTCATCATCTCCCCTGGCTTTGTCCTACGGTCTCTGTCCCACAGTCTCTGGTGCCCCTGAGCTCAGCCTCCGCCACTGCAGACAGAGCTCGGAGACATGCTCTTCCAGGGATCCCAGGCTTTCCCCTCAGTGTCCCAGATGGTCCTGAGATGCAGAGGAATGGCTTTCATGGAGGTGTGGCTCTTGCCTTTTAGCCACCATACCTCCGGGATGATGTCTGATGTCACACCCTCTAAGAAAGTGCAGCGTCTAAAGATGCTCCCCAGCAAACAGAAGGTACACCCCTTTTACTAAGGTCAGGACTCAGCCCTACCCTCTTCCTGTGGGTCACACTAGACAGCTCCCTGCAACATGGGATTGGAGCCTCCAGCAGAGAGTCCAGAATTATACTCTATGACATAAGATACGATGGCCAGAAGGTCATCTGAGTGGACTGTATTTCAATAAGGATGTGTTCTCACTATGAGAGAAATTCCCAAACTCCTTATACCATCCCCATGTAGTGGAAAATGTCCTGACAAAGGACCAGAGTCCGCTTTACTATATTTTTCTGACCATCTGATACACTTTTTTCCCCCCAAAGTTGAGGGAAAATGTGGGTGTGTCTTATAGTCTGGAGGAATGGTACCCCAGGACATTTTAGTATACTGGTACTGTTTGATTCAAATATTTTTTTCTTGTTTTCCTGCTCTAAAACTGGATGTGTCTTATGGTCAGGTGCATCTTATGGTCCAAAAAATATGGTATATTCAAGTATCCTCCACTGTTTGAAAGTTCACTTTGTGCCATTTTGCTTTTATGAAAGACGTACAGTAGTCCCCCTTTGCGTGAAACAAAATCAGTAGGGAGACTTTGCTTTTAAGGAGGGGGAAAGGGCAAAAGTTGAAACTTGCCATCAGTGTTTGTTTTGTAGAGAGCCCTGCACTCTGAGGAGTGAAAATGACATCACCAAAAAAAATTTTTTTAAAAAGAAAAGTATGTTCCCACACTCCTTCCCCCGGACCATGCCCAGCATCCTGCATTCTGGGCTTTGAACTTCATCTTTGAACACACTGTGTTCCTGTCAGTTTAGGTTCTGTGTGTGATTGAATATGACTTACTGGGATATTTGGGGGGCTTGGAACTGCTGGAAATTTTAGCCCACCTAAAGGAACAGCAATTGGCTCCTCCCTTTGTACTTATTGGGCGTCTGAAAGTGTCTGAGAAGTGCCGTTCTGTCAGATAACCGTGGGGCTGTGGAGGAGAGCAGGCTGTTTGCCCACTGTTTGCACACCTTCTGGTCCAATTCCAGGCTTCGTTTCCTAAACCTGGACTGAATCTTCCAGAGGGTCAAGTGTCCAAATCTAAACAAACGTGAACTGCTGAACAAGAGTAGCGTGTGACTTAGATGTCGCTTTTAGGAGACTCGTCTGCTTCAGGTTCCAAAGACATCAGTTATAGCTGAGACCGCTCTTTGGAGCAGAGGCCAGAGTGGGATGCTCCACTTTCAAGGACCTCAGAAATCCGGATTCCAGGAGATTTACAAGTTTTTGCTCATCAGTTTGGTGAAACCTCCCTGCCCTCACAGGCAGAATGGGAGAACGAGGCCCCAAAGGATCCCTAGTGTCACAAGGGTTGGGTGCTCAGCAGCTAACCGGGAAGTCAGGGGTGTGAGCTGGCCAGCGGCTCAGTGAGTGTACACCCATTGCAATTGTCTCCTGTGACGAGTGTAGCCTAAGAAGCCTCACTGGGCAGGCGGGTCTGCACCCCCTGAGCAAGCGCACACTGCAGGGACCCACCAGCTGGGAGTATTCGGTGAGTACATAGCTGACAGGACCTCCAGAAGCAGTGCTGGGGGACAGGGACATACTCATCTCAAGGAGCAGTTTGGAGAAAGCAGTAGCTGGAGACCAGGGGATGTCCTAGAGCCTGGCAGTCACTGCATCCAAGGGCCTTTCTGCTGGTATCCCAGCCTGCTACTGGGCTCAGAGTTGGAGAGGGTAGTGGCTAAGAGCACTGCCCCCCACCGCCCACCACCACCACCATTACTGCTTCCTATGAGACTATTGCATCAACCCACCTTGGTGCCAGCCACAAGCCTGCATGCCTCTAGCTCCGTTCTACCACCTGAGAGGCATCAATTATAGCTGAGACCAGCTTTTTGATTGCCACAATTCAGTCTCAGAGAAAACAAAGGCCAGTTGTGTGTAACTCCAGACGTACGTACTTGAATAATAAACTGGCCACATCCGTGAGTACAGAAGAGCTGTGCCCACCAGTTGAATTGTCTTTAATAATGACCTGAAATCACTCTCAGGCCTCTGCCTACCCATTCTTAGCTTATGTGGTGTTTAATAAAGCAAAGAGTTCCATGGCATTTGTTTTTATTTTTTTAATTTTGCAATGCCAAAAGGATGACTCCAACCTGCTAAGTCAATGGAACTGGATTCAGTGTTGGCATCGCCACAGTTCTAAGGTTCTGATTCGGGGGTCCCATCAAACCGGCTGCTTACACAGTGTGCCCTGATGCTAAACACCATGTCCAGAGGTCTGATGATGACGCACCCTGCTGAAAGGCAGGGACCCGTCCACAGAATTGCTTATCATCTTTGCAACATTCAAGATTCCGAGAGCTTTTCCAACTCCTCACTTTCCAGAGTGTTAACTCCTCCAAGGTCTCTTCAGTAGCCCTAGCTCCCATGACAGTATGTATACACACACACACACACACACACACACACCTAATAAAGCAACACCTGCTGCTAGCAATAAAAGGACCGTTACTATACACAACCTTTCAAACATCAACTGCCTACTTTATCAGACTATGCACTCCATGCTCTATGACACAGAACAGGGACTCTTTGTTCATGAGCACCACCCACTCTTAGCAGCCTTTGTCTGCGTCCTCTTCCTGCTGCCTGAAATCTCTATCCATGGTGTTGAATCTCTATTCCACCCCTAATTTGTCAAAGTCCGTATGAAGACGGGCACAGAGTAGGCACTGGAGAAGACATAGGTCAATTGAACTGCATCCAGTTTCCTCATCTGCAGTGTCAAAATCTAAGAAGTTCAGAAAAACAGAAGATTTCCTAAGTTTGGCTCCAAAACTCATTTGATGATAAAGGTAATTTGAATAGACATGGCACTGCTGTGGTGAGCCTCCCATTTGACCTGAAGGGTTTGGACTCCGGTAGGCATGGCAGTGCTGGATTAAAGGTGCTCTGTCTAGTCTAGGCCTCGCTATGGTTATGTGCCCTGCCACACGTGGCCAATGTAGCCTTTCTAATGTCTGGAAAAATTTGAATTCCGAAGTATATCTGGTATCAAAGGACCACAGATGACATTTTGGAGGCTCCCCCACATAAGTGTTGGTCCCAGAGTCACTTATTAAATTGTGCATAAGATAACAATGCCTCTGAAATATTGTCTTTTCAGTATTTTTTGTAACCATTGTAATGGGTCTCTTACAGGTCTTATGACATTCCAACTATGCATCCATTGTGTCAAGCACATCTGTACATATGTTGCCATCATCATATGTACAAATCATCAAAAGTCTTCTAAATTTTTTTCCGAAAAGGCTAAAATTTTAATTGATTAAGAGTGAAACTTATTTTTTAAATTTTAGGCAAGATAGAAAACTATATTGTACACTATATAACAGATGTTGGTGGTAACCAGGAGGGAGAAGAGACAAGGGAAGACAAATGAAGCAATGGACTTAATGTCTTGATTGGGTGAAAGGGGGACAGGGTCCATAAGTAAGAGAAGGGAAAACTGGGAAGAGAATAGAATTCAAGTGTGGGGGTGGGGGAGGATAATGAGTGATCTGATCTGTTGAATACGGAGCTTGTATTCTGAAATATAAACCCTTCTCCCCCCAAATTTTTCACACACACAAAATTAGAAGGTATAAATGAGTCATTGTGGTGGCTGAACAACATGATAAACTTAATGGCAGTAAATGATACATGTGAAGACTGTTGAAATAGCAAATGCTTTGCTGTGCATGTGTTTTATACAAAGACAGTAAAACCTACCAGCAGACAATTTCTAAAACCCCAAAGACAGTGAGAACACCATCACATCTCACGTGGAATCCTTCAGGGAATCATAAGGCTCCTCTTTCAAAATAGAATCCAGCCACACCACACCACCCCTGCAGACTGCACCATCTCCCACGACATCACTGCCTTACTAGGCTCCCCTCACTCAGCAACCAGTGGCCAGCAGCCACTCCCAAGCCTATGTGTTCTTCTTTGAAAATAGAGGTCAGATCCTGCGGGCCTGTGGTTTATCATCGTCTGCCTCCCTGCAAAGAACAACCCCAGGGGGCCACTTCGTTTGCTCTGCTTTCCCTCCTGCCCTGGTCTATCTCTTCATAAACTTTCTGATATTTGTTGTTACAAATGATTTTAGACACTATAGAACAACAGCAACAACAACAAATACCAACTGCTCATTCATCCATCCCCAAGATGCTTTGGTTTTTGATGTTGCACAAGTCAAGATCCCATACATTGCAGCAGCTGAAATCTCTCCGGATTTCCTTTTGACCTCAAAGTGCCACTTGCATCACTGGTTTTGTCCTTGCAAGTTTGGGTTTTTGCCAGAGCAGCCAGGTTTGTTTTCAATCCAGACTTTGTTTACAAGCCAGGTTTGTTTTCATCCAGACTTTGTAGAGTCCTTCCCAGAGGGGTCATTTTACGTGCTTCCCTGGTCCTTAACCCTCCTATAAATAGATCCAGAGGCTTGATAAGATGTTATGGCTGTTTTGGGTTTATAAGACTCCTTCATAGGCACTGTTACCCGCTTCTGCTTGTGTTTCTTTGAAGGTTGGCAGCCATTGAGTTCATTGGCCAGATCTATAAACTTATCAGAGGTTACCAAATGGAGACAATTTATCGCTCCCTGGTTGTTTATTAACTGCTCCAGCTCACTGCCATTGTGTCAATTCTGCCTTTGTAGTCAGTCGCCCAAAGGATCAAGATTTACTACTAATAATTTCAAGACAATCATGGAGTAGAGACATCTCAGAATCCCACATGGTTTCTCTTGTCCTTCTTTTCTGCATCAATAATAATGATCTGGAATTATCTGAACAGTAACTCATTTAAAGAAAGTGATATAACTTATGAAACAATTCCATTTTATATGCCCCAAGAGTGGCATAACCTCTCAGGAATATTCTCTAAGGAACCTTGTCTGATGCCTTCCAGGTTTATGTACTGTCAGCAATCTTTAAGCAGTAGACTTCCTGCTAAGGGCATTTCATGATGACATCACTTCCTCTTAGGAATGATTTTTTATTGAGTGAGAGTCTCAGCTGACAAAAAGATGAAACCAATCCCCTGACCCTAAACTCCCTGCTATCCAGTGGATTTCAACTCATGACCACTTTGTAGGACAGAGTAGAGTAGTGGGTTTCAGAAATTCTCTTTGTTTTTGATTGCATTTATTATTAAATATATACCATATATACACTAAAAGTATTGTTTTTGTTTCAAAAAGTGTTGTTTTATAACAAACAAAAAAGGTGCTGATTTAGAAATTTTGGAAACTCCATGAACAATGGCAAAATGATAATGGCAAAAGTAAATATTTGAGAAATTACTGCATCTGTATTCTGGGGCTTAATATGTATTATCTTTGAAAATTCTAACAGTTAACTTTGAAGCACCTTTTTTTTCAGAGAAAATTATAATTTATTACTTTTTTCTATTTAAAAAAATATTTTTGGGGGGCTCATACAACTCTTACCACAATCCATCCATCCGTCTATTATGTCAAGCACATTTGTGCATTTGTTGCCATCATTCTCAAAGCATTTGCTTTCAACTTGAGCCCTTGGTATTTTTTCCCCTCCTCATTTTTCCCCTCTTCCCTACACCCTCCCTCATGAAACCATTTATAAATTGCCACATTTTTCAGACTAAAAATGGGGGGGGGGAACTAGGGTACTTCTTATGGTCCAAAGATGTGGTATCCCCAAACATTTTAGTATACTGGTACTATTTGATTCAGAATTTATTTTCTTGTTTTCCCACTCTAAAAACTGGATGTGTCTGATAGGGAGGGAGTTATATGTAGATCCTTGTAATCAGTTACCCCTTTTTACCCCACCTTCCCTCCACCCACCTACTGTTGTCAGTCTCACCACTAGTCATGAGGGGTTTATCTGTCCTGGATTTCCTATGTTTCCAGTTTCTATCTGTGCCAGTGTATAGCCTCTGGTCTAGCTATATTTTTTTTGGGGGGGGGGGGGTTGGGCATCACTGCTCTCCAGTGGTGGGAGTAGGAGGCCCAGCCCCACTGCTGGAATTGAACCTCCGTCCCAGTGGGCCACAGTCCCGCGCACAACCACTACGCCACCGGGGCTCAGCCCTGGTCTAGCTGTATTTGTTAGGTAGAATTAAAGAGTCCTGCATTTGCCAAATGTTTCAGTATTCTACTAGTAGTTGAAAAGTTTGCTATTAAGACTGGCCAGGGTCCTCGATTCCCTATGTTTCCACTTCTTACCTGTACCAGTGTCCATTTTCTGATCTACCCAGCTTTGTGAAATAGAATTGGAATCATGATAGTGGGAGGCAAAAAACATTAAAGAACTAGAGGAAAGTTGTATGTTTCACCGGTGCTATATCGCACCCTGACTGGCTAGTCTCCTCCCCATAACCCTTCTGTAAGGGGTTGTCCAGTTGTCCACAGATGGGCTGTGGGTCCCCATTCAGCTCCCCATCATTACCCCTAATTTACAACTGGAGTTCGGGCAGGGTCCTCTAATGTAGTCCACCTAGTAAGAACTACCTTGATGACAGAAATTTCTTCCCTGGCTTTTTGAATGTTGACCCGGGTCTTTTCCTTCTTACGCGTTATATTTATTTTTGTCTTGGTACCATTATGACTGTATCCCTACCACCTTAGTCTAACCTTGTTTTTCGTGGTTTTCTGTTTGGTCTCCCAGCTGCAAAGCACAGGAAGAGTGGTGGCAGCATGATCATAAGTGATACAAGGAGATAGGAGGAATTATTAATACGGTTACTATCACTAGTTTTACCTCTCCTGGTCATACTTCAATATACAGAAAAACCTACAAAACAAAAACAAGGGGGACCAAAGGACAGCAAACAATAATGACAAAATAGAGAAAAACCTCAACTATGAAGAAATCAGGGAATATTATAAAAACGGGAACAAATTTAAAATGTGTCATAAGGGAGGTCAAATGCTAAGGTGTTGCCTTTTAACCCAAGTGTCCCTACCATAATCGACTTCTCACTGCTCTCTGTCTGTGAGCAAAAATACCCATATCCCCCCAGAAAGTTATGGACAATGACATGGAAGCCCAAAGTCTATTGACAGGCTCCCCACTGGGCCTCCTCTGGTGACTCTCCTCTGAGTATAGCACTCTATGGTCTTTATGGGATAGAAAGCCTCTTCTTTTTTGTTTTCTTTCTCAGAGCAGCTGGTGGCTTTGGACTGCTGACTGCCGTTAGCAAAGCACATGTTTAGCAGCACCTCTAGGGCTCTTGCCTGGAAACCATTCCCCCAGAAAAATATCACAATCCAGCTGCCTCACCAGCCCCCTCACTTGTATTAGGATCTGAGAGTTGTCGAGTTTCATCTCCTGCCCCACACCTAAAACCAGCCATTTCTAAAGTGACTCCTGGCTCTTTTCAGGAGTGACAGCATTGAGGGGTGATTAGGGAACATCATTCTCAGATAAACTCCCTCTGCCCGCACCTCTTGTACAATCTCTGACCATTTTCGAAGGACAATTTCCCTAGAAGTAAACTTTGGAGAATGTGTGTGCCCGAGCTGGAGGAAGGAGTTCATGGTTTGGGGAAATCTCCATTTTCCCATCATCTTCTACACTGCGTATAGCAGGTCATTTTAATCTTTGCACAGATTCAGCCAAAACTGAATTTGTTTGCTTTTGTTTCTGGATTTATTAACCACTAGTGAAGATGTTTTCACATATTTATTTACTCTTCCTACTTGTTTTTAAAATATAATTAGTTATGTGCTTTGACTGTTTTTCATTTCTTTAGTGTTTGAGAAATATTAATCCTTTGGGTGACATGTTGGAAATATTTACCCAGGATGTGGTTTGCTTTGTGCCTGTGTTATATTTTGTTCATGTACTTTTAAATGCATAATTAGTCTTATGTGCTCAGACTTTTCCTTTTGCCTACATAAGACAAAAGATGAAGGTCACAACCAATTAAAAAGTACCGATAGTCATCCGATAGCAGATAAAACACCGAGAGCATTGCCAGCAGCAACCCAGAGTCTCCCAGTACACTCTCCTAGTTATAGGTCCCCACTCCCCCAGGAGCCATGGAGGTGAGCAGACAAGCCTGTGCTGCTAACCCAAAGGTCAGCCGTGTGTGTCCCGCAGCCACTTTGTGCTAGAAAGAGGTGGCAGTGGCTGCTGTAAAGAGTCACTGCCTAGGGATCCTCTGGACAGTGTCACTCTGGACAGGGAGTCCCATAACTGTGTGAGTTTGGTATAGTCAGGACTGCTCTGGCTCCTCTCCCTAGAGCTTACTGTTATTCTGCCTTCTTAGGTATTCATTCCATTTGTTTTGTATTTGTTTTTGTTTTGGGGGGGGGCGAGCATCACTGCCCTCTGGTAGGAGTGGGAGGCCCAGCCTTGCTGCTGCTGGATTTGAACCACCAAGCCAATGTGCCGCAGTCCTGCACTCAACCACTACGCCACCGGGGCTCAGCCTTCATTCCATTTTTTAAAAAATACAACTATTATGCTTCTCTGTAGTATCAATCTTATTTCATATATATATCTATGTATATATATAATGTCATTATGTAAATGGTTTCACTTCTCCTTTCCTTCAGATTGATGTTTACATCTGTCTTTGCCACTGTATGCAGCTGTGCTTTTGCATGCGACAGACATTAGTTTGGGTTGATGTATGGTATTCTGTGTGTGCACGCACACGATGTGTGTGTGTGTGTGTGTGTGTGTGTGTTGTTATCAGTGGCCCAGTAGGCACACTGGTGGCACTATGGGAAAAGCATTGGGCAACTGATCATGAGGTGAGTGTTTCAAACCTGGTCGCTGTAGTGCGCGGAGGAAGATGGGACTCTGCTCTCAGAGGAACTCATTGACAGGTACAGAGCCCCCCAATGGGTCACTGTGAGTTGGAATGAACCCCATTCAGTGAGCTTAGTCTTTGTTTTCTTGTCTCGCTTTAGATATTCTGAACCGGAACGCTTTAATGTGATTTTTACAGGCATGCTAAATTGTGTGTTATAAATACCTGTGAAAGTATGTATTAGAAATACTGTACTTTTCCCCACTTTCTGGCATGTCCTTTTCCCTCTCTTCTGTTGAGCATGCATTCCTTAATTTTGATAGTCCAGATCACCTGAGCACTGTGCATTGTTGGTTTAATCTGATCAAACTGACCTTTTTTAGAACCCAAGTTTGTTTCCTTAACAGAAAGAGCGGTATTTAAATGTACTTGTGGTAAGCCTGGATTTCTTCAGAGCTGGGACTTTGGCAGACTTACTCTTCAAAGAGAATACCACTGAGCGTAGCATGCACAATGCCAGACATTTATTTCAAAGGCACTTTTACCATTTTCACAATCAGGTCCCCATAACAACCAGAATTTTTAAGTCACTGTGGTTCTATTTGACTCTCCTTCCACAAATAGGTCCTGCGGCATAGACAATCATCTTGTATAGCTCTCCCTTAAGGGTGTCCCATATTGGGTAACCTTATGATGCCATTATATATGCATATGAGGTCTATATGAGCTTGTGTCCCATCTCTCCAACTGGGCTCAAAGCCTCTTTACATCAAAAGATCTGTAAATGTGGTTTCCATCTTGGATGGTGCTTCACATCGAATAAGAATTTATGATAATGATAAGAAAATACCAACCCCCAAATCAATCCCACTGCCAAAGAGTGTATTCTGATTCGTAACAACCCTGCAGGGCAGAATAGAACTGCTTCTGACGACTTCTGAGACCGGTGCTCTTACATCCTGATCTTTCACTGAGTATCTGGGGGGCTTGAACTGCCAACCTTGTAGTTAGCCACAGTGTTTACCCTATGACGTCACCAGAGCACCGTATAATAAAAACAGGACCCCTTGAGCATTCCTTCTTTAAAGCAGAAAGGAAAACCTACCTGTAAAAGATATGAAATACTTGGATTCTCTTTTAAAAAAAGATCGATATGTGTGCTCCTCTGCTCCTCAGGTAGAAATGAGTCCTCTGGAAAATGCCATCGAAGTGTTGGAGAATAAGAATCAGCAGCTGAAGACCCTGATTAGTCAGTGCCAGGCAAGACAGATGCAGAACATCAACCCCCTGACTATGTGCCTCAATGGAGTGATTGATGCCGCAGTGAATGGTGGTGTGGCCAGGTACCAAGAGGTAAGGACTTGCTTTTGTTCAGAGACAGCCACTCAGAGGTGACTGTTCAGCATTTCCGTCTTCCCTTTTTTCTAAATGTGTGCACACATCCACATGCAGGCTGCGACAGGGGACTCTCACAGAATCACTGTGAGGCCCACGGATTCAACTTCCCAACATTGTCATTTTTTGGAGAATGAAAATGTGCTTTCGGTGTAGGAAAGTAGCCAGGGGATCAAGATTGTGTAATAAATGTCTAAAAGCATTGCGCTTGACAAAGAGCTTCGTGGTCATGGAAAAGTCTGATATTGGGTAACTTCAGTGGAATCTGGCTTCTTAATTTTTAACAGAGAGCCTTTGGGAGGTAAGATTAACATCTTGGCCCCACTGAATAGTTAGCCGGTTTATTTTAGGGTTTAATATCATAAAGCCTGTTGATGTGGGTTGGTTTCCTTTAGCCCCCTGAACCCCACTCCCTTGAAGAATCCTTTTTTAGGAACCCATTCCAATCAGCTGCCCATTTTTAATGGCCCATTCTAGCCAGCTGCCCACTGTTAAGAATCATTCCGTCTTTCTGATGATTTTGTTTCTTTGGGAGGTTCCAGATGTGGAAAATCAACATCTGTGCCTTTCCCTTCCTCTGTAGTTTTCTTAAGGCCGATTGACTGTCTTTTTCTTTTACTAGGCATTCTTTGTCAAAGACTATATCTTAAGTCACCCTGAAGATGGAGAGAAAATTGCACGATTAAGAGAGCTGATGCTGGAGCAGGTAAAGAAGGCAGAAACCCATCATCACCTGCTCTTTCTCCTTCCTAAAGATATGCTTGCTGAGCCAGAGGTCCAGCTGCAACAGGCACATTGCCCATGGGCCGTCTAACTGAGCTGCAGATTCCCCACCGTGCTTCCCAACCTGCTAATTTCTAAACCTCACCCCCTCCCCAATTTGAGGCCCCAAAGTATTTAACAATGAGGAGACCACAGCAACCCTTGATAGTAAACCTTTCCTGTGTTCTCTTAGGTCTCTCTCTCTGGGACTGATTATAGGTGTGGTGTCAACATTTTGCTGAAAACTTGGTGCTCAAATAAATTCAGGCCTCCCTACTGAAGAGAAACAATACTTGTGGAAGAGGAAGTAAACAATCAATAGACTTTGCTCAAAAACAGCACCGTGTTTTACAGACTTAGCCTGCAAATCATGTGACCTGAGCAAAGCTACACACAGCTCATCATTTTCTACTCCAAAGAAACACAGTTATTAAGTTGAGCTTATTTAGAACCGTCAAGTACAAAGAGCAGGATCAACTGAACTCTTGCCTGTGTGCCCCTGTGGAGTAGCTCTTAAACTGAAAACCTCTATGAAAACCTCCATGAAAACCTTTAAGTCGATGCTTTGGTTGAAAGACTAGTCTAACTCCAACATAAAGGCACTTTATTACCATGAAAATTCAAATACATATGATAAAGTGTGAAAGATGTGCTGTGGATTGTAGTCAGAGAGTCTTGATTGTGTATCTGATCTGAGTCCATAGTGGATCTTCTTCAGGCTACATCGAAAATAGCCTGGCATCCCGAAGGAGACTGGCTGAAGGTGAGGGGCTTGGCTGGAGGGGACTCAGTTATACGCCTGAAAGGGAGGAAGGAGAATTGCTTGAGGTTGCCCTACAAGGTCATAAAAAGTAAGCCAAGTTTCCAGAGTGATCCGGGATTAAGAGATACTGGATTTGAACAGTTTGGGTCATCAATTCTTAGGAGGGATTTTAGTCTTGGTTGAATGTTCTTGTTTTTTTAATCTGTGTTTCATCTAAGGAGTGTTGGTGCCATAGTGAGTTAAGCTGGGACTATTCCCCTTAAGACTGGCAAGTCAAACCCAGCAGCCACTCTATAGAAAAAGAGGAGACTGTCCGTTCCCATAAAGATGGACAGTCCCCAAAGAGCAGTTCTCCACCTGATAAGAGCACTCTGTGCTGGAATTCACTCAACTGCAGGGAGTTTGGGTGTGGGGGTGTTGGTGCTTTACCTGAGCACCATCTCCTGGGAGGGTTTGCCTCCTTCAGAAGACTGTCTGCAGTAGTCATTCCGACTGAATGACTACTTTCTCAGAACTCAATTTGTAGCAGAAATCGTGTTTCTCAAGAAAACACGATGGAGAACACTCATTTCCAGTGACTCTTGTCTAGTTATGTTCCTAAAGTCTCGTGGCAAGAGCCATGACCTTGGAAACATTCTGTCTCTGCTTGCCAGCTAGACTGTGCCCGCTGTGACTGTGGGACATTGCCATCTTTGAAGGCCATCGGGATAAAGAAGGCATCATCATTCTCTGGACCGCCCTGAAGCAGCTCAGATAAAACGAACTGTCGTGGAGACAAAGATAGACTGCAGCCCTGGCAGTCCCTCTGGGGAGCGTTTGTTGCCTCAGCTGTCAACAATGGCTGTTGGCAGACCACTGCCTGCTGTCAGATCACTCAGGGATCACCTTGGTGTCTGAGAGACGCCGTACCCAAGGTCACGTCCTTCCTGGACAAATCCACATCCAAAGATTTAGGAGAGAATCTAACACCTGGCCTTTGGTGCTCAGCAAGACCCTGCTCAGCCCCCAGGTCGGTGCCTGGGTAGGCTGACAGGAGTAGCACATGTCCTTTCCCCTTCCTTCCTTTCACAAGCAGGGATCCCAAAGCCACAAAAATGAACACGAGTATCAGAGTAGAACTGGCTTCTGTGGTGCTTTCCTTGACTAGTTTGTTTTTGTTGTGGTTGTGTGTTTGGTCTTCAGAAATAATTTGAACTTTCTCTGAGCATCATGGTGGTCTCAATCCTCCAACCTCTGGGTGAGCAGCCAAGTGCACTTCTGTTTGCACCTCCCAGGGACTCCACCATCAAGGGCATTCCCTACTCTCCTCATGAGAGTCAGCCTCCAAGAAAGGCAGCCGGCCCCAGGTTCGGGGGGTGGAAAGGAAGACTCACAACTGGTGTTTACCACGGAGCTAACTAAAGGCTCTCTGCTTAGGCTCAATTCATACCCCTCTCCCACCCTATTTTGGGGGTCTAAAAGAGACCCCAATCTCAAATATAATTTAAAGTTTTCAAAGGGACAAAGACAAGACAAACATACAGACACATATTGTTCGGATAAGGGAAGCCGTTAGCACAAGGTCACAATGACTTCCTAGGGTTTGTAGAAACACAGAGCATTGGGAAGGCCATGGGAGGGCAGAGGAAGAAATCACAGCAAAAGCAGGACTGGCTGCGGATCAGTATGTCACAACTGTGATGGAAGCCAACCCTGGGAGCAGTCACAGGACCAGTAATGACTGGGACATGTGCATTGTTAGATGGAAGGGCTGGCTCGATTGGTGCAGGGCTCTTTGGCATAGCCAGTCAGGTCCAGGCTAACATAACTAGGCACACTCCGTACTGTGACCAGTTTGCCCATCTCCATCAAGGACATGCCTAGCTCTTAAGAGTCTGCCTCTCCTTAGCCCTGCTAGAGGTGTGTAGTGAGAGCCCAGGGCTCTCTGCCTCTGGGCAAGACTAAGTACATCCTAGGCTAAAGATCAGAAAGAAGTCACTGGAAGTGTAATCTGCATGTCGATTTGGGGCCTGGCACTGTCTTTGGCAAACTGTCAATGCAGCCCCTCATCAGAAAGTTCAGACTCTCCCATCATGCCTCAGACACACGCTCTTCTTCACCTTTCACACATGCCCTGGCCACATCTGTTGGGGATGTTTTCTTCTGTGTGCAAACGTCCTGCCTGTGGTGGGCATGCAGAGCCTGAGTTGCCTCTCTCCTGTCCCCTCAGGGAGTCATCCAGGGCTCTCCTCTGTGCCCTGAGCTTTCATGTCTGTCCTTCACAGGTTGTAAAGATGAAAGACTTTGGAGTGACCTGTGTTTCCTTTTCCTTTAGCCTATGGGATCCATTCATTTGACGAATCCTTATTAGCATAAGGACCTTTCAAAAATATAAGCAGCAGCAGCTATTCAACTGAGAGGAATTGTGCCCTGTGGGGTGTGGGACAAAGGGCACTGGCATGTTTATGTTCCCTGCTCTGGGTCCTCACAGTAGGAAGCATCTTTGTGGCTTTTTTTTCCTTCTCCTTTCTAAGTGGAAGCGGCTCCCTCTTGTGCAGCATAATAAGTGAACCTGAAGACTCTGTTTTAGGAAAACCAAGGAACTTAGCAACTGTTCTCGGCTTCCTGTGCATTTGTTCGCTTCCTTTCTGGCAGAATTTGGAAATGTGTGAGAGGGAGAAGAAAAACACAGAAGGCCCGAAGGAAAGAGGGAAGGGGAGATGGTGGGGGTGGAGGATGAGGGTGAAAGGGATCTGAAATGCATAGGAAGGAAGCATGTGTTGGGCCTTGGCAAGGAGAGCTACCTGCAGATGCCCTGTGCACACAGACAGGACTTCACTGTGCATCCCCTTCCTCCACGGTGTACTGTCTCGTCGACTTCTGCACCTCTCTTCCTGTACCCCGTGTCCCAGGGCTATGGAAGCCAGAGGCCTGGCAGTCGGTCATGCATGCAGAATCACCAGCACTGAGGGGAGAGTAGCCACTGACGCGGATTTGTTTCCGTTTCGCTTTGTCTTTTCTCAAGGCCCAGATACTGGAATTTGGTCTGGCTGTGCACGAGAAGTTTGTCCCTCAAGACATGCGGCCCCTTCACAAAAAGCTGGTGGACCAGTTCTTTGTCATGAAGTCGAGCCTGGGGATCCAGGTACCAAGACTTAGTGTCCACGGTGGGGCAGTCTAATCACTCACTGCCAAGTTGCTACTGGGTTGGAGGGCCAATGAGGGGTGCAAGAGTGACACCCCTTGGTATTTCTCTCAAACTGCACCATGTTCCCAGGGAGTGTTCATTATCTTCTTGCTTGCCTCGTTTCCATTTTAAGAAAATAACAAAATGCCCAGGAGGGGAGGCTCAGTAAGACTGAAACGTACTGGATGCTTCTACAGGTTTTCATGACGATTGGGCAGGGTCTCCAGAGAAGTACAGTCTCCCACAAGGTGTCCCCATCTTTGGGCCTCACAATCATCATTCTAGAATCTTGTTTTTGTCTTCCCTTTAGGAGTTCTCAGCATGTCTCCAAGCCAGCCCGGTCCATTTTCCTAACGGGAGCCCTCGTGTGTGCAGGAACTCGGCACCTGCTTCCATGAGTCCAGATGGCGCCAGGGTAATTCCTCGGCGCAGGTAAGTCGCATCTGAAGCGTTTTATCATCTGGTATCTCCTCAAGGTGATCTGGAACCATTCTCTCGTCCTTGATGGCACAATTTGTCAAATGCGCTACCTCTTAATGAAATAATTAACCTGAGAGGCATTGGCAGACATCTGCCACGGTTCAAACAGCAACCGCCTGAGAAATACATAAGCTAGAATGTTTGATTATATTGAAGCAAACGGGAGAGGACAAAATGGAATGTGCAGATACACACACACACACAGTTGTTTTCCCCACTCCAGTTTTACACCATGCCAGCATGGCGATAAAGTACAATCTGGAGGCTGAGTTAATGTCCTTTATTTTTTTTGTCTTTTGTTTGTTTTTTTCCCCCCAAACAGCCCATTAAGTTACCCAGCCGTCAACCGATATTCCTCCTCCTCACTGTCCTCTCAAGCTTCTGCTGAAGTAAGCAATATTACAGGGCAATCAGAAAGCTCTGATGAAGTCTTTAACATGCAGGTACTTTCTTAGCTTTTTTGTCTAGTCGTGTTTATTCCTTTTCTGTCTCCATCACAAGCGTTCTGGTTCATTCTGCCGTGCTACCAAACAGACCTCAGGGCAAGACTTAGACATCTGCTCATGTACTCGGAGGCACTGCGTGGGCCTCTCAGGTCTGTAGACTTGGGTCTTCTCTCAGAGATGCCCCACCGGCACTGGGAAGACCCAACCAAGCAGTGCGGAAGCCCAGGCAAGCTGTGCAGGTGTTGGCTCTGAGACCGAGCTCTGGTTTGGTGCCTCGGCTTAGGACCCTTGGTTTGACCCACCAGCCACCTCTTCACCTTTCTTGGTGGTTTGTCCTTTCCACAGGCCAAAGAGAAGGCTTTCCACTCCCGTCAAAAGAGCTCCAGTCTTGACAGCTCGCAGGGGCAGTTCCACTCCAACCTGAGGGTCGCCAGGGCTTGGAATCCACTTAGTGGCAGAGCATTTGGCATTTCTTTCTTTTTTTTAAGGGGGGGTGTCTTCTAAGAAGCCGTGACTTGGGGGTTCATTATCAAATTCTTTCTACTTAATATTGGACATTTTCCAAAAGGAAAAGTTGCCTTACAAACACATGTGCTATGCACACGGGCAGGAGTCCCAATGGCATTCTGAGGGTCAACCACCAGGTCAGGCGTTCCAATCCACCCCCCACCCCCCCCACCAAGATCTGTGGGAGAAGCAGGAGGCAGCTCTCTCCTCCCACAAAGAGTGACGGCCTTAGAAATCCACACGGGCAGTCCCACCGCACGCCTCTAGGGTTTCTATGATTCAGAATTGACTCAATGGTGGTGCGTTTGCGGTGGGGCTTTTTATGTGTGATCATATAGGATGTTTAAGGCTTTGAGAACCAGTGGGACTCTTGTAACAACAACAACAACAAAATATTTGTTGAGACAGTGTTCATGAGAATTCAGAAAGACTAAACTGCCATTGTTTCCTTGCGATTCTCTTTTTAGGGAAGGGGCACAGCGATATTGCCCAGTGAGTGTTAGAGACACATGCTGGGGACTAATGACAAGGCACGCTCAGATCCTCGGAGGAACACTCCGTTATCTCTATTCTCTGGGCGGGGGTCCTTGTGCCCTCCTTTCAGCCGGGATGTGTGGGAGCTTCCCTTCGTGGGACTCTGCGGAGGCAAACCTTTGGCAGTCATCAAATTCTCAAGCTCATGGCCGATCCTGACAGGCCACTCCATCTGGCTATGTTAGCGAGATTCCCCCCACCCCCTTTCCCCCGCCCCGATCTTGTGAATCGCTTCTTAGATCTTTTAATTTTTTTTGCCAAAAAAGTTGGTTATTTTGTTTCCACCATGTTCCTGTTGTCACTAGGCTAACACTTGCCTTGCTTTTCCAGCCAAGTCCATCTACCTCAAGCTTGAGTTCCACTCACTCGGCTTCGCCTAATGTGACAAGCTCTGCTCCACCCAGTGCCAGAGGTGAGTGCCAGGGAAGGGGGCAGAAGAAGGGAGCCCAGAGCAGGGTGCTGTCCCAGGGAGGCCTTGGTGTCAGCATCCTGAACCACACCCGTTGCCCCCACCCGGGCTCTGGCCTCCCCAGTAGACCCAGGCCCCCACCATCCTGAGAGCGCGTCTTGTCCTTCTCTTTTCAGCGTCTCCTTTGTTGTCGGACAAACACAAACATTCCAGAGAAAACGCCTGCTTGTCGCCCAGAGAGAGACCGTGCAGTGCCATCTTTCCGACACCTGTGGAGCCTTCTCAGGTAGCTCTCGCAGCAGGGCAGGGCCGCGGCCCACATCCGTACCCCTGCAGAAGCACGCGTTCGCAGAGGGGTGGCGCTCGAAAGCAGGTCCACATGCGTGCCCTCTGTGTCTCTGTAGGAGAATGTGTCCCTGGGAAGGACACCCGGGTTTCCAGCCTGAGCCGTCACGTGAGCCAGAACGGGAAACGCACTCCCCTTCCTTGAGCAGATGGATTTCACTCACGTGGCCCTTGAGCGCTTCGGGTTCCTACCACCCTCAGGGGCAGGGGTTTCCGAGGCTGGAATCTGCAGGGCCGCAGAGGGACATGGCCTGCTCCCGGTCCCATCCCCATGCCGCAGCAGCGGAGTTCCTTCCGGTGCAGACCTCCAAGTCACCCATGTCTCATTGCTGCCCCTCAGACATTAAAGAGCCCTGGTGACGTAGCCATTATGCATTGAGCGGCTAAGCTTAAGATCAGAAGTTTGAACCCCTCAGCCACTCCAAGGGAGAAAACTGGCCATTCTGTTCCCTTAACCATTTACAGGCTCAGAGATTATAAAGGGCAGTTGGCCTCTGCCCCAAGACCACCGAGAGTCAGAATTAACTCACGAGCATCGACTGTGGCTTGGTTTGGTTTACTTAAACCTTGGGCATCTTTGGGGGTCACAGATGGGTAGGCATTCTGCCCCTAATGGGAAGGCTGGTGACGGTAGCTTACCCAAAGTGCCTCAGAAGACAGGCCACGAGAACCTTTGAGAACACAGGGTTTTGGATTAGACTCAGCAGCAATGGGTGAGTGTGTGGACACTTGTGGGTGGATGCAGCAGGAATCTTGGGCAAGTTCTTCACGACGGAAACCACCCAGGTGGAGGGCACCAGGTAGTTGTTGCCTCAAGGGCAACAGGTAAAAGGGGCCAGGGTGCAGCGCCATCTCTGTGTGGCCTTGGCCATTCTCCTTGAGGGCAGTGACGTTGATTCCTCGAACCCTCCTCTCCGGGTCCAGGAGTGAGGACACTGCCCTCCTTCTCCGGTCATCATGATTCTGAAGTGGGTTCTTACTTAGGCCCGCAGACATGAACCTCAGGCCACGTCAAGGACTTTGATTTCCCGGCTGACGACTCCCGTGTGTTCTCGGTTTTACAGCCTCCCTTTGGGAACAAATGAGGCGGGATGAAGAATAGCTTTATAGACTCCAGCTAATTTCACGAGCTCTCTCCACCAACCGGGCAAAAGTCTGTGGCGGCATCTGGAAACAGATGTGGGCGGGTGTGATTGGGAAGCGGGCATGATTGGTTTATCGTTGCTGATGGTGTGATTTCCTTCCACATCCCAGGGCACCTCATCTGGGCTGCACAATGTCTCGCACACATATCTGAGTGCGTCTGGCTTATCCAGCTAACCGCTTTTATTTCCCTTGGTCCTTTGCTGGTGTAAGGGGATTTCACCCGCTTCTCCCCATCTGCTGCAGGGGAGAAGGTGCTGCCAAGTTGAGGGACTGTGCAAGTCTTTCTGATTAACCCCTGGAGTGATCTGCTTTGGGTGAAATTCGAGGCAGTGTATGGTGCCCAATTTTAATAAATATGCATGGCAGTACTCCCTTTGAAGGACATGACGTACTTTTTCTTGTAATGCATTAAGTAGAACCATGTAAAAGGGGCATCTTTGAAGATGAGCCACTGTAGAATATCAACCGTTACATATATTGTGGCCTCATTTAGAGGGATTGAAGTGTGTCCTTTAGAGACTTTGGAGCAATTTTTTCTCTTTTAATTCTAACTTGCATTTCACATCGCCAGTGTGCCATTTGTTACTTATAAAAGACTGCTCTGCTTAGCTATTATGTACTGTTTTTCCTCTACAGGTTATCCTGAAAATCAGTTTACCGTCTATATTGGAAAACAAATGCACCTTCTTTAAGTAGAGTTCTTCTTGGGGCTTGCCGAACTTCAGGCTTTGTTCTAGGTTCATCATACTGTCCAAAAATTAATTTGAACAGGAAACTTTAGTCTTGAGAGCGTCATGTGATTTCCTAAAGGGCTCACGCACCAGGCTCTGGCATCTCAACATAGACTCTCTGTCTTTTTCAGAGGATGCTGTTCAACCACATTGGAGACGGGGCCTTGCCCCGCAGCGACCCTAATCTCTCTGCACCTGAGAAAGGTAGGTGTGCAGCCAGCCTGGCTGTCTGTCCATCCTTAGATGTGTCAGGACTTGTTTTGTCCTCATGCCAAGCAGTCTTCAGTGTGTCCATGTGGAAGGCAGTTTCTGGAACTCTTTAATGACCCAGGACTCGTTTGCTCTTGAGGGGATTAATGGAAGGCAGTGGTTCACCATCCATCCATTATTCAAAAGTCCTCATTTCCCTCCCACCCCCCTTCCTTGTAGGATTTAGCAGCAGAATGAATGTGTTCGGAGCTTTGGGGGAGGAGAGGTCTGTCACTGAGGCAATTCCCCCGTGCTTCCTGAAAGGAAGTTGCCAATTAGGCTCCTTGTTGGGCACTAGGGAAATAGCCACTTTGCAGATTGATTCCCTGGCCTTTTCCTTTGTCTCCTTTACAAAGCTCCTTCTGCCAGCTCATCTGTTGTGTTTGTAGTGACTCAGATCCTGCGTGGTGCAATTAAGCACCATTTAGCCACAGCAATCCAGTGCGTAATGGAGTGTGCCAGGCCTCAAGGTCAGGAGGGAAAAAAGAGAACACCACCCAGCAGTAAACAGCCTATTAGCATCCGTTTGCAAAACACGCAGAGGATGAAGAACAAATTAAATGTGACTTGCCCAATTAGTGGGAGGGGGTGTCAGGGGAGGGGAGCCAAGGGGTACAACAAGTTCCCCGTTTGCTTCTCTCGAGACCAGATGTCCTACTGGGGGGCCCCACGAGTGAGAAGTCGCTGAAGAAATGCCCTGGTCAAGTGCATCTTCATCGCCCAAGTGAGAACTAGCCAGCACTGCCCTCAGGTCCACACTCCAGCAATGCCACAGCTTTCCCTGGACATCAAACTCATTTCACAAGGCAAATTGTTCAGAGGTTACAAGTCACATAATGATGTTGGGCTCTAGAGTTTAGCAAGGTGGTAGACGCCGCGTCCCTTCCTACCTAATACAAGCACAAATCTAAAGGCAGTGGTCAGGCAGTCTGTTCAGATGTCCCCGTCATCAGAAGGGAAAGAGGTCCTTTCCATTGGTAACATCTCAAAATGCCAGCGCTCCCCACCAGATGGCAGTGTCCGCATAGGAAGCACTCCTGGAACTCAGACTGGATTTTTGCAAACCTCCTTGCCCAGAGGCTATTTATAACCTTGTGGAAGCATTCCTAACAGGAAGACTCCATATTCCTATGTCTGATTGAAGCGAGGATCAAGCAGGTGACCAAAAACAAGAGTACCCTGGTACTCTCAGTGTTCCTAATTATTTTGGGTATATTCTTAAGCATCATTCAGCGTTCAGGAAGAAGAACCTCTCTTGGATCCAAAGGTTGGTTCACAGGGTACTGTGGCCTGCAGTTCTTTCCCTGCCTTTCTGCCCAAACAGTCCCTGGATTTGCATGCCCTGGCATTCGCCCGGTCTGGGATCCACTTGTCCAGAGACTTCCTCTTGAAAAACAATGTCTAAAATAGCCTAGTGACCACGTCCTTCATCTATTATCCAGTCTTGGAAGGCATTTGTCATTCGCAACAAGCATCAGCACTATGGCGCCAATTGGTGGTTCGTTAGGATGCTGGAGGGGAGCAAGGGATGTGCTATACCCCCAATTCAATGTCAGCTATCACCGTTAGCTGGTGATAAAAAGAGGTTTGAGGAGGCAGGTGGTTTCCCTGGTTTTTAGAATCCTGGTTTTTACCTCCCTCACCAATATTCTTGATGATTCCAAATGCAAGCTCTCACACATTTGAGGGGCAAATCAGAACCACACGTGCTTTCAGCTGTGTTATTCCCTTCCAGCTGTGAACCCCACCCCTAGCAGCTGGAGCCTGGACAGTGGGAAAGAAGCCAAGACCATGTTGGATAGTGGGAAGCTTCTCTCTCCCCCTGTCCCTCCAAGACCCACACTGACTGGTGGGTATTTGAAGCTTTTTTTAACAGTACTTTCTATTGAGTCTTCTAACTTGTCCTGAATTCCTCAGGAAAAGGTAGGCCTTTGGGGTCAGAGGTGAAAACCTTGGTAGCTGCCCAGCTGGTCCTCACGTGTTCTTCTTCTTCTGACTGTGCTCCTTGTCACGTTAGAGGAACAGGCTCCCGGGTCAAGCAGTGGTCCTTGTTCTTCATCACATATCCCAAACCCAGCCCAGACAGGCTGCAGGGTGGCGCACCTCTGGCCCCACCATGCTCAGATTTTTACTGTCTTGCGATGCACTAATATGTCCCACCCCGCGCTTCAGCATCCCCTCTTAATCGGCTTCTGCTAACTCGGCCACCTGCTACCATGGTACTCAAGACTGACGCCAAGGTCTTTCGGTGATCCCTGAGAAGGAACCCAGGAATTTCATAGGCTGGTGGGAAACAGCCACCTGGCACCCCCAGTAACCCTTCATCCACTGATTAGCGGGGCTCTGCGTTCTGAAAAGGGCTGGTTTGGGTCACTGCATCTCCTGGGATGCCAGAGACCCAGGCCTGTTCTCAGACCTAGGGATTCAGAGTTTTGAAAATATTCAGATCTTTATTTTTCTCCAAGCTTTCTAAGGTATGCCCCTGCTCGTAGCATTTTGAGAGCCACTGAACAGGGTTCTGAAAAGCGCTTCCTGGAGGAGTTTATAGCCATGGTCTTTTTGCCTCCTGAGGCCTAAGTCACTGCTTGGTGGCCTGCATGTGGGTCATTTTTAAGAGGAGCCTGCCCTACCTGACTGATACCAGACTCGGTGACAGGGAGAGCCGGTAGCAGTCCACTCAGTCCAGGGCAGGTATGAAGCTTCACAACTAAAACTGGCAGGAGTTCCCACCGCAGCTGTGTTTGTGTCTATTGCCAGCTTCCGGCATTGAGTCCTCTAACTTAATTGTAAAGGAGAGGAGAAAGGCTGGCTCCTCCCTTTTTAAGAACAAATGCTATTGCACTGGGGTTTGCCTCTGACTTGTCAAAGCTAAAACCTGCGGGTAATTTCTGAACAGAAAGTTAGGACCTGGTGGTGTGTCTATAATCAAAGACTAGAAAAGCATTGTTTAAGCACAGTAGTATTCATGGTAAGGTTTCTGGTAGTACAAACAGGTCGTGCTCCACCACTTATCTTGAGCCTCCTGGCAGCACTGGAGAAGAAAGGCCTGGTGATCTCCGTTCATACAGATTAAAGCCAAAGAGAAAGGAGCCCTAGTGGAGTGGTTATGTGTTGGGCTGCTAAGAAAAGGTCAGGGATCAAAACCACCAGCCACTCCATTGAAGAAAAGGAGGGACTTTCTGTTTCCCTGGAGAGTTACTATCTCCCAAACACACAGGGAGCAGAGCTACTCTGCCCCTGGGAGGGGACCCTATGAGTGGGCATCAACTCGATGGCAGCAAATTTGGCTTTTGTTTCTTTGTTTGTTTAACACCTTGAGTTGAAATGGACTCAAAGGCAGTTAGGTTTGTTGCAGTGTGAAGATAAGCCTGCCAAGAGAAGACATGTTTCTGTCTCTGTGGGGCAGAGAAACCCACTCAGAGAAACGTCCATACTACGGTGTGGCCTCTGTGATGGTGACAGTGACTGCTTGCGTCAAGTCAAGAGGCGGAGGGCCAGGGGACTTGTATCCCAGTGAAGCCAGGCCCCCAAGGAGCAGCTCGGCTGTGCTTCGTAGACTTCCCTGCGTGAGAAGAGGTAGTGCAGCCATCAGCACTTCCCAAGCGCTCTTAGCACCCCTCCGCATGCAAGATGACGGACACAGTGCCACCGCGAACCAGTCTCCTGGGTCCCCAGGGGCTCAGAGCACCTTCCCTCTCCCACACTAACTTCAGATAAGGCTTCTGTCCCTTCTGCACTGATTGTTCTCATGGTCCATCTGCATGTCCTCATCTGTGGTCACAGTGGTGGTATCTTTGTCTGTGTGGCTTCCCTTCAGCCTTTCTTTCAATTTCTTTTGATTCGCAAACCTCCCTGGTGACAACCTGGCCCATGGCAGCCACTCACACAGTAGCCGGACCCTCTCTAAGAGGCGCTGGGACAATGGTACCCACTCATCTTCCTGGTTGTAACCTCTGAGGGCCGGTGCTGGCTGCTGTGATCTCACTGGGTTTGAGCCACAGGTACACACCCAGCGGACTTTGTGATCCCACATGCTGTTTCTCCAGTGGGGACCCGAGATCCCTGTAGGAGAAACAAGAGAGAAAGCGCTCCTGTGGTGTGATGATGGAATTTATAGGGTACCATGGTGGGGTATGAGGACAGCCCTTTGGAGGGAGACATGGAGAACTACCTGCCCTTTGATGGGCATGGCCACAGTGGGGTGGGGAGGGGTGTGGTTGCAGTAAACTTGGGGATGTTCGGGGAAGAGAGGTGAGGTACATCTAGCCCGATGAACTTCTTCAGAACTGCCTGGGTGACCTTAGTGTTCCTGCTGCTGCAGAGGCTACATCAACGGTTGCTTCTTTCCAAGCACAGCTATTTCCGTGCTGCCTCATCCTGTAGCCCAAACAGTGGAGAAGGCTCTGGTCTAGAGGTGGTTGCAGCCCATCCTGTCCACACTGGCCATTCTCCGCTGATTGTCCCGAGTCTCGGCAGTGCTGCCTTCCTCAAGGAAGCGGTTTGGAATCACCATCATGTAGTTTCTCTCCCCTTGTCCACCTCCCACCTCCTACAAGCCTCCTTTCTTTGGGTTTGCAGAGGACCAGCCATGGGGTTTTCCATAGTAAAAGTGATACCTCTCTCTCATTTGCAGCTTCACCGGCAAGACACACAACGCCAGTTTCCCCCTCACCTGCCGGACGCTCTCCCTTGAAGGTACAGACCCTTCCGCGGAGATGGAGCCACGAGCCTGGCTCTGGTTGCTCTTTCCCAGAGACCCATCCGGGGCCCCCAGGCATGCTGCCATTGCCACCGCACACCACACATGAAGGAGGGATGGATGGGGGAATGGTGCGAAGGTGGCCAAGGTTTTCTCCCTTTCAGGGAGACACCCCCTGGGGCTGCAGCTCCTGTTTCAGATGATTGGCCTCGTCCTCCACCAGGGGGAGCTGGCGAGGTATAAAGCTTGACTGAGCTGGCACTTACATGTGGACCCAGCAGACCCCGGACACGTTTGTCGCCTGATCTGTTTAAGGCACATTTACAAGGAGAGAGAAGGCACTTCGATTTCAAAGTATGAGTAGTTAAGACTTTCTAAATACTCCTCGGTGCCTTTTGACCTTGATCATGAGCTGCGTTTTGACACGGCCCAAGCTAACGGTTTGCTCTCTTTGAAAGTTTTAAGCCCAGATCCATTCACATTAGCATTGCATGCAAAGCACGGTGGAAAAAGGAACACAAACAAACCTCTTGGGGACAAACTAGAAAGGCTTCACGGTCAGATATTTGAATTCGATGTGGAGACGTGGGCTGTGTCATATCGGTGACCCTTATGAAGGCAAAGGGTGTGCGATGCACTCTATCTACATTGGTTGAGACAGGCTGCAAGGCTGGTCTGTACAGATGAGAAGCGGGTCTGCGGAGAGGAGGCTGCAGAGGTCAATAGGAGGGGGAAGTGGGCGTTGGCAGAATGAGTTGGTGTTCGAGTGACGTGTGATCTGCATGCCCTGTGACCTTTCGACGGAGGCATTTCTAGTTCCTGTAAAAAGTTCCTGTTGGGGGGTGAAGGCAGGGGGGGTGGGCAGAGGCAAATTAGCTTCTAAACACAGAGGGGCGGGCTGTGGGGCAGTCGATCGGAGGAACCCTGGGTAAGTATACTCAGATACTGACCAACAGGGCCCCTGTTATAACCCTCCAACGGTGCCCCAGGAGAGAAGGCCCGGTGATCACCACAGCAAATGCTCTCGGGCAGTCCATGGGCGGCTGGCATTGCGGGTGGGTTGTAGTGACCCCACAAAGCTTGGTGGGACGCCCTCCTCACAGTGGTGTGGTTCGGACTCCTCGTTGCAGCCATGGGGTGTGCCCGTCTCATTGAGGGCCTTCCTCTTTCTCACGAGCCCTCTGCTCTACCAAGTCTGATGCCCTTCTCCCAGGGACTGGTCATTCCAGAGGATGTGTCCAGTGGAGGGCTACCATAAATTAACATCGGTAACATAACTCACCTGGAAGCCTGGGAGAATTTAGGAAGGCGGTAGAGAAAGGCACCAAGGAGCCTGCTTTCGTCTGCATTCCCCAAATTCCCCAATGCAGAAATCAGCTGGCGGGAGCGAATGGTGTGCTCATTGTGTTGGCGGGGTGGCCCTCGATCACACAGCACCCAGGACGCGTTGGCTCAGGGACCCCAGGCCTCCTGGCTGGATGCGATTCAGAAGGAGGCAGCACGCCCCTTCCACACCTTTATGGCAAGTCGCTGTGGAGTCAGCATCTGTGTTCTTCAACTTGAGTTGGTAGAGTCCCAAGACAACAAGATGGGTTATTAGACACTGATCCTTCCACGTGACATTAGCCTAAAGGGTGGACGTGTTTAAGTATCTATCCAATCCCCACCCTCACCCCGGGTCCTCTAATCCAAGAGAGAGGTAATGACTGGCAGGGACTCAAAAAGAAATGACAGTAAGAAAGGACTAATGTCTTTGACTCTCCTCCAAAGGTGGAGGCCAAAATGGTATTACTCCCGCCTTCCCGGGCGGCTTCAGGGGCTATAGCCATCAACAAATGTGCAGGTGATTTGACTGACCCTACTCAGCTTCGGGCTCGCTCCAGTTCTATGGAAAAGCTCAGGAGAAAGAATATTTGTGGTGTAACGGCGACGTCACCACATTAGAGGGCACACTGCTACCAAGCTATTCGTTTCGCCACACTTGGAATGCAGTTTGCAGCTTTTCACGCATGGGGCTCAGTGTTTTCTGGCAATGAGACGCCAGAGCTAACCCCGCTGAGAAGAATGCGCTGACACTGCCTTATTGGGAACGGTTGGGGGTCTACTCTCTGACAGAGACAGACAGCAGGGAGGTTAAGTTTACCTGTCTGAGTGACTTGCCAGGGGCCGGCAAGTCAGATCCAGTCCATAGCAGCCTTATGTATCACAGAAGGAAGCACTGTCCAGTCCCGGGCAGCCGGCTTCTGCACTGTTCCTATGCCTGAGTGCATCGTGGCAGCCACGGAGCCCATTAATCTCCCCAAAGGTCTGCTTGTCCACTGCCACTGCACGTCACCATGCACGATGCCCTTTTCCACAATGTCCTGGCCTCTCCTGACCACAGTGCCGAAGCATCCTTACCTTTAGGGAGCCCTTTTAGTTGAACTTGCATCATTCTCAGCTACTGTTAAAGGACAGGATTTGTGTCCATACGGGCAGCATTTTATTTTCAAAGTGTCTGCTGTAGAACATTAATCTTCGAAGGCATTAATGGTCTTTTTTTTTGGGGGGGGGGGGGAGGGGACAGTACTGCCTTTTGGTGGTCGTGGGAGCTACCCAGCACTGCTCCTGAGAGCCGCTGGATTTGAACCGCCAAGCCTGCGGGCGGCAGTCCTGCCCTCAACCACTTAAGCTACCAGGGCTCAGCCCAACATTAATGGTCTTATGACACCGTTTAAATCTCGGAAGCACTAGACAACACAGAGTTATCCCAATTTCTCGACTGACCACGCAGGTTGACTTTAATATGTGCCTGTGCTCTGAGGGTCCTTTAGACTAAGTCCCAGGCAACATGACTCTTCTTTCCCCCATTGGGGAAGTAGTCAATCCCAGTTCCAAATGAAGCCAGGGACCTAACATGATAAGCGGAGACGGCAGGGTAGGTGGAGCACAATTTGGAGGAGTAGGGACTGTGGCAAAGTGGAAAATCCATGCCTCTGCACCTGGGAACATCCCGCGCACAGCTCTACAAGATCGTCCCCATCCAGGTTACGTGAGCATTCGTGCTAGAACTTCAGGAAATGCCAGAAATGTAGTTGTATGAGCATTCTTCCTACTATAAATAGGAGCAACACGTTGGACTTTTGTTAGAAGGCTATGCAGACAGACTAGGTGTCGCCGCTAGTGAGCAGCTTCAGGTCCGGAGCTGGGGCAAAGAGGAGGTGTGGCAGGGTCTGAGGGGTGTCTTCCCCAAGACCACCTCTTAAGCCTCTGGCAGGAAGAGGGTCCTGCCAGCTCACGAAAGCAGTTTCAGAAAGGAGCAATGGCACCAAGTCCCCCATCTCACAAACCCCAGCACTAATGACGCGGAAGCCTCTGCCCGATGTCTGCCCTGAGGTCAGAGGAGGAGGGTGAAGGGCGCTGTGCCCAGCCAGGCAGGGAAGCCCGGATCCCGACCGGGAATTTCTTGGGCTATGCTCTTTCACTCGCGGATGCACGTCGGGGCAGGGTGGTCCGAGCCTCCGATGACCCCCGCTTTCCTTGATCTTGTCTCTGACCCCCAGCAGGGCTCCGTGCAGTCATTCACCCCATCTCCGGTGGAGTTCCACTGCCCGGGCCTCATTTCCAACTCCCCGGGCCTGTCAGGCAGCTACAGCAGCGGGATTTCCTCGCTCAGCCGGTGCAGCACGTCAGAAACCTCCGGCTTCGAGAACCAGGCCAGTGAGCCGCCAGCCCCGGGGCTGGTGCCGGTGCCCGTGCCGGTGCCCGTGCCCCTGTCCGGCTACAGCGCGCCCGAGGAGCCCGTGCGCAAGGAGAGCAAGACGCCGCCGCCCTACAGCGTCTACGAGCGGACTCTGCGGCGCCCCGTCCCGCTACCTCACAGCCTGTCCATTCCAGTCACCTCCGAGCCCCCCGCGCTGCCCCCCAAGCCCCTGCCGGCGCGCTCGGGCCACCTGGAGAACGGGACCCGGAGGACTGAACCCGGGCCGCGGCCGCGGCCCCTGCCCCGGAAAGTCTCCCAATTATGAGTCCCCTTTCTAGACCCCTGCAAGGAATTCTTTGCCGTTTACAAATACTAAGTAGGAGGAGAAGGCAGTTAGAGTAGGCACTTTAATAACTTCGTCGGGTTTTCCGCCACCAGAGCGGGATGGGGACGTGCTTCTTCCTGTGATGTCGCGCAGTATTGAGCGTTACTGAACCAAACGCCCGTCGCCCTTCCCAGTGTGGCTGGATTTCATGAACCACGTTTCTCGTCTGGAAGTGATAGGTAGTGATAAAAGCTTATTTTGTATCTTTTTATGTTCACTTTTTTAATATAGTTTAACCTCCAAACCAATGCACCATTGTCAAACAGTGCCCTGGGTGATAATGATGTCGACTTTTTACTGAATACTTGATGCTCACGCTTATCAAGTCAACGAACATTCTAACACACCCGTCCTTACTTCTGAAGACTTGTGTAAATAAGGGAAGGTTCCGGCACTTTCCATGAGCGAAAGGGTCAGTGCACATCATCAGACTCAAAGGTTGAAGCGGGCTAGTTTCATACCATCTTGATAGCGGGTGCCAGGACTGGGATTGTAAACGCTTTTGGTATCCTAACACAAAATTTCTCTTGGCTGGCTTTTGATGTTTGACCGCTGCTACCGTCTCACCACTTGACTTTGTGAATGGGGTGATGATTCCTTGAGTGCCCCGATACCAGGATATCAACTGTATTTCTTTTTTAAGGTGCAATTTACTTTCAGAGTTCCAATCCGCTAGGCAAAGGAAAAGGCCACAGGAGAATTGTTTACTTGAATTTCATGCTTCCTTGATAGCTTCCTACACAAAACTTGTCATTGAAGAAGAGCAGATGTTCAAATATTACAGAGGCACAGACTAATGTGTCCCATTAACAAGAATTCAGGAATCAATACAGGACAGTATTAAATCAATGGCGTAAATGAAGGGAAAAAACCTTAGAGAAAATATATTAGCATGATTAAATAGCAAAAGGACTTTCAAAAGGCAAGGGCATTAACTTTCAATCCTGGTTTAAAAAAAAAAAAAAAACACCACCCCACAACTGCCCATTCTTCCCTACGGAGCTTGTCTGCTTAGCTGGCCCTCTTGTCCTTCTGTCGGAGGAGAATGGCTATTGACTGATCTCGCTTGAATTTTGCAAGGTAGCCTCTTAGCCCTAGGTAGCAATGCCCATGCCCCAGTTGTAGGAGTGTGAAAAAGCACCTTGTACGTAGGCCATGTCTTTTGTATCTTTGTGTTTTTCATTTACTGACTGTTTATAACACTCACTTGACAATAGATATATACTGAACTGTATTTTAAAACCACGCTGTTAAATATTTTCCCTCTTTTGCTGGGAAGCTCAGTTTAGTTTAACTGTGTTTGTTTCTGTGGATAGCTTACCTGGAAGGCAGTGACCACTTTTTTATATTCTCTTAATGAAACCATTCAGCAGGTATAGACGCTGTTGAGGCTGGTTATAGAGGTTTTCTATAAAAAAAAATGTTCAAGTATTTTTGTACATAACTGGTTAATTTTAATAAGAGATTCCACTATGTTGTAAAAGAAAAAAAAAACCAGTAAAATAGAAGCAAACAGTGGTGGATGCAGTATGATTGTTATAATTATGCCAAATACCTTATGTATGAAAAAAGACTATTTGTACATATGTGCTTTTAACAATAACTCTGCCATATTGACTTTACAATTTTGAATGTCAAAAATATTAATATATGTTAAAATATTTATGTTTAGTGAGAGTATTCATAATTGAGAAAAGGAACATATGAATTCTAGCTTTGTATCTTGCAACTTTTGCAGTTGGGAATTTCTTGAACTAGCTTTTGATGATAACATTTTGTGTTTGTAATCACATCCTTAAAATATATGTGTATATGTATATATATAAATATAAATATATAGAAAGCTCCATTTTGCGTTGCTTTAAAGAAGTCAAACCTCCCACTGAAATAAGGCAACATGCATAAGATAACCCAGCCTCCTTGCTTTCCTCTCCCTATGTAATTTAACAATCTGTTGACTTGTGCTTGGGCACAGTATGAATAAGTGTTATTTGCTCTTGAAGCCACTTTGGTTTTTTGTCTGGGTTTCTAATTTCTGGCCATGAACGGTCGCAGTGACCACGTGCGTGTTACTCCGAAGCAGCTCCGTAGCAGAACATTCAGGAGGTTCTGTTTGCGCAGATGTTCATGTTGGTTGCTGCTGAATGTTAAATATTAAATAAAATTCCCTGATTAATCTTAATATATGTCTTTATTCCTCTCCCTGGTGTGGCTTGGTCTGGAACTGTGGGAATCTCCCGGCTGCACTAAGTTGCTCAGACTTGGTTACTAGATCGCGTTGGCTCGGTTGCTGCACTTCACCCTCACCTTCACCTGCCCCCCGAAGCTCATCTCTTCCACAGAGAACAAAGGTCTCATAGTTGACAGCTTGAGCTCCTAGCCAGTAGAGAAGGTGAGATTTCTACCTCCATGGCTGACCAGTCATTGACTTTAGTCAGAGCCAGTTTAACAGTCAAAGCATCGACGTGTGTGTGTGTGTGTGTGTGTGTGTTAGTCTGGGTATACTAGGGAAACAAATTCAAAGACATGCATATAGATATATGGGAATGGTTTATATACATGAGGAATGAAACATTGAGAAAGCATCCCCACCAAGTCCAGTTCAAAGTCATAAATCCGATATCAGTCTATAAATTCTCTTTCCGACTCACGAAGTCACAGGCCAATGGGCACACAATCCCGGTGCTGGCAGGGGTCTCCCCATGGCTCCTCGCTTCCAGGGTTCAGGGTCCATCAACAGGGTTCATCTACCACTGGTGGTAGAAGCAACTTAGCACTGGCAGGGGTCACCACGTGGCTTCTCCAGCTTCAGAGGTCTGGTTCCATCAGGGTAAGGCCGTGTGTCTTCTCCGGGTCCTCCAGCTCCTCAAATGCTGCCATCTTGTCCATAGTTGGTTGTCTCTGAGACTTAGCTCCCAATAACTGGGGAGATGACTTCTCATCTCCACCAGGGAAATACTGGGAGATTTCCCAGAAGTCTCAAGAGAAAGCCATGCCCACACAGAGGCCTCATTGGCTACTCAATGGCTATCTCCAGATTAACAGACTAGACTCCAACCCTACATCTCAATCATGAAATTGACATAAACACATGACCGCCACAGTGTGCATTAGACACCCTGACCTAAAGCAGATAACCTGCCCTGTGTACAAAGGAATTGTT
Organism: Nesogale talazaci; assembly: GCA_004026705.1. Classification (NCBI taxonomy): domain Eukaryota; kingdom Metazoa; phylum Chordata; class Mammalia; order Afrosoricida; family Tenrecidae; genus Nesogale; species Nesogale talazaci. The sequence goes on along the minus strand of PVJH01001551.1, from coordinate 86,224 downwards.
GAAGGCCACCTCTGCCACCTGCAACTCACGCCCTCAATGCCAGCCTTCCTTGCCAATTTTCATAAAACGACAGGGAAGATATTTGACAAACATTGCACAGCCCAGTAACGGTGAGATTTCTATTGATGAAGCATGGCTTTTTTATTTTGCAAGATGCATCTGTGCTGTTTTAGGTTTGTGACATTTATGTAAGACAGTACTGAGAAGGCCACTGTCAAAAGCCTCTGTCCCATGAGATTCCAAAATGCATCGAAAGGGCATTGTTAGTGTTCCCTTGATTTCTCAGCATTAACGAAGTGAATTTAGAACATTTTGGACCTATTTTCATTACAACTGAGTTCTGAAGTATTTCGATTGTACAAGCATAATTACAGTATGAATAGCTCAGTTTCCTACCTAAGTAGTCTTCTCTCTGGATTGCTATTGATTGTTCTACAAAGCACAACAAAGAGAAGAGTGAGTGGCACGGCTTACCTTTATTTGATCTTTAGCCTTTTAAAGGTGCCTTGTGAATTCTTAGTTACTTTTTGAAATAAGTCTTGCCTGGATTATGTAAGACCATCATTTTTGAAAGCCTGAAAAAATGATAGGAAGACAAAGCCCTTAGCATTGTTTTCTTTTGCATAGTCCTCCTGTCTCTTTCTACATGAATGTATCAGGTGCTTGGGGATGGGGGGGGGGGCTGCTAGCCACAAAGGCTGCCCACGAAGCCACTCTGCCAGAGAAAGGTGGGACGCTCTGTCCCAGTCAAGATGCCAGGCCTCTGATACCCTAGGCAGATGCATTCCAAGTCAGAATGGAATTGATGGCCATGGTCAGTGGTTTATGTGGATTACCAAGGTTTTTCTACATTGTCGCCAGTTACCCAGAGGCACCCACACAATCTGTTACAGCAGTGGTTCTCAACCTTCCTAATGCCACCTTGTTGGGGTGGTTCCTGATGTTGGGGCGACCCTCCCCAACCATCACATCATTTCCGTTGCTATTTCATAACTGTCATTTTGCTACTGTTATGAATCATCATGCAAATATCTGATATGCCAGATGTATTTTCACTGGTACAAATAGAACATAATTAGACATAATTAAAGCATAGTGATTAATCATAAAACAATACATAAATATATATTATGAAATATTTATGTGCTTTCCGATGGTCTTAGGCCACCCCTGTGAAAGTGTCCTAAGGCGTCATGACCCATAGGTTGAGAACTGCTGTGTGTAAGCCCACAGCCTGTTTATGATCACTCACTGCCAGTTTATGATCACAGAGAACTGTCCAACAGAAGGTTACACTCATGCCTACAGGGGGGAGGGCAAGGGCTGGTTTCACTGACATTTTGGTCTTTGGTTTAAGGTGGGTCTTCCCCTGATCATGAGGGCCTTGATTGGTATTTTGTAGAGATGCTGATATAAGAGTTTAAGATGGGTAGAAACGAGACAATTTTAAATGGACTCAAAGAGTTTTAGGACATAGATGATGGATTGGTGCCTTCCCTAAAGAATTGGTAGGTCTATTAAAAGGGTCCTGTGATGAAAAGTAATCAGTTGCCTGCAAAGAGTGCTCTGATAGTAAAGCTATGCGCATGGCAACGGGCTAAGAAAGTCTTGCTTATGTAAACATGAGTTGAATAGAGTAAATGGCATTGGTTCACACAGCAGGTTTCACCAGGTTATTATTACAGTGTGCCTACCTTTACTGCCTGTAATGTGTTTACTTAATGCTATCTGTTGTTGTGATTGCATGTATACAACAAGCATGTATTACAACATCTGCTTCTACCTCTTCTGCCTCCTCTAACAGTTTTAAGGATCTTTGTGATTTCCTTATGTCCAGTCAGATAATACAGCCTCATCTCCCTCTTTCAAGACCAAGCCTTCATTCTATCGGCAGGCTTCATTCCCCTTTGCTCAGTGATCGGGCATATTCACAGGTCATAGGGATTGGTCTGTACACCTCATGGGAGGTCCCTACTCTGCCTATCACCATTACCCCCAGCTCTCTAAAGCCCGCACTGTGAGAAGACCATGGAGTCCTCCCCTGGAGACGTTGCAGGATGTGTAGGCCCATCCAAAGGCTCAGTAGTGGAACAGAGACTGCCAGACCTGTCAGAGGAGGGCTCAAAGACGTACCCATGCTTTTACGAAAACTACCAGGGGAAAAATGTCTCACCAAAATAAAGTATTGAGTGGAAAGGAAAGAAAGGAGGTCAGGATTCAGGAAGTGGAAGCCCTCACAGAATGGTGATGAAGATCGTTTCCAGAACATGGGGCATCTCCACAGACCCGTGTACTACAGGTTTAGGGAACCAGAGGCTGGAGAGCAGAGGGAGCTGTCTCGATGAGGAACTGCAGGAAATACCTGCTGCGTTTGGACACCCAGGATGGTGATATTGCTCAGATGGAATAGTACTTGTAGGGATATTAAAAGTGCTCTGAAAGAGAGAGAGGAAGAAAAACTAATCAATGATTTTCTAAGGATCCCCAAACTTTTATATCTGAAAGTAAATATACTTAGAGCATGGTTTGTGGTAGTATGAAATTGGCAAGTCTGGCCATTGATCTGACTGGATATGGAATGGGCATGCATGAAGGTGAAGGGAGCACTTGGAGCACTGCAGGCCGGGAGAGAGGGCAGCCTGTAGGAAGCTCTCAGGGACATTCACTCTTGCTGACCAGCTGCAGGTGGATGCCTGTCTGCCTGCCCACACACAATGGGCCACACCCTTGGGCCAGGGCCGAGGCAAGCAAGCTCTCTACTGACTTGCAGGATTTAAGTCCGCCATCCACACTCCCCTCCTGTCACTCTGAGGAGCCTTTCCTTTCTCATGAGAAAAGGGTAACTCACTGCTCCGGAGTTGACCCAGACTCAGAACCACCCTCCAGGGCAGGGCAGAACTGGCCCTGTACCTTTCTAAGACTACCTCTTCACGGGAATAGAAAGCCCCATCTGTATCCCTCAGAACAGCTGGCGGTTTCAAACAGCTGACCTTGCAGTTAGCAGTTCACCCAAAGTGTGATCACTTGGCAACTGGTGGGTAAGAGGGAGGGTGAAAAAAGTCAAGCCATGACCTTTGACCCCATTTAACAGGGTAAGTGCAAGTACAACTACCATATATACCTGAGTTTAAGCCGACCCAACTATCAGCCTAAGCACCTCATTTTACCACAAGAACCGCATTACAAATGTGCTGAAAACCTCAACTTATTCAAAAATATATACAGTAAATATGTATCAACCCCCACAATATAACTTTCTTCTTCTTTTTAAAATTTCTAAGTTTTAGAAATCACCAAAAGGTAACAGAATTGACTGTGTAAAGTTTCAAAACTCCTGTACGAGAAAACATAGGCCAGATAAAAGAGCACAGCACAGTCTGCCAGCACACCCATGGCACCTATGAGAGTTAGTTTCCTTATTTTATAAAGAACACATCCAGGCGGAGCCCCGGTGGCGCAGTGGTTGTGCACAGGACTGTGGGCCCACTGGGATGGAGATTCAATTTCAGCTCCACAGGAGCAAAGGCTGAGCCTCCTACTCCCACCACCAGAGGGTAGTGATGCCCAAAAAACAATAAAATAATAAAGAACACATCCAAAGCAACCTTTGAAATGCGCTATTAAGAGATACAAGTTTTGGAAAGGAAAGGAGAAAACATGCTAAGAGAGAAATAAATAGATAATTTAGACAATATAAACTCTAAACAAACATATGGGAAAATGCCAGCCATGATATGAATCAAAAATAAATTTTAAAACAGTGAACATTTGTTACATATGTTGCTTAGGAAATCCGCTAGATGTATAAAATGAGCACTTAGTTTTAAGGATAGTGTTGTGGGAGCGGGATTCTTTAATTTAACTGGTGACAATAAATGATCCTAAGTTGTTTGGGAATGCAATTTGACAATCTGGATCAAGAACTTAAAAGATGGTAATGTCTATGCCATAATTTCAATACTGAGCCATATTTTTAATACTGGAAATCAGTGATGATTAAAATTAAAGCGGGGACATGAGAAGATGGAGAGACAGTAGGCAAGCATTTTAAGTCATTGGAATTTCTAGCCACCAAGAACTATGATACATCCAATCAGTGAAATGGTACAGCTTTATTTTTAAAGATCTTGAAGACTAGTAGCATCAGGGAAAAACCAATGTATGAAATGAAAAAAAATGAGAGCTAAAATATACGTATACTATATTTACAGCTATGTATTTTTAATTGCATGGTTTTAAAAAAATACCTAAAAACAAATGCTAGTTGTTTTATTAAACAGATATTAATTATAAAGTTGATATGAAATAGATTATGGGTGATGACCTCTTTATTTTTGCATTTCCCGTTTTTGGTCAAATAGTTTTCTATATGTATTTGTATTTCTATTTGTATCTGTTGCATACCTTTTTCAGTTCACCCCCTTTAACCTAGCCAACTTCACCATCACCATTAGATCCCCTCCCTCCTCCTTGGCCCTAATAACCACTAATAAACTTTGCTTTTTTTTTTTTAACCACACCACCAGCCCCATGCATGGGAAGTTTAGTGTATAAAGCGCGTGTGGTGGTTCATTCTGAAGAGCTGACTTTGGGGGACGTGGTCTGGACAGAAAGCTGCCAGGTCTGGGATCAGAGACGCTGGCCCGTCCAGTGCGGTTTCAATAAGACACCCAGCTTCAGCCTCAGCTGCCTGCTCTACAGGAGGAGAAAGGTGATTTGCTTTGCCCGTGGGATTGTTGTGAGAAGTCAAGGAGATCCTTCATGAGCTCCGCTGAGTGCCAGTAGATCTCAGTGCTCAGAAGCCGAAACGTTCTTTTCTAGCCATTTTGCCTTTCCCCATCTTTTTATATGGATTCCGGGTGGCACTCTTGGGAAAGCATTGACCGGCTAACCCTAAGGTTGGTGGTGCAGGCCCCCCAGCCCCAGTGTCACTGAAAAAAACTGACGTAGGAGAAAGTTGAGACTCTCTCTGCCTGTCAAGATGTACAGCCTCAGAAATCCTGTGCTAGAGGTTATTATGAGTTGAAATCAGCTCAGCATAGGTCAAGTATCTTTTTGTGATAGACGTTTCCCTCTGCAGATGGTCTTCCGACCGCCCCTGTTGTAACACACCACCATATTTTGCTGCTTCTCTTGGCAGGGTACTCTGCACGTGCCGCCGATTGTTTATCCATTCATCTGTGGTTGAGCGGGCCAGTTGTCTCCAACTTGTAACTAATGCATAGGGCAGCAATGAACATTATGTACAAGTCCGAGTTTCTGCATTGGAGTACTTGGGGTGTTTATTTCCCAGTGCAGTGGCTGGGTCATTTTTAGTTTTTAAGGAACCGATGCTGGTTTTGGCAATCAGTTTTTGTTTGTTTTTTAACTGACCCATCTTGTCATCATCATTTCTGACCCGGGGTAACCTGGAGCACACAGAACACAACGCTGCCACGGGTGGGAGTGGGAGTGGGAGACCAGGGGCTCAAATAGACAGTAAATGTTTAGAATATAATGATGGCAACATACGTACAGATATGCTTGATACAAATGATGTATGGGTGGTTATAAGACCTGTAAGAGGCTGAACCCGGGCGGCCTAGTGGTTGTGTGCAGGACTGCAGCCCACAGGGTTGACAGTTCAAATCCAGCAGCAGCTCTCTAGGAGCAAGGCTGGGCTTCCTACTCTGACCAGGGCAGTGGTGCCACAAAAAAAAAAAAAAAAAGACCTGTAAGAGTCCCCAGTAAAATGATCTTTTAATTACCTTGTTTTAAAAAAAATGCTGCCTGATAGAGTCCCTAATAAAATGACTTATTTTAAAAAACAAAACAAAATATGCCAACTTGTCCTGGGCCACCTTCACAATTGCATCTTTGTCTGAGCCCATTGTTACTTCCACTGATTCTCGTCTTGGGGAGGGACTCCCTCTCTTTCACTGCCCCCTACTTTAGCAGCACTATGTTCTAGGCTGGGTCTCACCTGTCAACATATCCCCAGTGTGTGAGCCATCCTAGTGAGAGGGAAATGGTATTTCATTGTGGTTTTGATTTATGTCTCTCTGTTGGCTACTGACATCAAACAGCTTTCATTTGTTTGTTAGGCCTCTGAATATCTTCTTTCTTGAAATACTTATTTAAATCCATTGCTCGTTTTTCATGATTAGGCTGTGTGTCTCTATTATTAGTATTACTGAGTTGAAGTTTTACATTGATTTTATTCAACTCTTAACCATAGTTTCTGAAGACATTCTTCCAAGTGGCACTTTGTTTTTGGTTAAGTCTCAATGGATAAAAACTTTTAATTTTTTAAAAAATCACTTTATTGGGGTTCATACAACTCCCATCAGGATCAATACATACATCCATTGTATGCAGACCACATTTGTACATTTGTTGCCATCATCATTCTCAAAACATCCTCCTTCTACTTAGGCCTTTGGTACCAGCTCCCCCCAAAGCTTTTGATTTTTATGAGTTCAAGTTTATTTTGTGTCTTGCTGCATGTGTTTTTTTGTCATATGTTAGGTAATTACTTGCTAAAAGCTAGTGCTGCCCATGTAAGAATTTTATGGTTGTGTATCTTCTGAATCTATGTGAGATGTCTGTTCAAGTCCCTTGTCCATTTTAAATATTGTGCTGTCTCTTTTGATGTTGAGTGGTAGGAGTTTTTTTTTTTTAAAATATATTCTGGATACTTAATGCTTGTCAGTATGTGAGTCACAAATATTTCCTTCTGTTCTATAAGTTGTTGTTCATTATTCTAATGAAAATAAAATAGAACCACTGTAGGAATTATATTTTGTATGCTTGTCTGCAAGGACCAAAGTATTTTATAAAATCAAGTTGTTAAGTTATTGTGTTGGCCTCACCCAGAAGGTGGGTTGTACTTTGTTAACAGTGAGTTTTATGTCAATGAAAAGCTGATGCTGTTTTATTCTTCCACCTCCTTATGTTCAGCTGTAGTTTGTCTTTTTTTTTTTAAGACAAAAAAACAGGAGGTCATTTGAATCGTGAACTTGGAGTGCTTGGTTGGTGTCGAATTTGAATTTAGTGGGTCATGGCTCCCAGAAGCTCATTTCCTTTTTTCTCTTCCTCCTGTTCCTGGTATCTAAAGATTATTCCAAGAGTCTTTAAGTTGGTGGAAAGCTGAGTGCCATTCAGAAATTGTATTTGAGTCAGATGCACAAAATATGGGAATATTCTGTTGAAAATAACCGACGGTCAGGGTGGAGGTTGAGTGACAACATCAAAGACATTACGGAGATGCACCGAAATGGCTCTTGCTCTCTGAGGGGATCGCCCACAATGCTTCCCGGCCACCTGCACTCACTGCCACCAGAGAAGGAAGCTGAGTCTCGGTCAGCTGGATTTAAGAAGCGCTGTGCAAGAGAGTTCCTTCTCTTTCTGGTTCTTTGCCAGCGGCTGAGAACATTAGCAGAATGAGGCTGTCCAGTCTCCCCCTAGTAGTTTTATGACCAAGACCAGATTTGTTTGGGTTATTAAAAATCATGTATGGAGTGCCTACTTAGAGTAGAGATTATATAAAGGCGTACAAAGAAGTGTAGCCACCTCTGTTTCCCAGAAATTTCCTCTAAAGTGAGCAAGCAAAGAGGCATATAGTAAATTGAGAAAGCAGAATACACATAATAAGAAAGAGTTCAGCAGATAAGTAATTAGTCACTAAAGAGGAACATAGCTCCAAAGTACCAAATTCACACGACGTGTACCGGTTTAGCACACGGGTTCAGAAGTTCTGCTTAAACTGCTGTTAGGGGCATCCAGTCTCTTGAAAACACTGGAGCCAAGGTTATCTGAAGTTAATGGTTCTGAAGCCCTGTTTTATATTTCCCTGTTCTTAGAGAAGGGTAGTCAGCCAGATAACATGAATCACTGCCATCTTTGACGCTGATGGGAGGCTGTGATGCTCAGAGTGTGGACTGGAAGAAACAGAAACCAACAGGACGGCCCCTCCCTCCTCCCCGTCCTGCAGAGGAGATTGCAGACTGTGGGAGAAGGAAGAGAAATAAACCAGCCCTTCAACACAGGATGACTTTAGTATTCAGCAAAATAGCTCATCAACACCTTATAAAATTTCCTTGATCCAGAAATCCCATGATTATGAATTTATGCCAAGAAAATATTTTTATCAGAATGTGCACCAACTTCCATGCATAATTATTACAATATTAATTATGATCATGAAAATTTGAAATAGTCTAAGTGGCTAATGATGAGGAATAGATTTCATAAAAACATTGATACAATGTAACAGCAGCTGTTAAAAATTGTGATGTAGATCTCTATTTATTGACATGGAAAGATATTTATAGCACTATTACCCTGAAAGTGTATGACATAAAAAGTATATATGATTTCAAAAAAATGTACATTTTATATGTACATATTTAGAAATATCCTTTGGGTATATATATGCCCCGAAATTCTCTATCTAGATTAACTCCTCGTGGACATTATAATTTTATTTTCCTTCCCGTTTATCTGTATTTTTGAGTTTTCTGCAATTTTTTGTTTAAATAAAGAGATCAATAGTTAAAGATGGGAATAGATGATCAGGTCTGCTGAGGACCACATCAGTATCATGAGCAGAATACTATAGTAACAGTGAAACCTTTAACCTTGGGGAGTTGGTGTCCAGTGGGGTGGTGGCAGGACACCTTCATCAGAGATTGGAAGAAACTGGCCTGAAAAGAGGAGAAAACATTCTAGGTGGAGGTAAGTTCATGGCAGAGTGGCCAGGAGCTACTGGTGTTTCACAGAGAAACCCTGCAGTTGAGGCACTACTGACTCTTCACCACCCCCACTGTCGGTTTCTGAGACTAACTCTTTACAGAGGTAGAAAGATGCCTTTCTCCCCTGGAGCTGCTATGGTTTCAAACCACTAATCCTGTGGATCGCAACCCAATGCATAAGCACGCCACCACACGACCAGGGTTCCTAACGAGTGTTCAGAGATGGCCAAAAAAATCCCCCAAACATGGAGTCAATGCTAAACCATGAAGACCTGTGTCTATCTGAAGAGCATGGATCTTTGTCTTTTTTGGGGAGGGGGGGAGATGTCTGTGGTTGGACTCAAACCTCAAACTTTCCCTTAGCTTCTGGTTTTTACCACCAGCAACTCCAGGGGGCCAGTGGTTGCTCCTGCAGAGGCGTCCAGTGGTTAACCATGAGTGCCAGGGGAGGGCATGGCACAAGGACTGCCCGGGAGGTGGTGGCCTCTCCTGTGGGGAGTTTAGGTGTTGCTCCTGAGGGTCACAGGGAGGCTAGGGGATTTTAAGCAAAAGTCAGGCACGTTCCACCGCCGAATGACAGTCGATTTTCCCACACGAAGCTTTGGGTCACAAGACTCTTGGTTCTGCTCTAAAATTCTCCCTCAATAGGCAGGAGCCACGTTTGGAAACATTTCTATCTCCAGGAAACGAAATATGAATCTGATCACCCACTACAGACTCAGGTTGGTGGAGGGACGACGCGAGATGATCCTCTCTCACCATCTGGCCCTGTGCACATCATCCATTTATTTTGCAGTCTCTAGGTGACAATTCATCATTCCTTTCTCTCAGCTCTTCTTAATTTCCTGGCCCAGTATGTTTTTTTTTTTTCTTCCTGAGTCATCATTGCTTCTAATATGGCAGAGGAGAAAATGTTGATGGTCCACGAAAATTGCAAAGCGAAAGATAAAAATGCTCCTATCCTCTCCCTGATACAAGGAAGAAAAAAAGAGACAGGAGCCGGGAGATTTAGTATCCGGGTCTTGGGAACTGTGCCAAATGTAATGAGCCAAGAAATAGCAGGTCAACCGGCTACACGCATGAAAGCAGGCAAGTCGTCCTGGTTGGGCACGAAGGGACCTTGACTAGCAAAGATGGCTACAAAGATGTCTCAAAGGTTGGCTTTTAACTAAATTCCTTTCATGTTATCTACCACGGGTAGTACGCCGGTCACTGATGTCACGTTGGGAATTATCAGCTTATCACTAAGCTAACAGGTCGTTTTCCCTTCTCCTGTGCCCTTGGCGATGAACCCTGGTGTTGATCACCTGAAGGAAGGTCACAAAGAATTAAAGGCTCCAATTTTATCAGTTGCAACAAGACCAAACTCCCTGCAGCTGTTCAAAACCCAAAAACATGGAGTGGAGGATCATTATCATTCTCACCTCGGTTTCCCCTGGCCTGGGTGACTCATAACCCAGTCATTCAGTAATTATTAATACCCTATTATGATATGTTCATAAATCATGATAGGTCATTTTAGAAATAATACAGGAGAACTTATGAACTGTTAGGATTTCCATGATTATTGTTAAAAGGACAAATCATACACGCAAACCCACATGAATTATTATCAAAGCACAAGAGACCCAAAGGCTAAGATATGACAGACTTCTTGGGAGGGTACCTGGCCAGTGGACAGGCATGGTTATAAGACCCACCTACTGTGCAGGGTCTTCCAGGAGACCTGATGGGCTTTAAGGGAGGATAGTCAAACAGTCTGGACAGAGAAAATTTGATAGACATCTTCCAGTTTGATTTACTCCTTGCTTGGTCCTACAGTGACCTCAGAGTAAGGTAGAGCAGGGAACGCCTGTGGCAGTGGTTCTCAACCTGTGGGTCGCGACCCCTTGGGAGGGTCGAAAGACCCTTTTACAGGAGTCACCTAAGATCATCAGAAAATACAAATATTTCACAATAGGTAGTCAAATATTTTGTGACTAATCACTTTAATTATGTTCAATTTGTAGCAATGAAAATACATCCTGTGTATCAGATACTTACATGACGGTTCATAACACTGGCAAAATTACAGTTATGAAGTAGCATTGAAAAGAATGTGCTGGTTGGGGGGGGGTCCCCATGAGGAAGCTTGAGAACCCCTGTCCTCCGGGGGAAGCAGGCTCTTCCACTGGTTTCTCCAGAAGTTCTCCAGGAGAGCAGAGGCCCTGTCCACAGTATGCAGTGGAGGCAGCAGGGATCTGACCAGGAGTCAGAAAGAAGGCAAATTCCAGCAACCGGCACTCATATGCAAAACTGGTCTCAACCCAAGAATCCAGATCCATAGGTCGAACAAGGCAGTCAGAAAGGGGAAGAACCTGTATCAGAGAGCAAGTCGGAAAGCTGCGGGCATCTCCGAGACACGAACTCAGTGGGAGGGACCAAGTACAGAGAGGACACTCCGGGGGAGCCAGGAAAGTCGAGGCTGGGCCAGCTAGTGGGGGCCGTGAGGGGATGTGGAGTCGGAGGGTTGGATGAGGAGCAGCCGTGAATTTCGGAGTTGTTTTCTGCTTTCAGTATTACAGTAGAAGCCTGGTACTTCACGGCATCAGTACGCAACACGATCGGATTTTGATGTGAAATGTGGAGGAAAATTTGCACTGGAACTCGAAGTAAATAAACATTGGAATCTGACCTGACACACGTGATTCTTGTAAACAAAAGCAGTTCGTTCCAGCCACTCTGTATTAGTTGGCATGGTAGTACGCGTTACTCGAACCTTTTTCAGCTGTGCTCCAAGCGATTTGCTATCGTTTTCTTAGTTTTCGTGGCTTTTTGAACTTTAAAAAAAGAAATACCTGGGTCCTAGGAAAGAGTTTTTTGAAAAGAATCATCATGCCAAGGAACTTGTTCACCATGTTATCAATGTTGTTGATCATCATTTAGTAAAGCCTTTGAGAAGACAGTTAAGAACATGCCAACAGCAGACCACATTAGACAGATTTTTAAAATTTATTTAAAGAAAGCCAACCAGGTCCTAGTGAAAAAAGGCATACAAGGGGAAGAACTTCTGAAAAGCAACTACCAGTTGATTTTATAGAATGGGGTTTCCCTTCCAAACAGTGACTCCCTCTCCACAACCGTGTCCACAGATTCAGATCCTCATCAATCTCAAGGTATGGGCCATCCTGTAGTTGTTAAAAACATTTTTCATATTGTGTTTCTTATTTAAACGATATTATTTAACTCTGAACTTGGTTACTTTGAAATTTTTGTGTAGTATTTCTATAAAAAGGTAAAGCAAGGATAAAAACTTGGTGGTCGAGAACTGATTAATCTGTTTCCAGTTGTTTCTTGTGGGAAAAATTGAAGAACTCTCTATTGCATCTCGACACTCCTTCTAGAAGAGATTGTCATCTAGGTTTGGGGTTCTGCTGTACTATCTCTGGAATTAAATAGGACAGAGCCCTCCCTTAAGCTGGGAGGATTAAAGAAATCCATGGCATTGGTGGTTTATGGTGGGCAGCTAGGGAAAGTAGAGAAAGGGGGAAGGAAGGGTTAGAATGTTACTGATCTTATTTCATCCCTTTCATTCATAAGAGGAAACCGAAGAGCAGATGAGTTAGATACTTTATTCAAAATCACAGAGCTAGTAAACAGCAAAGGATGCGTGGTCCCAAACTGTAAGAAGCGCGTGCAATGGGGTGGTCCCTTGTTTAATAGGACATTCCTCTCTGCATTTTCTTGCAGCAATGACTGTGTTAGCCTTGGAAAAGTAGCAAACTTTCACACATAAGCTGTCTGTCTGCAGTAGAGTGCTAGCCCCCCCCCCCATATGTATTTTATCCTTCTTCCTTTAATGCTAAAAGCTCTGTCTTTAAGTTGCACTCATATAAGAGATATTTCCCAGCCTCCCTTTAAGCTGAAAGGGGTCACGTGATCAAAATCAGACCAATCGGATGTGAACTTAAGCAGTCAGTGCACATTCTGGGATAACATTAGTTAAGGGTACACGTTCCCTGAACCTGCCTTGCCCCCTTCTTGCAAACTGGAATCAGAAGAACTGCAGTTGTGGCCTTGGAAACCACACACGGAAGGCCGAGATAACTGGTCAGGGAGCAGAGCCATTTACCCATGGCAGAACTTCTGGTTATAATGTGGAAGAAAAATAAACTTCTATCAAATTTAATCCACAGTACTTAATCAGCTTAGACTGAACCCTATCCAATACATGTGCATTGGCACAAGAGAGATGGAGGCAAGTCCTGTCAGTATAATTAAACCATGTTTGCAAGGGTTTCCGGTTGGATTTTTGTAAGCAGAAAGCAGTGGTTGGTAGAATGGAAAAATCCATCAAAGGAGACATTTAGCGTGTTATCATATAGACACGAAAGACTATTTTCATGGAATCTTCTTTGTGTGTAAGGGTGTGTTGAAATGTCTTATTAACTCTACGACTACATATGTAGGATGCCTTAAAATAGTTTTGAAGATTAAGTTCTCAAAAAATAATCTAGACAGATCAAAGCCATATCTCAAACCATCCAGATACAGCAAGCACCGTGAAAAGTGACGGCAAATCAGATGTCTACCCAGTTACGTGTCATTGAACAAACTGAGAGGAGTCGGGGGTTGTGCAGACACCCTATCAGAGTCCACCCCTGCTTTTTCTTCAAGCATCTTGAACAAACTTCATACCTCAGCAGTGATCGTTGACGAGCTGAGAGGAATTTGTTTTTGTGCTGGATCCTCAGTCCACATCATTGATCATTTCTCCATATCTGGTCCCTCTCACATTTGGTTAACAGTGCAGCTCTCAGTGGAGCTGAAGCTTGTAACAACTTGATTCTTTTACCCCTTGCGTTTGAGAGTCATACTGATTGTTGAATGGATATGGCTAGTTCCTGATCAATGGATTGCACCAATTTTCCTCCTTCATGTTGTTTAATAACCTCTTTTCACTTTCAAATGAACCTTTCCCCTTCGCCTCTTGTTGCCATTGTTACTGGCACTGACTGCTGCATTGGGGAGCCAGAATGGACATCTTGGTAATATTTTCACAGGAAAAGTAAACAGAGAGTTAACCCCACAGCCCTCACGAAACTTACAGTCCATGAGATTGGATGCTGCTGTCTATAGGCCAAAGCATGAGGGGCCTTCAAAAAGTTCATAGAAAAATTGTATTAAAGATCATGAACTTTCCCCACACGCTCTTTGTAGCCCTTTTATGCACTGTTACATGTTATATAAAGAGCAATGTTAGTTTTAAAGAAAGTACAGTACATACACAAGCCAACAACATAGACCATACATTCCCAAAATTAGTTCAGCAAACAACAGCAACAACAAAATGGCTCCTCTCCTCCCCATCTCAACAAAAATGTTGTACTGTAGCCCATAATCCAGGATAAAATGTATGTATCTGCTTTTGCAGCCCCCTTAGATTGTTCCAGAGCTCCTCACTTTGGGAAACACTGGCAGAGGTATTTATTATGACTATCAAGACACTTGTACTTTAGATTATGTATGTACAGGACCCTTGCACAATCACCTTGTACACAAGAGAGATGAGGCCAGTGTCTTCGGTAAGGGAAGGTGTTGTGTTTGCTCTGCTCCATTCTCCAGTCAGAATCTCTGTACTCTATTGTAACTTGATGGGGCCACACACAGACCTTGTCTAAATAGGTGTTACACAGAATATGATCATATGTTCATTTGACTTGAAATTGGATCTCTGTCACCCAGTATAACAGGTTTTATCGAAAATATCCCTTTTAAGTGAGACTCAAAAATATAACAATTCATCTGCAGAGCAGATTTTCATCTGTTGGGACAGTGTTACCCAGAGTGCAATTGAGCTCCCCAAGCAGGGGAAGCCTTTTCTGCTGGCTGTATCGATGGGAGGCAGTACTCAACCTCCCACGTACAAACCAGCAGCCCCGGACTCTCCTCTTGTTGTAGGGCAGCCTGTGGTCTCCGCCTGGTCCCATCAACTCCAGGATCTTGTTCTCATGATACACCTACAAAGGCTCGATGAGAATTCACTCCGGGCCTCCCCACAAAGTTGGCTCAATCTATCAACCTTTCCCTGTTTCTCTTATTAGCAAATCGTCCTGCCTTTACCCTCATCCCAGAATAGTCTCTTGATTTTGTGGACCAAGAACCCACTTCCCTTGAGATCACTTGTACCCTTCAAGTTGCCATTCTCTCAAGCGGTGTCTGTCCCCGAGGGCCCGCAGTCCACTTCCGAGTGCTTCGGAGGACCTGGCTCTCTACTCCGATCAGGTGTCTGAGGTCAACGCTTGATTAACCTTCTTCTGAAGGTACGTGTTGGGTTTAAAGTCAAAGTGAGCGTAGTGTTGCCAGAGGCAGCAGTAACTGCTGTAGCTTCACCTTGCTCTGTCTCCCAGCAGCATTCAAAGCACAGCGAGTCATTGCACCAAAGCAGAAGCAATAAATGAAAATTAGAAAAGTTGAATTGTCTGATGATTAAAAGCCTTCTATGTGTCCAAGGACACCATCAAGAAAGTGACAAAAATGACACCGTCTACCAGCAGCAGATTTCTTTTCTTGATGTCTTAGATTTTAGGTTGTTCCTAGAGCGACTTTGGGGGGTGATTCAGAAAATTGCTTTCGAGAGACTGCATCAGCTTTAGTTTCTCAGATGTGATGTTCCACTATATTGTTAGCTATTAAGTTATATTCATCTATTAATTTATCCTCCCAGTTTTACATAGGAGAAGAATCCAGACCCACAGAGTATAGAATAAGACAAACAAGGGAAGAAGCATATGAAAAAGAATTGGCATATTAAAGGGCATTCAGTGGAAGCTGTAAATGGACTTTGTGGTGGCGATGTGGCTACTCACGGAGCTTACAGATTCCAAGGCGCCAGTTCCTTTGCAGCTTTTAAGCAATTTAAAGGTTTGGAAGTCAAAACAGACTGTTCTTCTCTGTCCTACAGGATCACTGAGATTTATAATGGATTAAATGGTAGCAGGTCTTTCTTTTTGATATGTGAGGTTGTGGGAGGTGATAGTTCGAGAAAATTCTAAGTTCATACAATTTATACTGTTCAAAAATGTCTGTGCATCAGAGAGCACCAAGTGAAGTATAAGCTGACCTAAATCTTTAGTACAAAACCAATGACTTTAAAGAAAGCCAATGTGTACTTCCTCTCTCAGACTAGGGCACACTACATTAAAATATCCTGGTTCTGTATAGGTGAGCAGACTGAAGAGGGTTCTGTGATAGGTGTTTTGTGTTCTGTGATAGAGGGTGTTTTCTATCTCAAAAAGTATAGCAGATTGAGGAAAACTGGTGCTATTTGGGGGAGTCAACAGGTCAAATATGTCCAAATACAAGTGTAGCATTTGAGGAACCTAAATATATTTGGTCTAGTACAAAAAAGAGAGAAAATATTAGTGAATTATTTATGTGATAAAGGATTTATTCACAGAACATATAAAGAACTCTTGCAACCTCTATTGACTACAGTTGGACTATGGATCAGTGATGTGAAAAGTCCTTCCTACACAGAAAGAGCCCATCAGAAAGTGAATGATTGGAGATATAGCTGGATTAAAATGTGACATCATTTGTTTTCCCTTTGAATTCATTCTTCCTTTATTCTATTATTTGTTTCTGCTTTTTTTTTTAAAAAAATAAAGAACTATGTTACCATGATGTACCCACGGAACAAGTTGTGTACAAAGTGTTATATAAAAACCTAACCTGCGGTGGAAAATTTCACTGAAAACATAATACAATTTTAGTTTTTTGTTTTTTTAAAAAAGAACTCTTATGACTCAACAATAAAAAAGCAAGTGACCCAACTAAACCTGGGCCAGAAATTTGATTGGCTGTATATCCAAAGAAAGTATTCAGCTGGCTAATAAGCATATAAAAAGAGTCTCAACCTCATTCATCTTTAGGGGAAACAAAGCTAAACTCCATGATGTGCTATTTCCCAGTCACTAGGATAGCAGGGACTGAGCCGGGGTGCTGTCATGATGGCACACTGAGCTGGGATCCATGAGGTCTACAGTTCAAAACCACCCACAGCTTCACAGGAGAGAGAAGGGGATTGCTACTCAACTCCTGAAAACAGTTGCTGTCTTGGAAACCCGCAGGACTTTGAGATTTTGCAGAATGGCAATAATTTAAAAATGTATAATAATGTGTTAGGAAGGACTGGAAAAATTGCAATCTCCTTAGATTGCTGGTGGGAATGTAAAATGGTGTAGCTGCTTTAAAAAGAGTTTGGCAGCTCCTCAAAAAAATCAAATATAACGTTTCCATATGACCCAGAAATTCTACTCCTGGAGCTGTACCCAAGAAAATCAAAACATATGTCTACACAGAACTTTCATGCAAATATTCATACAAGCACTTTACCTAATAGACAAAAGTGGAAATCACCCATATATCCCTCAAGTTAAGTATAATCATACAACAGAGTAATATTTGACAACAAATACTAATCAAATCTTGATATGTGCTTCAACGTGGAAGAACCTTGAAAGCATTATGCTGAGAGGGCCTGCCAATTATAAAAATCTACATATCATGTGATTCTCTGTATATGAAATGCCTGCAAGAGACAGTTTCATAGAGACCAAAAGCAGAACACCAGGGACATGAAAATAATTTGGATTTAACTAGTGATGGCAAATATACATTTCTGCGGATATATTAAAAAGCACTGAATTGCATGCTTCAAATGGATGTATATTGCTGTTCTTCTTGTTAGGTGTTATTAATTAGGTTCCAATTCATGACGACCCTCTGTTCAACCAATTGCCTGGTCCCGCACCGTCCTGACAGTTGTTCCTATATTTGAGACCAGTGCTCCAGGCCCTGTGTCAGGGCCTTCTTCTTTTCCATTGCTCCTCTACTTTCCTAAGTGTGGTGCCGCTTTCCTGTGCTTGGTCTCTGCCGATAACATGTCCAAAGCCTGTGACAGAAGTCTCACCATTCTTGCTTCCAGGAAGCATTCGAGTTGTACCATGTCCAAGACAGATTTGTTTGTCCTTTTGGCGGTCCATGGTGCTATCAGCATTCCTCATCGGCACCATAATTCAACCACATGGATTTTCTCTGGTCTCACTTAATCATTGTCCGACCATTGCATGCACAGGAGGCAAGTCAAAGCACACAGCTCGGGTGAGGCAGGCCTCAGTCCTTGCTTTGTGGCATGTTCAGGAGGTCTTGCACAGCACATTTGTCCAGTGCAATGCAGGGTAGCATCTCTTGATGGTTGCTTTCATGAGTCTTGATCCAAGAGCAAGGGTCAAAGCTGGGTGAAATCCTTGTGGGTTATAATATCAATAATCAATAAAGCTGATCTGAAAGAAACAAATCCATGCTAACCACTCACTCCATCCTTCTTGAAGTACTACTGCTTCCCAAGATACTGTACACACTGACTTTCCCTCCGTTTCTTCAGCTTTTACTTGGTCTCTTTTGCAAGCCCTACACCCATTCCTAGGCCTCTCGAGAGCTCTGCTGAAACTTGACTGGGGTCCTCTTCTCTCTCTTTGCTCTCTCCTTTCAATGGTCACGTTCATTTCTATGACTTCATGTAACATTTTTAGAATAATACCTTCATTTTATCTCTGATGGAAAATTTCCCTATCAGATAGCTTACTTGATATCTCTGCTTACTATCTTATACGCTTCTCTCTTCTAGGTGGTCCCACACGAAATCCATTTAGCACACAAAGTCACCTTGAGGGCAAGACTATAGTCCCAAGGGAGCAGACAGAGATTTTGGTAGATGGCCATCAGGGAGAGAAGAAATGAAGGCAGCTTCACAGAAATGGACAAGATGTGGACATCAGGCCTTCCAAATGTCAACCTGGACCATGAAATCCTTGAGTGAATGAATACAGGAGTGTTTTACATGTATCAGTTATGACCAGGTATATTGAGATGATTCCTATGAATATTGCAGAGATGCTGCAGATTTATCTCTGGCATGGTGGATACATGTTGAGCCACTAAACTCAAAGTCAACTATTGAAAACCACTAGTTGCTCTCAGGAAAAAATTAGGCTTTCTACCCTCCTACAGGGTTACATCTTAGAATCTCCTACAGGCAGTTCTATGCAGTCCTATTGGGTCACTATGGTTTGGTAACTCAATGAAGGGAGTTTTTTGGTGAGGGAGGATACATAGAAAAGTGGACTCAATCAAAGGCACAAACAGCACTCTGAAACACAATCAATATTTGTTTGCAGTGAGCTCTTATGACATGACTATGCATGATGCAGAAGGCCCTTGGGAAGCATAGTCCTAGAAACATATTGTAGTGCAGACTTTTTATGGGAGAACTCAGGAATCATGCTGCAAGGGGTGAGGAAAGCAAGATTCCATAGAAGGCAGCTGGTTCCCAAGGCGGCTCTGTAGCACAGAGATGGTATCAAGGAAGGAGTTGAAGATGTCACCACTACACCTCCACCCCCACCCCACCCTCCGTCACAGGGCAGGCATCCTGTGAGAGAGACATGTGGAACTCTGAGTCAGGCAGCTCCCTTCTCTATGTCCACACTCCTGGAAGCGGAGGAAGTAAACATCTCTATTGTGAGGAGATCTGGGTAGTTTACAGCAGCACCACTAGTGTGCCTTTTTTCATTTGTTTCCATGCCATCCCACTTTGTCACTGCACCGTCCAGCAGCCATCACAGGAGAGCAAGCCTTGCAGGTTCCAGCATTCTGTGATATGATGTCACTATGGACCAAAAGGAAAATGAAAGGGGCTGAGCGTAGTTTAGAGAAAGAAGATAGTCATTTGCTGTTGTTTATAAGTGCTGCTGAAGAGGTTCAGACCGTAGGTATAAAAGAACAAAAATCTATTGGTCCGATGCTATCCTCCCAACTGTGGCTGTGGTCAAGCCCATTATTGCGTCCTTTGCCAAGCTGTCTTGTTGGGGTCTCCCTCCTTTTCCGCGGATCCACTACTTTACCAAGCATGGTGGCCTTCTCCCGTGACTGGCTCCTTTGAATCCCATACCAAAAATATGAGAGAAGTTCACCATCATCATTCCCAAGGAAGAATTCCATTGTACATCTTCCGAAACACATTTGTTTGTTCTTCTGGTAGTCTAGGGTACTTCAGTACCCTCTGCCAACGTCCTAATTAAAAAACTTGACTTCTCCAGATTTCCTTATTCACTGTCTATGCATCTGATGCAATCAGAAATACTATGAGTTAGGTCAAGTGTCCTCCAAATGACAAGTTTAATCTTTAGCACTTTAAAGAGGTCTTTTGCAGCAGATTTACCTAATGTATTGCATGGCCTGATTTCTTCCTGCTGCTACCATGGACATGGATGCTGGATATTGTCAAAGAAAATCCTTTGAGCTTTACTTATTATGATGTTGTTTACGGGTTTGTTGTGAGAATTTTTGCTTTCTTTATACTGAGGAATAATCCCTATTGATGGCTGTAGTGTTTGCTTTGCATCCGCAGGTGCTTGTCAGAAAACTGAAACCAAGCTGGCTGCCATCAAGTCCATGGGGACTACAGTGACCCCATGGGGGACTTCCGAGACTGTAGCTGTTTATGGAAATAGAAAACCTAATTTCTCTTCTGGGGAGCTGCTGGTGGTTCTGAACCGCCTCCTCTGCAGGCCGCAGCCTGACCTGTAACCACTACACCAGCAGGGTTCTTGGTACTTGCCAGAAGCAGTGGGTCTTACTCTTCATTTTCAGCAAGCAAGAGGGTGTCACCTGCATATCACAGATTTTTCAAAGAAGTTTTCCTCTGATTCTATTGCTATGATCTTCTTCATACAATTTCTTGGATTATTTGCTCAGCATGCCACATGAAGATCATGAAGAAATACAACCGCAAAGCACACCTTTCCTGATTTCCCACCAGGCAGGATCACCTGGTTCTGTCCCGATGACTGCCCTAGGGTTTATGGACAGCTCCCACTGCAACACACCTTAGTGGTCTGAAATTTTCTTTCTTTGCAATATTCTGCACATTTTTGGCCTAGACAATTGCAAAATTAAAAAAAAAGCCACAGGTAAACATCTTTCTTAGACTGCCTGCTCTCACCAAGATACGTATGGTGCCAGCCAATTATTCCCTTCTTTCCCGTGTCCCTTTCTGATTGCAGCTCAAAATCCTGGCAGTTTCTTGTCAATAAACCGCTGCAACTATGTTTGAAATATCTTCAGTAAAATTTACTGGTGTATTGTATTCATGATATTTAAAACATAATTTTCATGTTCCTTCCTTTCAAATGAGCACAAACATGGGTCTCTTACAGAGGGTAGGCCAGGTCCTTGTCTTCCAAATATCTTGGCAGAGGTTAATGAGTGTGTCCATGTTTTTATCCATTCATTGAAACATCTCAATTGGCATTCCATTAATTGCTGAAGCTTTGTTTTCACCAATGCTTTCAGTGCTGTTTTGAACCTCACTCACTGGTTTTATGGCCATAGACAGGTAAATAATAATCAAGGAAAAATTTCAAGGTGCAATTGAAAGATAATCAAGGTCCATTCTGCAGGAATGGTTGAAAGAGACTGTCCTGAACAGGGTCAACATTCCACATACGGTGAATGAGATGCTCTACCTGGGAAGAGGCATGCCAGCAGATGGTGAGGTCAGCTTGTTGGCTATATTTATCAAATTAAAAGCTTTACACATATTGTCAGGTAAAAATCGACTGTCAAAAAGTCCACCTGGTCATAATTGATCATCATTAATAAGTCTGTTCAAGTCACTGCTGCCAAAATCTTAGTTATAATCACATCATCTCAATTAATTAGAAAACAAGTCTAATAATTGAGCTTGGCATCACATCCCCAAACTGGAATGAAATGATGCCTGACTTCGGGGAGAAGAAGAGCTCAGAGGACTCTATGTCCGCTCTAGAGTCGGCACCACCATATGTATCTTGGAGCGGTGGTCAGGCATCTGTGCTCAGATGGAATTAGATTATGACATGTGTATTGTGGATGCAGCAAAAGAGTGATGAAAACAAATGAGTCTGGAGTTCTTATTTGCCCTTTGAAACCAAATTCAGTTTGGGATGTTCTCTTGACCTTTCCATGAGACATCTTCATCTGAAGTATCAATTTGCATAAATCTGGGAAGTAAAATTCTCCTTGCTAAGAGAGAAAGCTTGAGTCCTGCTCACTTTTCAGAGAGCCAAAGAAAACTCATGGAACATATTCATTTGAAAGGAGTTAGAAGAGTCAGTGGGCTGAATTTTAAAAAATGTTTATAGTATCAAATCAATAGTGAAATTCAACCCTTTGGCCCTTCAACCTTCTACCTACAACCCTTGGTCTCCTTACATAACCTATATAAGCATTTAAAAATACTTTTTTAATTAAAAATCATTTTATTGGGGGCTTGTACATCGTTTTTCACAATACATAAATAAACATACTGTGCCAAGCATCTTCACATGTCCACTGCTGTTATCCTTCTCCAAACATCCACCTTTCCCCTTGAGCCCTTGATATCGGCTTTGCCATCCTTTCCCCTGTTCTCCTGCTCTCCCCTCCCCACCAACCCTCAATACGCTATAAATTATTATTGTTCTGTGACGTCTTACACTGTCCGATCTCTCCCCCAACCCACTCCCTTGATACCCGTCCTTCAAATAGGACCTTATGTGTATATCCTTGCAGTCTCCACCCCACCTTCTCTCTACCCATAAAAAATACTTTAAAAGTACAATGGAACGAAATCCAAATACGAGTGTTTGCTTTTCATGTCAATGCTGTAGACTCTATAGTTTCTTTGTAACACATCCCCTAACATTTTAAATGTAGTTGATACAGTTTTAGATCTTTTCCAAAGGGTCATTCCTCAGAAGCATGTGAGCAGAAGTTCTTTGCAACTGCGACTCAAGCTGATGGGGCAAAAAGGAGAGGCATTAATACAAACTAATATAGCAGTTGCACCCGCCTGGTCATTAGTACACTTAGTGTCCATCAGAATTTTCAGACCTCAAGGAACTAAAAAGAAGTATAGAGAAAAGGAAGTTCATGTAAGGGTAATATGTCTAGAAACATGATCCAGTTTCTGGGGTAGAGAAAACTCCCTTTGAAGTTAAAAAGAGTTTTACTTACCAAAGTAGCAAAGGATTTAGTTCCCAAGGAATATTCTATGAAATGCTGTTAGCTTAAGTTAGCTCTCAATAAGTATAGTGGATATGCCTACAATTGGCTTTGTCATATAAAACCACACCAACTCAGACCTCAGAGCTCCTTAGATTCTATTTCCTCATAAAGCAAATTTCTCAGCCTCAGGACACATTTGAAGTCCCTTGGGGATGATTTTGATATTCTCAGAAAAAGTTGCACTGGGAATCAGTCAGCGATTTAAAGTAAAATATCAAAATCTGTCTGATTCTTCCCCCCCAAAAAAAAAGCCTCTTAAAACTTTAAAGATGTAAAATCCTTAAGTAATTCTTTCTATTGCTTTAAAATTGTTAGGGTTATTTTGTGGGTGGAAATTGGAAATGTTCAAGTAAATGGTTTAATCTTGTGTTATTTGACTGCATATGTTAGTCTGATCAATGTTATATCTTAGGAGCTGCATACTAAATACTCAGGCCTTTTTATTTTTCACAAGTGGGGAGAAATCTGTATGAGTTGAGGAGAGAAATATTGTAATTATAAAGATTTCTCATGTTAGTAGGCTTGAGAATTACAACTTTGATTTATAATAGTGACCTTGGAAGTGTATGAGACCATAAATTGCAACTTTGCTAAGGCACACTTTGGAATTTCCTATGTTTCAAAATCACCTATTCCACAACTCAGGCCTGGGTAGAAATTCTCAAGTCAAATTTTATGTTCCTGATAATTACAATGAGTCTACCACTTATTCAGCTCCTGCTCTGTACTTGGGACAGTGATCAAACTTTCTGTGACTTAGTACTCAAATTCATGCCTGGAGATAAAAACGGTTATTATCCCTATTTTACAGATGATGAAAATAAGGCTTAAAAAATCCATTTATGTAAACCATCTCATTGCAATAAGCCAAATGGAAAAAATATTACTCAATTTGTGCTTATTGATTAGAAATAGACACACAAAAAATTCAGACATATTTGTGGTTTTTGATTTTGTCTTATTCCATATTTCAAATTTCATTGGGAAGTTTCTAGGGACCAATATTTTGGCCTCCATGTTATAACATAAATCGGGAAGAGTTATGTAGTATATGACTATATTATGCAGTGGTTCTTAACCTGTGAGCTGTAACCCCTTTGGGGGGGGGGGTCAAACAACCCTTTCACAGGGGTCACCTAAGACCACTGGTAAACACCTAAATATTTCACAATATATAATTACATATTGTTCTGTGATTAATCACTATGCTTTAATTATGTTTAGTTATATTCAATTTTTAATAACGAACATACATCCTGCATATCAGATATTTACATTACAATTCATAGCAGTAGTAACATTACAGTGATGAAGTACCAGTAAATATAATGTTATGGTTGGGAGGTCACCACAACATGAGGATCTGTATGAAAGGGTCGAGATATTAAGAAGGTTGAGAACCATTGATCTAATGAGTTGGCAAGTAGCAATGGCTAATATGCACAGCTGAATTACATTTTCCATCCTGATGACTGGTTACTTATAGAATAATGAAAAAAATAATGTCTGCATGAAAAGTGACTTTCAATAAATACACGATTGGCTCAATTTAGTACATGGTCAGGTCAGTTCCTTAAGGTGGCAAGGCAAGTAGGCTGATTTGTTTATTTGTTTATCAATTAGTGCCTGCTATGTATAAAAGGAGAATGCTGGCGGTCGACATTGAACTACTGTCTAAAAGTCAGTGGTTCCAGCCCACCAGTCACTCTATGGCAGAAAGATTTACACTCATGGAAACCTCAGAATTGTCTCAATGACAATGACTTATGTTTTTTTGGTTTGGTGCATAAAAGGCCAAAATTGCTATTGTAGTCCTATTTACCCACCTATATAGATACATTGGCACTTTCATTTTGTCTACTGGTTTTGCTTTCTAGGTAAAAGCAAAGAAAATCATGGAAAAATAAATTTTAGAAATTGGACTAAAAGAACTAGGAATTTGTCCTTACCAAAGCCTGATCAGACCAGGTGTGAGGATTAAAACTCATTTTATCCCCTGAAATGTGGTATTTGTTCATGGTTTCTGACAGACAACATTTAAAACCTTGAAATTTCCCCAGTAATTGAAATGGCTTTAATGAGGTCTCCAGACAAGAACTTAGGATTTCTGGTAATAAGTGTCCCTGGCATAGGCTCTGGCCACATCAGAATGCGTCTGTTTACACCACTGATTGTAGGAGGACGGGGGAGACGGCTTCACTCAGTCATGCCTCCTGGTAGTTGTTGCCGTTGTGAGTCATCGAGTTGGATCTGACTCACAGTGACCCAACCTAAAACTGAACGAATCACTGCTCAGTCCAGAGTCATCCTCACAATGGTCCTTTGAACCTTTCGAGGGCACCCACTGTGCCAATCCATCCTGTCAAAGGTCTTCCCCTTTTCACTGCCCCACCAAATACGCTGTCATTCTTCCAGGGACTGGCTTCTCTTGACATGTCCAAATTACATGTGATGAAGTCTTTCCACCCTTGCCTCTCAGAAGCATTGTGGTTGTACTTCTTCCAAGACAGATTTGCATGTTCTTTTGGCAGTCCCATAACACTGTTAATACTCTTTGCCAGCACTATAATTCAAATGCATTGCTTACTCTCTGGTCTTCCTTGTTCAATATTTAACTTTCACGCACATACAAGGGGACTGAAAAAACCATGATGTGGGCCAGACATACCTTAGTTCTCAATACTCTGCAGACATTTTATAGCGCAGACTTGCCTAATGCAATACCTTGTTTGAGCTCTTGACTGCTGTTTTCATGAGCACAGATTGTGACCCCAACCAAGATGAAATCCTTGCCAACTTCATTCTTATAGCTTCTTTGTGGTAGTTACATCATCTGTTGTCAATGTGAGACTTAAGAGTCAAGGGTGGAGTTTAGCCTGTCAGGCAAGTCACAGCTTGATGACATTATTGGGAAGCACTAAGGAGATAAATGACTTGCTGGAGGCGGCACACATGCTCACTCCCTGTGAGACATTCCTTCTGACAAGACACCTGAAGCTACACTGGAGCCCTGGAGCTAAAGGAGTTATGTGAAGACCCCTGCCAGTGCTGAGATGCTGCTACTGCTCCTGGATCCGAAAGACTCCTACTCACAGGCCTGCAATCTTCCTGCATAAGGCATTATTGTATGGCTGCACGAGTCTAAAGAGGAATTTATGCACGAGTATTGGACACATGGGTCACTATTGGACTTACAGACTTGATCTGGACTGGGATGCTGCTCTGATTGGTTGCTCAGCACACAGATTGACTAACTACCGTGAGAACATCTAACCCTGACACACATCCTTCCTGATTTTAAGAGGTGTAGTAAGACCTTGTTCTGTTTGCACCTCTTTCTCTCGCTTTTAAAGATCATATTACTAGGGGACTCTTACAGCACTTATAACAATCCAAACACCAAATTGTGTCAAGCATATTTGTACATAGGTTACCATCATCATTATTTTCTTCTCCACCTCCATCACTTTATATTTGAGCCCTTGGTATCAGCTCCTCTTTTTTCCCTCCCTTCCCTGGCCCCACTTTCATGACCCTTTGATAAATGATAAATGATTATTATTTTCATATCTTATGCCAGCCACTCTCTCCCTTCACCCATGTTTCTGTTTTTCATCCCCCTTGGGGTGGCGGATGCACAACTCTCTCCTGGTGAGTTCCAGCCAAGACTCTTCCAATATGGAAGCTCCACGGACTTCCTAGTTCGTGATAAACCTCTATGTAGTTGAACAGGTTAAATGGTCCTTTGGGGACAGGAAACCCTCCCAGATGGGCCTATGTAGCTCTTCATTTGAATCATTTTCCCAGCCTTGTCTATTTCCTGAGTAATGGAGATCCACTTTCAAACCCGGTGTGAGGATCAATCAAAACCATCAACACCAAAGAACTCCAGCTGGGAGTGCTTAGCGTTACTTTACTGGAGTCAAGTGACTTACATTTAAATTCATATTTTACTCATAAGTTCACAAAATTCTTTCACAAATGTCATCCCAACAAATCCTCACAAAAGCCCCCAATAACTACGATCTAATTTTTTAAACCCACACAAAGGGTTTGAGACTCAGAAATAAGGAGAGCAAGGAAATAAATAATTTTCAATCCTCATAACCCATGAGTTAAGAGATTTCTCTGCAAATGTTTGAGGCGTTTTCTCTGTGAATCACCCCTGTTCTCTGAGATACGCTATCTACTCATGGAGAACCATGGAGGTCTCTGTCACTTGCCATTAGGCATCAGTAAGCCCCTGACCCAAGTTCAGTCAATCAAGACTTTCCATCAAGAATTTGGAAATTTAGAAATGGACCAGGTTTATGACTGCATGTACAACTTGGAGGGAGGTGAATAAGTTGAGAAAACTCATTAAAGACTGAAGAATGAGGTGACGACTTAGCTCTGCAGGGACTGCACTGGAGACACGGTGCCCCATCTGACCCCCGACACCAGGTGAAAACCAAAGGGAGTGAACCAGAGAATCTAGAGGCGCAAAATAACAAAGTCCCCAAGGAATTCCCCGAAATAGGCTTCAGACTCAGAAGACAGGGCTAGACACCTCATCAGACTCAATTAGAAAGCATACATGAGGGTTCACAGACAGACCTGAAACTGTGGTCCCTCTTTTGGTTTTATGTCTATCTATGTAAGATAGGCAAGATAAACAATCCCAAGGAGAAAACAACAGGGAAGAGAGGAAGGTGGAGGAGGAAGAGCCTATAAGCCCAGGGACAAAGGAATAACAAGAGATCTAAAATCTAAAATTTAAATCTAAAATTGATGGTAAGCAGGGCATAGAATGCCTCCTGGCATTCAGTCAAGGACAATGTAGCCAAGAGGAATTGTTGAGAGCTGAATGAAGATCTAACATGATAGTGGGACAAGGGGAAGGCAAAAGCAAATAGAGGAAAGAACTAGGAGGCAAAAGACACTTACAGAGGTATAAATAGAGGCATGCACATATGTGAACATGCTAATATATAACAATAGGAATATAGGCCTATTTACATATGATTAAATGTTAAGTTATTACAGAAGCAGACAGATTTAGAGCCTCCACTCAACTCCTCGCTCAACACAAGAACACTTCATTCTAATAACTTGGCATTCTGTGATGCTCACTTTCCTGACATGATTGCGGAAGACAAAAGAGGTACGTAAACAATTGTGAAGAAAGCTAATGGTGACTCTGACTGGCTATTAGAAGATACAGCATCTGGAGGGGGGTTCTTTTTTTATTTTTCATAAATCATTTTATTGGAGGCTCATACAATTTCTTTCACAAGCAATACATACGTCAATTGTATGCAGATCACGTTTGCACATTTGTTGCCATCATCATTCTACCTAGTCCCCCTCCGCCCGCTCTCTGAGGGGTTGGTTCTTAGAGGCTTAAAGTTAAACAAGCAGTCATCTAGCAGGGAAGCAACAAAGCCCACCCGAAGGAAGTACATTAGCCTGTGTAATCATGAGGTGTCGGCAGGATCATGTTTCAGACATCAGAAGACTAAAAAAAAAATCAATCATATTCATTTGAATGAGTGGGGTCAGTGTGGAGACCCCAATCCCACCTGTAGACAATTAGACATCCCTTACAGAAGGGTACAAGGAAAGGATGAGTCAGCCAGAATGTAGTATAATACTGACAAAAATGCAACATTCCTCTAGTTCTTTACATCTTTCTCACCCCACCCCACACTCTTATGATCCCAGTTCTACCTTATAAATCCAGCTAGACAAGATCATGTACACTACTAGTACAAGTAAGCACTCTGGATGGAATCCAGGACCGATAATCCCCTTAGGAACAGGAGTCAGAGTAACTGTAGTGGGGAGGGGGTCAGAGGAGAAGGGGGAGAAAAGGAAAATGGATTGCAAGGATAGACTTATCACTCACACACTACCACTACCACCACCACCAGGAGACAACAGAAACATCAGTGAAAGGAGACAGCAGATAGTGTAAGACATGAAAATAATATTAATTTATAATTTATCAAGGGTTCAGGAGATGGGGAGACAAAAAAGGTGGTGGGTTCAAGCAGAAAAAAATGTTTTGCAAATGATGATGGCAACACATGCACAAATGTGCTTGATACAATTGTTGTACACATTGTTATAAGAGCTTCAGAGCACCCAGTAAAAGGTTAAATAAATGAACAAAAAAAAGAATGAGGTGATGAATTGACAGGAAAGATGTTTGCTTGAGGAATCCTGAGTTTTCACTGAAGGTGATGAAAATTTGGGGAACTGAATAGAGACAATGGGCACACAATATGGACATGGTGAGTGCAACGAGTAGACACATAAAAATGACTGAAGCTCTGTAATGAACATTAAACAGTGTTGTATACTTTGACCATGACTGACTATTTAAAAATCATATGCCAAATTAAATAAGTGAGACACAAAGGTATATATGTGGTATGGTTTCATTAACATGAAATTCTGGACAGTTTGAAACTCTGGGGACAGATCCATAGTTGCTGGGCAGGTATGAGGGGATGGAGAAAAGGTACACAGAGAGAGAGGACTGACCTTCAAGAGACACGTTTAAATCTTTTTGAGTGGTGAAATCACACTGCGTGATGATAGTTGAGATGGTTACATGACGATATGGTGTATCTTTATCCACAGTACTAATGGTAAACTTGCTCATTTTTGTGTACATAAATAGGGTGGGATAGAAAGGGGGCACCTATTATAAGGATCTGCATATAACCTCCTCCCTGGGGTACAGACAACAGGGAAGTGGGTAAAGGGAGATATTGGACAGTATAGTATATTACAAAATAATGATAATTTATAAATTATCAAGGGTTCATGAGGGAGGAGGGAGCAGGGAGGGAGGGGAAAAATGAGGAGCTGACACCAAGGACTTAAGTAGAAAGAAAATTGTTTGAGAACGATGAGGATAGCAAATGTACAAATGTGCTAGACATCAAATAGATGGATGTATGGATTGTGATCAGAGTTGTATGAGCCCCCAATAAAATGATTCGTATAAAAAATGATACATCAACAAACCTCTCTGCTAACACCAGCCTCTCCAGTTGTTTTTAGCTTCTTTGGAGTAGTAGGTTACCTATTGGGTTGCTAACCTTGTGCAAGGTCATTGGTTGTCAGCCACTCTGAGGGAGAAAGACAAGACTTTCTACTTCTGTTTGTGGTCTCGGAAACCCACAAGGACAAGGCTACCCTGTCCTATGGTTCAGTGTGGATTGGAATCATCTCGATAGCAGCGAGTTTGGTTTGGGTAGAGGACTGAGTAGAACTGCCTCTGTGGGTTCCAGACTGTAATTCTCTCCAGGAACAGAAAGCCTCATTATTTTCCCATGAAACTGATCATGGCTTTGAACTGCTGTCCCTCCGCCTAGCAGCCCCACCCAGAACTCCCTCTGTCACCAGGATTCCTAAAGCAACAAAAAGGTGGGGGTGGTGTGGGGTATAAAAAGACCCTATGGGTCTCAAAAAGCCCAGAGCTTGAGAGAGAAAGAGAGAGATACAACGGCAGAGAAACTGAACGCGATTGCCTGATCATTTCCCCAGTCTTCAATCTATCCAGTTTGACTGTGCCTCCCACCCTTGAAGCTTATGAAAGAGCTCTGCTGAAGCGTAAGATAAATCCCACGTTTTTGCATATGATGGTTGAAAGTGGATTTCTATTATTCATAGACATAAGAGCCTGGTTCTACAAGCAGGGGGTGACATGGCCCCAGCTGGGGAGGCCAGAAAGCTGGAATGGCAGGGCACCATGTTAAATCACTTGGCGATGTCTAGAGAAGGTTTTAACATTTTTCCTAAGTGATGAGTCACAGCTAATATCCATCACAGATCAGAGAAGGCGTAGAGGGAGTCTTTGTTGGAACTCCAGGGCCTAACAGAATCATTTGTTAATGTAATTGATACATGTTGTCACTGAGTCATCCAGTTTGAGAGCTGGAAGGGACTTGCTTGTAACTTGTCTAACAGATACTCACCCAATCTCTCTTTAACTCTCCCGAGATATGGCATTTTCTGGGGTCCTTGTTGCAATATTTGCCCTCTAAACCTTAGCTCTTTGGAATAAACATTTATTTCTCTTCCCGAAGACAACTTTTTATGTTTGAAGATAGCTTAGTCGACAAATTAAATATGGCTTCAAAGGTGTTTTGCATGCTGGGGATTCTAGATCCCTTCCTGCCCTCAGGCAGACTCCTAGACTGTAGGCAGAATTGAGAGTAGGATTCTAGAGTGCTCTGAGAAGACCCTGAATGTTCTGTACACCTGGGCAGATGCTATTGAAGAGGCGATCATTCACAAAGGGAAGCAGTGATGGCTCAGTGGCAGAATTCTCACCTTTCCTGCTGGAGACCTCCCTTTAATTGACAGCCAGTGCCATCATGTGCAGCCCCCATCGAGCTGGAGTCACTATGATGTTGGACATATTCTAGACCAAAATGAACTAGGGAAAAAGAGCAGGGGCTTTATCTCCCCATTCCTACTGCTTGCTTAATATCCTTTTGTAACAGCTCTGTGTATGTGGTATGAAACATACTGCATATAGTCGAGTATAAGCCAACTTGAGTATCAGCCAAAACACCCAAATTTTTAAAAAATACTTTTACTGCGGATTCTTACATCTCTCATCACAATCCATACATCCCTCTAATGTGTGTCAAACTCATTTGCACCTATGCTGCCATCACATTTTCAAAGTATTCTCTTCTCACTCGAGCCCCTGATATCAGCTCCTCATTTCTTCCCCTCTCTCCCCTGCTCGCCCGACTTCATGAACCCTTGATAAGTTATAGATTATTTTTCCCATATCTTACACCATCCTCTGTTGCCTTCACCCACTTTTCCCTTATTCATTACCCTGGGAGGGGTTCTAATTGATCCTTATGATCAATTCCAACTTTCCCCCTCCCCTCCCTTCCCTAGTTCTCCTGTTATTTCTACTCTTATTTTTGTCCCTGAGGGGGTTATCTATCTTGTATTCCCTGTACTGTGGGCTCCCATCTGTAGCAGTGTGCATGCTCCAGTCTAATCCAACATGTAAAGTAGAATTCAGATCATGGTAGTGAGGGAAAGGAAGCACCAAAGAGCTAGAGGAAAGTTGTGTGTTTCATTGGTGCTGTACTGCACTCTGATATGCACACATCGATATTTAGGGCTTTATAAATGTCCTTTGCCTCTTGGTTCTTTCCTCTATATCCTTTTTACATCCCTCTTGTCCTACCATCATGTTCAGCTTTATTTGGATTTAGTAATTCCTTGCTGCTACGTTACCCTTGACACAGCCCCAGTAAGCATCCTATGACCTTCCTTCCATTGATTTTAGTTCACTGTTCCCCTGTCCCTGGATTGGTCTTTCCCCTTCCTTTCTGCCACCTCCCCTTCTCCCATATGCTCCAGAATCATTGGCCTCATTCTTTTCATATCCAAATTGTTTATCCTGCCTACCTTATCTATATAGACGTGCAGATACACTAATAAGTGCAGAAACCAGGCAAAACCAAAATAAACCCACAAAGGAAGTCACAACCAACAAAACAATAACAATGGCAGAAAGCAAGAAAAAGAAATCTGACAAAAAAATGGAAAAGCCTATACATAGTTCAAGGTCTGTTTCTTGGCCTTTATGAGTGTCTTCCCGTGGAGTCTGATGGGGGGCCACACTCTGTCTCCAAAGTCTATTTTGCCTTTCCTAGAGGTTTCATTAGTCTGCTTCCCTGCTGCTGTGCTGTTTGACCTCGGTGTCTCACTCCAGCAAGATGGGGTCAGACCTTGCACTATTTCCACATTGTGTCTCCAGTGCTGTCCTGGCAGCACAATGGTTCAGTAAGATACGCTTGTGCTTGCACAGGGCTGGTCCTACAGTCCTCCCCTTGCATATGTTTTCTGCCCTGGGCTAGGATGTCCTCTCCTCCCTTTCTATGCTTTTGTGTTTCTCCTTTGTGCTCTAATCCAACACACCCTTCTCCACACCCTAGACCCAGTGCTGTCCTCAGAAGTGCATTCTTCAGATGGGGGATCTCTACCTCCACATAGTTGGGATTGGGGCTGGCCCAGCAGACCTGCCTATTGGTTCACTGGTACTTGCCTGTATGTTGTATTCATGTCTTGGTGCATCATGTTGAAGCCTGGTCTCTCTCTCCTTCTCCTGTGGAGATAGAAACAACACCGTCCTCTTAGGTGGGTTAGTAGTGCCCTGCTCCCCACCTATCCATGCCTTTTTTTCTTCTTTCTCTTTCATTCCCCTTCTTATTTAGTTGACAGCCATATGTATCCCCGGATTGGGTTTGGCCCCTGCCATGGTTGTTGGACCTCACCCCAGGGATGTATGCATACAGTAGCTTTCCCTCTATGCCCTGGTTTTTTTTCTTTCTTAAGCTCACCTCAGTAGATTCATGTTTTACTTGTCCTTTTGGAGGTACCTAATTTTACCACAAAAACTGCATTTTAAAAAGTGCTGAAAAACAGCTCATACATGAGTATATATGGTAACCTCTTCTGGAGAAAATACTGGATGATGAAGCTAAGGGCCAGAGCAGAATATTTTATCCATTTTTTTCATGTTTTAAAGGGAAACATTAATTGTTATCCCAATTGATAAAATATTAAAGAATCTATAACTGGCTGAAAGCAAGAAATATATGAGTATAAGTAAAAAGCCGGGTACACAGTCATAGAAAGTTTTATTAAACAAAAATACCAAAATTCAAAGATAATGTTTCTTAATATATCCTCCATCTCAATGACTATTTCTCTGGGGACACTGGGCCATCCAGGAATAGCACAAAAGCAGGTAACTACACTTTTTCCTGGACTATGGAATATCACACAAAGATGCTAATTGTCAAGCATAAGGACAGTTGAATTATTTAATGTGGCTCTTCTAGTCAAAGTCTCTAACTCCCACCAATCCACTTCTCCCTGCGCAGGTCTGGTAAGAAGTGGGGTGGAGATAGTAATAGGATTCACCTGTGAGTAATTTACAACAGAATCTCTTGGCGTGACAGACTGGTGTACATACAGTGATACCCCTGAGAAGAAGAAAAAGGAAAATTATTATCAGGAGGGGCCAGGAATGTAGTGAATTTGCTGGACCCCAAATCCTTGTGCAGTGAGCTTCCTGTGTCCAGATGACATCTATAACATCAGAGGAACAGCAGCAGAAACAGGAACCAGAGCCTGGGACAGAGTGCTTTTTATGCAGGATGCTGGTTTGTGGAGTGGGGTGCCTTTGGGCTGAGGCTTACTGGATTGGGGTACCTCTGGTCACTTAATGCAGGAAATTAGACTTGCTGACCCATGGATCTTAGGCTGAGTGCCTTCAGGTTGAGTCTTTTAGCAGAGTGGCGTGCCCTTTGGGCATTTGTTAGCAGGCTTGACAGAATTTTGTAGCTTGTCCTGATCAACAACTCAATCCTGAACATTTCTCACAGGCATGACAGTTTGTTAGCTTCTGTTATAAACACTTTAATTGTGCAATTTTTTTTTCTGTGAGCTTTGTACAGCATTGCAATGGATATTAGAATCTAGTGTGTTAGTCTGGGTAGACTAGAGAAACAAATTCATAAGCACACATATGGATATAAGGGAAAGGCTTATATACAAGAGGAATGGAACATTAAGAAAGCATCCCCACCCAGTCCAGTCCAAGGTCATAAGTCCAATATTAGCCCATATGTCTGATGCCAGTCTATAAAGTCTCCTTCTGACTCACGAAGCATGTGCAATGACACCAGGACAATAAGAGGCCAGTGGGTGCAGAGTCTTGTGTGTCCAATGGCAGTAGAAACATCCCAGTGCTGGCAGGGGTCTCCCCATGGCTCCTCATTTATACGGCTCAGGGTCCATCAGCAGTATCCATTGGTGGTAGAAACATCTCAGTGCTGACAGGGGTCTCTCTGTGGCTTCTCCAGCCCCAGAGGTCTGGTTCCATCAGGGCAAGCCCATATGGTTTCTCCTCTTCTTCCACCAGGTTCCATGAATCAGGATCGATCAGTATGCTGTCATCTCATCTTGTCAGTAGTTCCTCTCCAAGGAACTGAGTCTCTGACCTCTCATCTCCACCAGGGAAATATTGCGAGATTTTCCAGAATTCTCAGAGAAAGCCATGCCCACACAGAGTTCTCATTGGCTATCTCTAGATTGACAGACTAGACTCCATCCCTACACTCTTAGTCAAATTGGCACCAGAGTCTGTGACTGCCACACCCAGACAAGTCAAGCAGAGGATTTTGAGTAAGACTGAGCACCAGAGGGGTATTGAGGTATTTTCTATTTATTTTTTTCCTAAAAAGGGGGCAGTAGGCTAAATAAATCTGAGAGCTTATCAACTAGATGCAGACACTTCAGATCTCCAAACCTTCTCCAAAGAATTCTATACTTTAATTTACACCAGATCACAATGGTAGTGTGGACATCCTTGAGGTACCCAGATCAGATTTCTGTTCAATGCTCTGAGTTTTCAGAACAAAGAGAAATCTGAAGGGCTAAGGCCAGGCCTATAGGTGGATTGGGTAAGGTTTCCCAGTGAAATTCTTGTAGGATAGACCTAGCTATCCTCAAGGAATGAACTGTGCCTTGTTTTGAAGAGGGAGAAAATCCTTGATCCAATTTTCTTTTCTTACCAGTTCGGGTTTCAGCTTTCTCAAAACTTCTTCTTAATAATCCCCAGGGCTTGTCCAATGTTATTCAAGAACCTCATACACACAAGAACCATCTTCCACAGAAGGTTTTGTGACTCGACCTTTAAGTTGTAAACTTCATCAGCCCAGGAGCTCCCCTAGGAAACCACTCTTTGCACTGGACCTCGCTCTCTGACTTGTACTGGGAAATCCAAGACTCATCCTGATTAGGATTCATTCCATGAAGTTGTCCTCAGCGAGGGTCCACAAGGCTTTGGGGTGACAGCTTTCCAGGCAGCACTAAACGGACATCTCTCAGGGCAACTGGCAGAAATGCCTCAGGGGTGGGGAGCAGAAGGGGACTTCTGCTACAAGAAGGGGAAGTCTGAGCTGGGACTCTCGCTGTCTACAGACACTGTGACTGGCCCCTGCTGCATCCACCCAGGTCTGGTGAGAGAAGAAGCAACAAAAAGTACAGGGCAGGGCCCTAATGTTAGATGTGGGAGATTTCCCTGGAGGTTCTGAGTGTTGTATCGCAAAACAAGGGTCATTCGATATTGTGTATAATGCTTCCAAGCACAAGCTGGTCTGAACCAAGACCCTGGATCAAACAAAGTATGTGGAAGGGGGAGGGAGCACTAGAACTAATAGTGATTAACAACTTATTTTAAAAGTGATTTAACGAGCGGGGGTGAGAAAGTATTCTAAAATTGATTGTGATAATGATTGTGTAACTCTTCTTGATATGATTGAACTATTGAGTTGTGTGATATGTGGATTCAGTGCCAATAAAGCTGTTTAAAAAAAAGAAAGAAAGGGAACCGATTACCAGGATCTACATATAACCTTCTCCCTGGGGACAGACAGCAGAAAAGTGGGTGAAGGAAGATGTCGGAGAGTGTACAATATGGCTAAATAATAATAATTTTAAAATTATCAAGGTTTCATGAGGAAGGGGGGAGGAGGGAGGGAGGGGAAAAATGAGGAGCTAATACCAAGGGCTTAAGTAGAAAGCAAATGTTTTGAGAATGATGATGGCAACGAATATATAAATGTGCTTGACACAATGGATGGATGGATGGATTGTGATGAGTTGTATGAGTGCCCAATAAATTGATTTTTTAAAGTTTAAAAAGAAAGGACGAAAAAGAACACTGCATCATAGACATTGGCAGTGGGGTGAGTCCCATTTGGGCATAAGAAGGGGGCTAAATTGACTCTTGGAAAGGAGGAGATAGTCAATAAAAAGTGGTCAAAGAAAATTCAGACAAAGATATGAAAGGAAAAAGAAGGCAAAACTCAGCAGACTTCCCCGGGAGCAGGGCCTGCTGCAGGGCGAGCTTTTTGCTGCATGACTTGGAGGCCAGAAAGACCAGTGTGGAGGCGGCGGCAGCGCAGAAGGCTGTGAGCAAGGGGACATGGAGCTGGGGTTCTCTCGGAGGAAATCCTCTGCCTTTACCATCACCGAGGGCATCTTCCTTTTCAGCAGCCGCATGAACTCAGGCACCTCCCATCTGAAAGAAGCAACCGAGCATGGAATAAATATCTCCTTTGCTTTCACATCAGTGGACAGCTCTGATCCCCACGGCTTTCTCCCACAGGCCCTTTCCTCGAGGGAGGCCCTCTTGTTGACATCACTTGAGCGATGTGTTCACCTTGATACATCCAGTTCTACCCACAGTGGTCTTGTCATCATTTCCAAGTGCAGTAGGTATTTTCCTCTCACCTCTGAATTAGGATAAATAGAAGAGAGACATCAGACAGTGTAAAATATGACAAAATAATCATTTTTAAAGCTATCAAAGGTACATCAGGGAGTGGGGAGGCAGGGGATATAGGAGGAGCTAATACCAAAGGCTTAATGTTTTGAGAATGATGATGGCAACAAATGTACAAATGTGCTTTGCATACAGTGGATGGATGTACGAATTGTGATGAGGTGTGTGAGCCCCCAGTAGAATGAATAAAAGTCCAAACAACCCCAGTGAACGTGTCTTTCTTTTGGAAACGGTCTTAATGCTTACAATCCCATTTCTTCCTAGCTTTCTTGTGCCCTCTCTTGGTTTCTCCTCCTGTTTCATTCCCTGCCATCTCCCCCTGTGGAAGCCCTTAAATAACTCTGTGCGCCCATGTTTGTTGACTCCTCCCTGGGCTCTTCGCAACTCAAGCTGGGCAATAGTATTCACACGTGCAAAGATCTAATTTTCACCTGCATGCCAAAGACCCACAGCTCTGTATATTTACCCCCCAAAACGTCTCCTGCTGAAAAGCTTTGTTTATGCAGCTCACAGGCATCAAACGCCATCATTTCCCCACCCAGTTTGCTTTCTTCTTTGGGGGATTTCTCTCTTGGTTGTTTCAGCTCCAAACCTGTGAATTATTGTAGATCTTTGCAGGCTCACAACTGTTCTTAAAGTGCAGCTAATTCAACTTTTAAATTTCTGAGGGCTCCTCCCTCATCTCCACTTCTGCCTTGTCTCTGTACGAGTCCTTCCTCACCATCCTCCCTCAGATTATTCTAATCCCATCCTAATTGGTCTCCCTTTTTCAATCTCTTATCGAACTTCCCTTCTCCCACAAGGCTGCCAAAACACCCTCTGAAAGGGAAAATATTATCCTGTGATATTTTCCATTTTTAAACTCTGAGTGACTCCATTTGGTCATTTTGTAAAAGAGTTACCTAACATCACAGAATTCTTGGGTTCTTAGAAACCATCAAATCAGTTTCAATTCCTAGCGATGGTATAGACAATCAAACAGAACACTGCCTGGTCCTGATCTCTCCTCACAACCCTTGTTGTGCTTGACCTCATGATTGCAACCACCGTGTCAGTCTATTCCATTGAAGAGCTTCATTGTTTTCACTGACTCTGGGTTGTACGGGGCATGTTTCCCTTTTCTAGAGCCTGGCCTTTCCTGACAATGTTTCAGAAGTATGTGAGTTGAAGCAAAATGAAATGCTTAACGACGTCGCTCACTTACCTGTGTAAGGTGATGTTGCCTATTGGGCCAGTTGTAAGTACTCTGGATTTCTTCACATTGAGTTGTAATCCATGCTGAAAGCTACAGTTTGGAGAGTCATTAGCAAGTTCTTCAAGTCCTCTTTGATATTAGCAAGCAAGGATGTGACATCTGCATATCACAGGTTTTTAATAAACCTTCCTCCATTCTTTTTTTTAGAGCATATTTTGGGGGGTGGGGTGTAATTCTTTTCTTAATTAATCATCTTATTGGGGACTCTTACTTATAACAATCCACCATTCAGATGAATCAAACACACCTGTACAAAAGTTGCCAACATCATTTCCAAAACATTTTCTTTCTACTTGAGCCTTTGGGATCAGCATGTCTTTTTTTCTCCTCCCTCCCCCACCCTCCCACCATTGTGAATCCTTGATCAATTTCATATTGTTGCTATTTCGTTTCTTACACTGTCCAATGTCTCCCTTCACCCACATTTCTGTTTTGTGTCCAGGCTGCATGCTTTGATCAAGGTGGATTTGTGAGTTAGAACTAAGGTTGTGATAGCGGGGGAGAGGAAACATTAAAGAACTAGAGGAATGCTATGTTTCATCGGTCCTCTACTGAATCCTGATCGACTTGTTCATTCCTTGTGACCCTTCTGTGAGGGGATGTCCAATTGTCTACAGACAGACTTTAGGTTTCCACTCAGAACCCACCCCCCTTATTTGCATTGATATAATTGTTTGATTTGGGTCTTTTGATACCTGATACCATCGGACACCTCATGATCATACAAGCTGGTGTGCGTCCACCACGTGGGCTTTGTTGCTACCCTGCTAGATGACCACTTGCTTAGCTTCAAGCTTTTAAGACCCCTGATGCTGTATCTTTTGACAGTTGGATGCCATCCGCCTTCTTCCCCACTTCAGCTTATGCGCCCATTTTATCTCCAGCAATTCTGTTGGGAAGGTGAGCAGCACAGAGTGTCAGGTTATTAGAACAAAGTGTTCTTGTGTTTAGAGAGGCCTTGAATAGAGGCCCATCGTCCTTCTGCTCTGTTAATATTTAACATGTGAATATAGGTACATTGACCTATGTCCCTATCATTATAGA
Source organism: Nesogale talazaci (assembly GCA_004026705.1). Lineage (NCBI taxonomy): Eukaryota > Metazoa > Chordata > Mammalia > Afrosoricida > Tenrecidae > Nesogale > Nesogale talazaci. The sequence goes on along the minus strand of PVJH01001551.1, from coordinate 46,677 downwards.
TTAATATATCTACATGTATACATGCCTATGCCAATGCTTCTAAAAATAGCTTTTCCCCTCGATTTTCTCTCACCTTCCTCCTGTCCCATTATCATGTTCACCCTAACTTCCTCCAGTCTTGATGCCTTGGTCATCTTCATATAATCTAGCATGATTATTATTTTCATAGCATACCGAATGGATAGATATGGTGAAAGGTTACAACTGTGATGTCCACCCTTCCTGATATTAAAGCATGCACTATTCCCTTGTCCTGTTGTTAAACTGACTGCCTCTTGGTCTAATTATTAACGAGCACATTTAAGCATTTTGATACTCTCACGTTTCTCGTAGTTATTCGTAATTTGTTATACTCTACTTGAGTCAAATGCCTTTGCAGAGACAACAAAGCATACAAAAATATCTTTCTGGTATCCTTTCCTTCCAGACAAATCCATCTGATGTCTGCAATGATATCCCTCATGCCACATCCTCTTCTAAATCTGGTTTACATTTCTGGCAGCTTCCTGTTGGTATTAGAATGACTGCATCCATTTTTCTATTTATCTTCAGCAAAATTGTACTTGCAAGTCATGTTAATGATACTGTTCACTAACTTGTGTATCCTGTTGGATTGCAGTAAAAATAACATGTAAGAGCATTTTTAAAATTGAACTTGTTGCATCTTAATTTTGGTGAAGGTGAAAATCCCACAGCTGTTAATGCCTTCTAAATTAAAACTCACTGTTGTAACCCAGCTTTTTTGATGGGACTTGTAGATTATAGGAGTGTACAGTAACCACTAAGCGTATGTGGGTATTGAACACTTGAAATGTGATCCGGGGAACTGAAGAATTAACATTTTCATTTAATGAAAGTATAAATAACCACATTATTAGCAGCTCCCTCTGTGGCTATTTTCTGCCTGAGTCAGAAACTCTTCTTGTCAAGGGCCAAATCGTACATCTCTATGTTTTGTGGGCTATATGTTTCCGGTCTCAATTATTCAATTCTATTATAGCATTGAAAGAGCCACAGCTAAATATGTAAATGAATAAGCATGTCTGTGTCTCAGTAAGACTTTATTTACAAAGCCAGGTGTGACCTGTGGACCAAATTGTTAACCTCTCTTTTAGACTTTTTAAGCAAGCAAAGAAATGGTTGTTGATGATGAAACTCGTTTTGACAGCTTTGCACATGGCCACTTCGGGGGTACACAAAGGAGATTAGTTGGAATGGAAAGGGTCTAAGGACGGTCATGGGTGTGCTGTGGATGCTTGAATGTGTTCTTGAATCACCAGCAGGGGGGCAGATGGATGATCTCCTTCACCAATTAAGGCCAAGTAAGAGGAGATTCAAGGAGACCACTCAAAAAGCTTGACAAATGTTTACAGAGCACTGAGAACAGAGGTATGACTCATGACTGACTCATGTCTGGAAAGTTGAAAGAGGAGAGACTGTCACTAGATATGCTTGAGGAAGCAGAGCAGAGGGGGCAAGGCTTCCCTGGGAGACAGCTGTCCTTCCATTCAAGCAAAAGTTAAAAAGAATTATCTAGTGGAACAAAGATAGACTCTACTGAAGGAAGCTTGCCCGATTTCATCTGAAAAAAGACAACTCTTAGGATGACCACTGTAGGGACAATGTGACCACAGTAGTTGTGTGTATGGTGCAGAGCTGAGACCCAATGACAACAGTGTTAGTCCGGGTAGACTAGAGAAACAAATTCAGAGACATACATATGGATATAAGGAAAATGTTTATATACAAGAGGAATGGGACATTGAGAAAGCATCCCAGTCCAGTTCAAAGTCATAAGTCCGATATTAACCCATATGCTGGATATCAGTCTATAAAGTCTCCTTCTGACTCATCTAGTCACAGGACAGTGGGTGCAGAGTTCCGGTGCCAGCATGGGTCTCCCCATGGCTGCTCGCTTCCAGGGCTCAGGGTCCATCAAGAGCATCCAGTGGTGGTAGAAGCAACTCAGCGCTGGCAGGGGTCTTCACATGGCTTCTCCAGCATCAGAGGTTTGGTTCCATCAGGGTAAGGCCGTGTGGTTTCTCTTCCAGCTGCTCCAGCTCCTCAGGCACTGCCATCTTCTCTTGTCAATAATTCATCATGTCTGAGACTAACTTCCAACAACTGGGGAGATAGCTTCTCATCTCTACCAGGAAATACCCCGAGATTTACCAGACGTATGAGGAGAAAGCCATGCCCACACAGAGGCCTCATTGCCTACTCAATGGCTATCTCCAAATTAAAAGGCTAGACTCCACCCCTACATCTCAATCATGAAATTAACATAAGCATATGACTGCCACAACAACTGACCTGCATTCTGACAGATCTCAAAGTCAGCTTTGGACCCTGGTCCTGCCTGTGGTTTTTATGCTACCTACAACAGAATGAAACACTGCCCAGTCTTAAGCCCTCTTGTAATGGTTCCTACATTTAAGCTCACAGTTAGAACCATTGCAGTAAGCCATCTTACCAAGGGTCTTCCTCTTTCTTAAAGTAGAAGGGGTTCCCCTTCTATTAAACTCCATCATATACCAAGCATGATGTCCTTTTCCAGGGACCAATCTCTCTTGAAAATATGTCCAGAGTATGTAAGGAAAGTTTTATCATCCCTGGATTCTGAGGAACTTTCTGGCTATACTTCTTCCAAGATAGATTTACTTGCTCTTTTGGCAATCCATGGTACATCAGTTTTCTTCACCAGTACCATAATTCAAATACATTGATTCTTCTTTGGTCTTCTATATTCAATGTCCAACTTTCCCATGTATATTAGGCAATTGGAAATACCATGGTTTAGATCAAGCACACCTTAGTCCTCAAAGTAACAATTTTGCTTTTCCACATCTGGGCAACAGATTTAACCAGTGCAATGCATTGCTGGGTTGCTTGAGTTTTAATTGTGAATTAATTTTGGATCCATGCAAGATGACATCCCTGAAAACTTCTATCTTTTCTCCCTTTAATATGATATTACCTATTGGTCCAGTTTTGAGAAATTTTTTTTCTTACATTGATTTGTAATTTACATTGAAGGCTACAGTCCTTGATCTTCCTCAGAAAGGGCTTCAAGTCCTCTTCACTTTCGGCAAGCATGATTGTATTAACTGCACATCACTGATTGTTATTTAGCCTTTCTCCAAACTGAATGCCATATTCTTCTTCATATAATTCAATGCCTCTGATTATTTGCTGAGCACACAGATTGAATAAGTATGGTGAAAAGATACAATCCTGACACACACTTTCCCCGATTTTAAACCATGCAGTATTCCCTTGTTCTGTTTGAATGACTACCTCTTAATCCATATTCAAATTCTACATGAGCATAATGAAAGGGTTGGGGATTACAATTTTTCTCAATATATAGTTTTTTATGTTCCATACAATTAACTGCTTTAGCATGGCAAATAAAACACAAGTATAGATCTTTCTAGCATTTGCTCCTTCCAGCCAAGATCCATTTGGCATCAGCAGTAGTATCCCTCATTGTATGTCCTCTGATGAAGCTGTTGTGAATTTCTGGCAGCTCCCTGTCAATGTATTACTGCAATCATTGTTGGATGATGTGTAGCACCTGGTTGGCAATCTTGCATGCAATATCATTAATATTGTTCCATAATTTTTGTATTGTGTTGGGTCACCTTTCTATGTAATGGGCACAAATCTGGATCTCTTCCAATCAGTTGACCAAGTAGCTATCTTTCAAATTTCCTGGTTAGGATGAAGGAGGACTTCTAGTGCATGATCAGTTTGTTGTTAGTCTTATTTTGGGGTAATGCCTCAGTGCTATTTGGAGTTTCTTCACAGTCATTCGTTTTTGATCATATACCATCTCTTGAAATGAATGAGTGTGGACTTTTTTTTTTTGATGGAGGGCAAGGGGTGATATGATGATTCTGTGTATTCTTTATTATTTTTAATCATTGTATTGGGGAGTTCAAGCAACTATCACAATCCATACATACACCTATTGTCAAGCATATCTGTACATTTGTTGCCATCATCATTCTCAAAACTAAATCCTTTTAACTAAATCCCTTGGTATCATCTTTTCATTTCTGCCTTCCTTCTCATGAACCTTTGATAATTTCTAAATTATTATTATTTTGTCATATCTTACATGGTCCAATGTCTCCCTTCACCCACTTTTCTATTGTCTGTCACACAGGGAGGGGATTATATGTAGATCCTTGTAATTGGTTCTCCCTTTCTACCCCACCTTCCCTCTACCTTCCTGATATTACTGCTCTCACCACTGATCCTGAGGGGCCATCTGTCCTGGACTGCCTGTGTTTCCAGCTCTCATCTGCACCAGTGTACATGTTCTAGTCTAGCTGGATTTGTAAAGTACAAGTGGGATCACGATAGTGGTGTGGTGAAGAAGGAAGTATTTAAGAACGAGAGGAACGTTGTATGTTTCATCACTGCTACACTGTGTGGTCTCCTCCCCACAGCCATTCTGTACAGGCATGTCCAGTTGCCTACAGATAGACTTTGGGTCCCCTCTCTACACTCCTCCTGATTCACAATGATATGGGTGTTTTTTTTGTTCTTTGATGTCTGACACCTGATCCCATAGACGCCTCATGATCACACAGGCTGGGGTGCTTCTTCCATGTGGGTTTTGTTGCTTCTCAGCTAGATGGCCACTTGTTTATCTTCAAACCTTTAAGACCCCAGATGCTCTATCTTTTAATAGCTGGGCACCATCAGCTTCCTTTACCACATTTGCTATGCACTTGCTTTGTTTTCAGTGATTTGTCTGGAAGGTGAGCATCATGGAATGCAGGTTTAATAAAACAAAATGTTCATGCATTGAGGGTGTACTTGAATAATACTAAATCTATAAATATATGCACATTGACCTACTACTCCATTATCATATATAAATATATTTACATGTGTACTGCCTGTATTTAGACACCTATAAATGCCCTATGCTTTCTAGTTCTCTCCTCTATTTCCTTTTATTTTTTTCTTGTCCCACCATCATGCTTAGCCTTCATTTGGGTTTCAGTAATTCCTCTCAATTACATTGCCCTTTATCAAGTCCTACCAAGTCTTTTACACCCTCCTCACCACCAATTTTGCATCACTTGTTATTCTCTTATCCCAGATTGATTAAAACCACTTCTATTCCCCTACTTTCCACTCTCCCATGCCTCTCCCGGAACCATCTGTCCTATTGTTTTCTCCTCCAGATTGTTTATTCCACCTATCTTATTTATATAGACCTGCAGAGATCATAATATGCAAAAAAACCAAAAACAAAGACAGAGCAAAACAAAGCAACAGAAGAAAACAACAACAAAAGCAATGCCCCAAAGGACAAAAGCCTATAAATATTTTAAGGTCTGTTTGCTGACCTTTAGGGGTGTTTTCTGATGGGGTGCCATGCCCTGGCCCTAAAGTCTATTTTTGGTATTCCCTTAGTACTTCTTCATGCTCTTAGTGTTTTGCCGCAATGTAATGGGTCCTATCCGGTGCAATTCCCACACTATATCTCCAGTGTTGTCTCCTAGAGGACTCTGGATCACTGAGGGGTGTCGTGTCTCATGGTGGGGCCAGCCATATGGTCTTCTTTGTTCTTTAGCTGTGCTGAGCAGGGCTATCATCCTCAAAGCTTGGTGGGCCAGGATGTGCTCCACTATCTCTTCTTTCCCCTTCATTTGCTTCCATGTGCTCTGATCAGACTTGTCCCTCTCCCTGAGCTGTAGCTTCAGTGCTGTTCTCTGAAGTAAATTCTACTGGAGGGAGGGACAGCTGTCCATGTAGTTGGGATTGGGGCCAACCCAGACTCTGTGTATTCTTTTGGTGCTTACTGCATCATTCAATTTTGTGCCATATTAATTGTTTTTTTTTTCAACATTACCACTTGAGGAATTTTTTTTCCTTTGGTTCTTTGAATTTAAGATCTATAGAGCATGTTCTTCATTTTTGTTTTTTTAATCTTAGATCTTTGTACATTTCATTATAATGCTTTACTTTGTCTTCAGGAACTTCCCTTTGAAATTTTCTATTCATCGCTTTTATTTCATAATTCTTTACATTTACCTTAGCAACTCTATGATTAAGAACAAGTTTCAGAGTCTCTTCTAAAATTCACCATATCTTTTTTCCCCTCCTATCTTTTTAATGGTCTCTTGATGTCTTTATATATGATGTTCCTGATGTCCTGCCACAACTCATCAGGTCTCTGTCATTAATGTTCATTGAGTCTAATATAAATCTGAGATGTTCTGAGAATTCAGACTGGATGCACTCAAGGACCTATTTTGACTCTCATATACTTGTTTTGATTTTCTTCATCTTCAGTCTCAACTTACATGTGAGCAATTGATGATCTGTTCAATAGTAACCCCAGGTTTGGTTTTAGCTTCTGATTTTGATGTTCTCCATCATCTCTTCTCACAAATAAAGTCAATTTTATTTCTGTTGTTTCCATTTGGAGAAGTTCATGTATATAGTTGCCTTTTGTACAGTTGAAAAAAGGTATTTGTGATGTGAATAAATCATTGATCTTGAGAAATTCTATAATGTGACCTCTATTGTCATTTCTACCACCATGATAATATTTTTCAACTACTATTCCACCCTCTTTGCTACAAAATTTTGCCTTCCAATAATTATCAATGCATCTTGATTGCATGTTTAATCAAGTTCACATTGAAGGCATTGATAGAATTCTTCAGTTTTCCCATTAACTTTAGTATTTCATGCATAAATTTGAATAATAACTATATTGATTGGAATTCCTTGGATTTGGGTGGCTATTACGCTCTCACAGACAGCACTGTACTTCAAGATAGATCTTGAAATGCTCTTTTTATAGTGAACTCCACAGAGTTTCTCTTGACTCTCTCATGCCTGACATAGTAAACCATATGATTTCCTGATTCAAAATGGCTGTTACCAGTTCATATCAGCTCATTAATGCCTACGATATTGATCTTTATGTGTTCATTTAATTTTTGATGACTTTCAATTTTCCTAGATTCATACTTCATGCATTTCAACTCCAACGATCAGTAAATATTTGTGATTGTTTCTCTCATTTTGAGTCATGCCCCCTCAGCAAATGAAGGAAGCTCACCCTTGAAAACTTTACTTCATTCACATAACTATGGCTGACTCTTCTTTGAGAAGACACTGCTGCCTCGATCATATTTGAGTGCCTTCTGATCCAAGGGATGCATCATTTGGCACCATTGCTGACAATGTTGTGCTTCTTTGTATGAGGTTTTTAGTATATGGCAATTTTCCTCTGGTGTCACAGATATTTTGTGGCTAATTACTCAGAAGTTGATAGCCGATTTCTTCTTCATCCTCTTTTCTTAATCTGTAAGCTATGCTAAAACCAGCTCACTTTGGGTGATCCTCCTGGTATTTCAATACCAGTGACATAGCTTCCAGCATCACGGCAACACAGAAGTTACCACAGTCTGACAAATTGACAGACAAGTGGCCGAGCCTCAGCTTAGAGAACATCAAACTCAAACCCTAACTGTGTCAGTCTAGTAAAACCCTTAGCACTAGCATCTACCCCTGGAAAAATCCATGGCTCTATCCACTAGTGATTGAGAAGTAACTGAGTTAAAGAAAAATATAAGGTGATAATAACTCCGTGAATTCCTTCAATGACTTTTACATAACCTTCTACATCAAGATGAGATTTCTTGGCATTTCATGCTTGTCTTTTGGTAACTTGAACCCTGGACCCACTAGTTCTATATATTTGGATTCCTGGCCTTCAGCTCCTCCAAAATCATACTCAGTCTCTTTAATGCCTGACTTCCCTCTGTGACCATGGTTTGGTATAAAATGCTATGCATGACATGAGATTTCTTGTCTGCCTATTTTATACCCATCCTCCTTCAGGACTTAATGTGGTCCTTTCACCGGGAAGCCACCAAGATGCTCTTTTCTCTTCTCAAGATGAGTTTACTTGACTGTTCCAAGAACACTTTTTGCAAACCTCTATTGGCATTTATCACTGCTGTGTGAGCACTATCTGGGCAAAGAAGGTGCTAAATTTTCACTTGCCTAAACTCCAGGCCATGTCTTAGTGATAATTTTGTATCCAGAACCTATCATAATACTGGATTTGGTGGAATATCTCTACATGATTAGTGAATGAATAAAAAGGTCTGAAGAACTTTGCCTTTAGTTTGATTAGCAGAAAAAGAATATAGACTAGACCTTACTCTTACTGTGACTCTCCATTTCTTTGGTTGCTAACGGGTGTATATATTTTCATGGTTTTGATCATTTGTGCTTCCACGTCCCTATTCAAATATTTTGCTTTCTCCTATTGGACTTTCTATTCTTTTTTGGGGGGGAGGGAGGCAGGCGGAGGCTTGTAGAATTTCTTTTTATAGCCTTTTGATAATGATAACGCTTGCAATCTCTTCTTCTACTTGAGACTTGCCTTTTAAGCTTTTTTAAATTAACAATTTTATTGGTACAAGAATCCGCATATCATATAATTCAATAGTTCCATGATATCAATAAGAGTCGAACAATCACCACAGTCAATTTGAGAACATTTTCTTCTTTCTTGTACCAATTGTTATTAGTACCCCATTTACCCCAGTCTCCCCTGTCAAGAAATCATTAATCCAATTACTGTCTATAGATTTACTTATCCTAGATTTCACATGCAGAAAAGCAAACAAAAACAGAAAAAAACAATAACAAAGAAAAATGGGAAAACCTAAATTCAAAATAATATAGAAGAATTTTAAAAACTGGAATGAATTTTAAATGGTTCAAAGGGGAGATCAAATGATAAAATATTATGTTTTAACTTAACCACACTGACAGAATAGACTTTATAATGCTCTCTGATAACAAGGATATTCACATCTCTTGATTGTGGGCAGAAAGGGTTGATCCCCCAGAAGTTTCATCTCTGAGTGGGCTTTGCCCATGGGTTTGGGGCTTCTATTGTCATTCTTTACCTTCTGCAATGTGTAAGCTCAGATGTCATTCCCCACTTTGGCTTTGGATTGTATTATCTACAATCTGTGGGTCACATAGGTTGGTGTGCTGCTTCTGTGTGGATTCAGCTAAGACCTACTTAGATGGCTGCTTGTTTGAAGCCTTTTAACTTTGTTGCTGGATACTTTTGTGGTATTTAAGCTTTTGATTTTTATGTAATCTAATAAATCAATCACCTTGATAAATCTTGTTAGCAAAACCATTCCTTCCTCTGGGATCACAGAGATTGTCTCATTTAAAATGGGTTTAGAGTTCTTCTTTTCACAATTTATTCTTCAAGCCTCCTGAGCTTTGTGTTTGTATATAGGTAAGGCTTAGAGATTCATTTTCCCCCCATGGACAATAAATTGAACTAGTACAGCTTTCTAAATCCCTTTCCCATTGATTTATAATAGAATTTCTGTCATAAACCATCTTCTCTGCATTCTCTGTTCTTTCCCATTAGGCACTCTGGCTATGATTGCATCCATACCTTACTTTCTTTATTATGATAGCTTTTAATAATTAGCAACATAAAATGTCCCATCTACCTAGTACCTGATTACAAATGATCTGAATAATTCATAATCTTTTATTTTTCATATGAATATTATAGTTATATTTTTTATGAAGCCAAACTTTGCTGGCAAGTTTTCAGTTTTTTCTTCTTTTACAGTCCTTATGTTTTACTGTTGTTTCTCATTGGAAAAGGCTTCTTACTGTCCTTGCTGAGTGTATCAGTCCAGGTAGACTAGAGGAAAAAATTTCATGGACACGCATATGGATATAAGGAAAGGATTTATATACAAAAGGAATGGAACACTGAGAAAGCATCCCAACCCAGTCCAGTTCAAAGTCCTAAGTCCGATATTAGCCCATATGCCCGATACCAGTCTATAATGTCTCCTTCCGACTCACGAAGTCACTGGTCAGTGGGTGCAGAATCCTGGCACTGGCAGGGGTCTCCACATGGCTCTTCGCTTCCAGGGCTCTGCATCCATCAATACCATCCAGTGCTGGTGGCAGAAACAACTCATCACTGGAAGGGGTCCCCACGTGGCCTCTCCAGCTTCAGAGGTCTGGCTCCATCAGATCAAAACCGTGTGGCTTCTGCTCTGGCTTCTTGGATGCTACCATCTTGTCTTGTCCGTGATTAATCGTCTCTGAGACTGACTCCCAACAACTGAGGAGATAGATTCTCATCATCACCAGGGAAATATTGCGAGATTTCCCAGAAGTATCAGGAGAAAGCCATGCCCATACAGAGGCCTCATTGGCTACTCAATGGCTGTCTCCAGATTAACAGGCTAGACTCCACTCCTACATCTCAATCACGAAATTAACATAAGCACATGACTGCCACCCTGAGACTTTCAATGCAGTATTAAATACTAAAATGAAGGCTTTCAAAGCACAGTGCATCCTTACTTTATTACTGACGTAAGTGGTTTAATTGTTTTCTATATACATATGGTTTCATAATAAAGAATTCAACCCCATTTGTGATTTTGGACACACAGGTTTCATACCCCACCATTGTCCCTGATTTTTCTGCCCTTAGCTGGGAAAAGCCAACCCAAGGGTGCTCTCTGACATTGACAGAAGATGCAAATTCTCTAAGGCATTGCCCACACTTACAAGAGCCCTCACCCTCTCTAAGAAGTCCTAAACAGAGATGATTCAAAATGGCACGAACCAGGAGCTTCTTCACCCAGGTCTTGTGCCTGGGCAGGAAAAAAACAGAAACCTGGGACAGGCAGCTGGAGAATATACACATGGTCTCTCCATCATGGTGACTTTTGGCAATTGAACCTCTTACATAGTTGCTCTGGGATTGAAGAGCTAGCAGTCCCATAAGCAAGTTCTATGACCTTTTGAGACCTAGCTTTATAAATCAATTAATGTCCACTCTGCTGAAAGCCTGCCACAATTCCAAGAAGAAGAGTATAAACTTTGCTTCCTGATGGGAGAAGTGTCAAAGATTTTGATGTTATGCTTTTAAAGCAACCACAATTGTTTTGTGATATCAAGTTTGCCACCATTTATGAATGGAAGTCTCCTGAATTTTTTTTGTTACCTCATAATACTATCCAACCTTGAATATTCATTAAAGAGGTATCCAACTGCATGTACATAGAAGAATTCGTCATGATTTAGAAATGTAAATGGATAGCATCATTATATAGCTAAAAGGAATAGTTCAGATAACTTTTATGGAGAGGCTGAAATTAGAACTTGACTCACTATTAACCTCGATAAAAATAATATATGACTTGGGGAACAATTGCATTTAACCTTATGAAGTAAGATCAATGCAATTAAAATAAATATTCTCTTGAGGTGGCCATATGACTTGTGCTCACTCTTATTTAATGAGCTTGTGGTTGGGGTGCTTGAGAAAAGAAAAGCTCTCAAGGCAAATACTATTCTTTGGAAAAAAGCAATTGTAGTTTCCAGAACCAACGTATTTTACTGAAGATCAGAATGCAAATACCAGTCACAGGGTATTCTAGTTCTGAAAGCTAGGGGCTCAAAGAAAATGCTTAGAAAATGATGATGGCTACATACATACAAATGTGGTTGACGCAATGGATATATGTATGGATTATGATAAGAGCAGTATGAGTCCCCAATAGAATGATTTAAACAATTATGTGTAAGACAATTTTTTTGAAGGAAAAAAAAGAACTTTTCCTGTTCTAGGACACCGGAATTTGTATTGTAGCTACAGACAAAATATGTGTGTTTTCACTCTCTTCTTAAGCCAATGTATTTTATACTTACATTAAAATATTCATCACAGGGAAATCAATTTCATTTGTATAGTCTATGCGGATATTTGAAAATATATTGATTAAAAGTCTATTTTCTTTTTTGTTTGTTTGTTTTTTGGGGGGGCATCACTGCCTTCTCGTGGTGGGAGTAGGAGGTCCAGCCTTTGCTCCTGTGGAGCCACTGCTGGAATTGAACCTCCATCCCATAGAAGTCTATTTTCAAGCCAGCATCTGAGTCCCATTTACATGTTAGAAGAAAGAGCTGTTATTTAGAGTTTTAATAAAATCACAGTTAATTTGCAAAAATATTTTATTGAATTCAAGTGAACCGCTTAAACAGTGGAAACTTTAATAAACAATATAAGTTATTTTGAATTCTTAGTCTTCAAATGTAGGAAAGCTTCATCTATGAAATTGGAATTGGATTAGTGACCCACTTAATATTGGACTAGTTCAGGCAGAAACAAATAATTTGGGATTTATATCTTAACATGTAAGAGGAAATGGTAGCACAAAACTTGTCAAATCTTTATGATAATTTTTGCAGTTTCTTTTTAACCGACACCTGTTTCTATGATGCCTATTTCAGTCGAGTAGCTGGATTACTTTATCTGAGATACCTTTAGCTATGCAGGTAATATTGAATTATTTAAAGAAAAGACATATCTAAATCTTTAGAACCTTCAAAAAATCCATTTTAAATTTTAAATCTTGGGAAGCTAAGGAAGTTATCTGAAGTCAAAGTGGCCACCGCTGTAAACCCATTCCCCATCCATCGGTTTGTTGGACTTTGGGGGCCTTTAGGTTGCTGTGAGATGGAAAGCTATGCCCCTGGCGTGTCAAATACCATCACTGCTGGCGGACAGGTTTCAGTAAGTTCCAGACTAAGGCAGTGTAGGATAAAAGACTGGCTTATCTACCCCCCAAAATTAGCGAGTGAAAACCTTACATATCACGAGGCAGATCTGACAGGTTGCTGGAAGATGAGTCCTCTGGATTGGAAGTGACTCAAAACACACAGCGCTGCCACAGTGGACGGGAGCTGATGGGTGACGGTGGCGGTGGCACAGGACTGGCCTCCGTTTGTTCCATGGTCTGTACGGCTTCCAGGAGCGGCAGCATGTTTGATGGCCACTCACACTAACAAAGCAACAGGTAAAAGGAGGAAAAAGGAGCATGCCAACGCTGGCGGGGAAGTGATTGTGCATCTCCCTGGAGCACGACATCGTGCTACAGTAGGGTCCATGACAAGCACTCAGACTGCGGACTGAGATGGATGGACAGCGTGGCTCTAGCGATGAACGCCCACAGAACATGCGGAGGGTGCAGGACCCTGCAGCGTCTCTTTCCGCTGTGTTCAGGGTCACTAGCAGTTGGCCCTAACTTAACAACTCCACCAAGAGCAACATATAAAAATATAAATTAAAAGTAAAAAATGTATACAACAAAGAGGTTGTAATTTTATACATATCATAAGGAATATTTCATCTATTAAAGTTTCATTGACTCTTAATTAAATTTAATTGGATTCCATCAACACAGAGAAGCTGTCAAAAAAAAAAAAGAAAAGAAAAATAGAGCAGCCTCACCAGCACTTCCAGAGCCACAAACATGTGGGATTTGTTTGCCGCTCCCCACGCCAGCGCCTGTGGAAGACATTTCTAATTCATGATTCTTTCCTGCCAAGCCCCAGGAACAGTATCCCAATACAGAGATCCACATAGCTTCGGTCTATTGTTTGACATTGGCTTTTAAGTGAAATCGACTTGCCTTGGAAGAGACGGTCACAACAATCCAAACTGAAAATGAGTCACAGTCATAACTGATCTGGTTTTATCCTTAGGATTATACCAACTAAGACTCCTGGGACAATATTGTGCCAATATTCAGTTGGGACTACTAAAAATCCTCCTCAGATACATGAAGGCAATATGGCGTGGAAATGAGCAGCTGGGTAATTGGCATTCTAAGCAATATAATATCCAGTCCAGTATTCACCTGGGTGCTATAAAACAACATGAATTCACTCAACTACTAACCTAGAGGGTGGTAAGGGGGACCCCCCAATATTGCCATGGAAGAAAGCCCTGAGATCTACCTCTGCAAAGATCACAGCCAAGAACACCTCAAGGAGCAGTTTTACTCTGTAGCTTAAGGCATTGCAATGAGTTCTAATTGACTTGATGCTACCAATCCATGTTGTTCTTGGCACAGCTGAGAGACAAAGAGAGATTGGATGCTAGTGAGAGGGCAAAGATTTACTTTTGTTGGTCAAGCATGGAGTAAGCCAGGACTAGTATCATCAAGGCAAACTCCTAAAAAAAGGAACTTACAGTTTAATACATGTACACCAAGAACCAAATGCAGAGATTGTGAATACTTAACATATGAGGGGATACCCCTTTCCACCCCCACCCCCACCCTCAGAAAGAAAGAAACTCAGAAAATGCTCTGAAAATGTTCTGCTGGGAAGAGCTTTTGAAGTACACATTTTTTTCCCACTTGGCAAGCATCAAATAGCTCATTCCAAGTTAGTGCACCCAGTGGCATCACTGGGAAGATTCTCTCTGTTCACAGTGAATTTTTTCATCAAAGCAGTTTTGCTCAAACTTCATTTTTTTTGTGGTAGCTGATTTAAGAGAACAGCATGAAGCTGTGAAATTTTGTTTTCTGCTTGGAAATATTGCTGCAGAAACTGTTGTGATGTTGTCCATAGCTTAGAAGGACAGCACTATGGGAAAACTCAAGTATACAAGTGGTTTTCTCATTTCAAAAAAGGTGAAATGTCTATTGGTGACAAACCTCATTCTGGATTTCCATCAACTTCCTGAATGTATGAAAATATTGACTTATAGTACATTTGGAGTTCTTTTCACCAGGTCAGATTGTTAATCAAGCTTTCTATTTAGAAGTTCTGAAAAGTTTGTGCAACAAAATAGGCCTGATTTATGAGAGACAGTCCTGGTGAGGGCTGGTTTTGCCACCACAACAATGCACCTGCACACCTGATCACAAAGCTATCTCAATGTGTCAGTTTGGGGCAAAAAAATCCCACCATGCTCCTCTTACCCCATGCCCCTTACTCACCTGACCTTACTTCTTGAACTTTCTTTTGGTTTCTTCTAATATAGAGGGACATGAAAAGATAGCACCTTGATAACATAGAAGAGGTAAAGAAAGGAGGTATCTGTATGAGTTTGAAAATTGTTTCCAAGCATGGAATTGAAGTCTTGACAAATGTATTAAGTGTAATTGAGACGACTTTGAGGGTGATAAGTTTGTTTTGTAAAAAAATTTAAATATTCTCTTCAAAAAAATTTGATGGGGGGAGGTATCCCCTCATATTTCATTGGAAGGGCGTGGTTCTCACTTTCAGTGAGAAATTGGTTCAGTGATGTCTTCCTAAGTTTTGGTTTCTTGAACACAGTACTTTCATTTCAAGGTGACCTGAAGTTTGTGATTGCTATTTCTGCATGTTTGTTGGACCAGGTGTGTTCACAACTCATACTTGCTTATAGTGATTGGTTACTTTCTCAAGAGGAAACTGGCTCAAAGACAGTTTGTTAGTCCAGGTAGGCTAGAGAAACAAATGCATAGACATGTATATGGATATAAGGAAAGGGTTTATAAATAAGAGGAATGGGACATTGAGAAAGCATCCAATCCAGTCCAGTTCAAAGTCATAAGTCCAATAATAGCCCATATGCCTGATACCAGTCTATAATGTCTCCTTCCAACTCACGAAGTCACAGGCCAATGGGTGCAGTGTCCCGGCACCAGCAGGGGTCCCCTCATGGCTCCTCGCTTCCAGGGCTCAGGGTCCATCAACAGCATCCAGTGATGGTAGAAGCAATTCAGTGCTGGCGGGGTCTCCACGTGTCTTCTTCAGCTTCTGAGGTCTGGTTCCATCAGAATAAAGCTGTGTGGCTTCTCCTCCAGGTTCTTCAGCTCCTCAGACGTTGCCATCTTGTCTTGTCCATAATTCGCTGTCTCTGAGACTAACTCCCAACAACTGGGGGAGATAGCTTCTCATCTCCACCAGGAAAATACTGCGATATTTCCCAGAAGTATCAGGAGAAAGCCATGCCCATACGGAGGTCTCATTGGCTACTCAATGGCTATCTCTAGATTAACAGACTAGACTCCACACCTACATCTCAATAATGAAATTAGCCTAAACACATGACTGCCACAGACAGATTATTAGAAAGGAAATTACAAATCAATGAGCAATAGCTGAGGTTTATGTCTCAACATTCTGTGAAAACATCTCATACCTTCATAGAAATCTAGGGTATAAAAGAGACTCCAGTCTCAAATGTAATTAAAGAAGGACATTTATTAAGTCTTAAAGGAGACAAGAACAACACAGAGACATAGGTCAGCAGAATAAGGGAGGCCATTAGCATTGGGTCACAGTTTAAAAGACAAGGAATAAAGGCAACTGTCATAAATTCATGACGGGTGGCAGATCAACACATCACAGTTACAGGTGGGGCCAGAGAAGCAGGAACAAGACCCTGGTTGGGATGTATATGTTGTTAGATAGAAGACTTTACAAGATAGCCCCAAGGCCTTCTGACCCACAGAGATTGTGAGTGATAGACAGGACTCGTGACTCTGTGTCATGTCAGTACACTCTCAGTACACTCTCCATTAGACAAGTCCTCAAGAAACTGCTGCTCCTGAGACTGAGTGGAGGTCATCTGCTTTCCAAGGCAAGCAAGGCAATTTTCCAGAAGGAAAGATGATCTACATCCTTAGTTAATGATCAGAAAGAATTCAACGGAAGTTTACTCTATGCAGGGATTTGGGATATGGATTTAGGGCTGTCATTGTTATCCTTAGCCTTATACAAACTGGAGTGCTCAGTATTTGAACTCTAATACAAGAGTAGAGTCTTTGGCCAAGCTGTAGAATTTAACATTACTCAGGGCTCAGGAGGTTTGATGGCAGTGGTTTGTTGGTTTCGTTTCAAATAGAGACCATAGGCATGTACTCAATGCCCATCTGTAGACAATTGGACATCCCCTTACAGAGGGATTACAGGGAAGAGAGGAGCCTGGCAGGGTGCAGTGTAGCACCAAGGAAACATACAACTTTCCTCGACCTCTTTGGTGCTTCCTTCCCTCCACTATCATGACCTCAATTCTACATTACAAAACAGATTAGACCGAAGCATGCACACTGCTACAGATAAGAACCTGCAATACAGGGAATACAGGATAGATAAACCCCTCAGGGCCAACAAGGAGAGTAGAGATACCTGGAGAATCAGGGGAGGGTAAGGGTGGAGGGGAGAAAAGGGGAATCAATCACAGGGTCAACTAGAACCCCCTCCCAGGGGGACGAGTAATGGAAAAGGGGGTGAAGGGCAACAGAGAACGATATAAGATATGGAAAAAATACTCTATAACTTATCAAGGGTTTGGGAAAGAGGGTGGGTAAGGGAGGGAGGGGGAAGAAATGGGAGCTGATAGCAGGGGCTCATTGGGAAGGGAATGCTTTGAAAATGATGATGGCGGCATATGTGCAAATGTGCGTGACACACAGGATGGATGTAAGGATTGTGACAGAAGATGTAAGAACTCCCAATAAAGTATTTTTTTTAAGTAAGAGCAAAAGAGACCATCTGTCTAGGTCATTAAAAGGATGCTAAATATATGCTGTTAGGCTGGATAATCTGGGAGCAGCTAAATACAAATATGTGCTTTTTCATTGTTAAATATTCCTCCATGGACAGTGTTGTTTGATGAGAAAACTCCTCACCCAGATAATTGTTTAAAGAAAAGGGATGGGAGGGGGCAAAGAATACCCCCCCCAAAAAAAGATTTGCAAGCTTCTCTCTCTGATAAACTTTTAAGTGGAAAATGTAAGTGTGAAACTGGATCTAAAAGTTTGTTTTAACAGGTGTCTTATTAGGATTTTTTAAGATTTAGCCAACAGAGGGTGTTACTATATTGATAAAGTATCCTGTAAATAAACAAGAAAATCGTAGATGTGTATGAAGAAACAATTGTTGAATAAATGGTAATCAGATTCCAGAAGTTGACGTGGAAGATTTAGAAGAAACCAACTGGAGTCACCCAATGACTTAGGAAGATGAAAAAAAAGCTGGTGTAGACTATGGGAATGACTATGGGAACGAAAGGTGACAATAATTCCCCTAATTTGTGTTTGCTTTAAAAAAATAATCTTTTAAAAAAAATACTTTTGTTGGGGATTCTTACTTCTCTTATCACAATCCATACATTCCTCCAATGTGGCAAGCACAACTCCACCTATGCTGCCATCATCACATTCATTTTTTTTATAAATCATTTTATTGGGGGCTCATACAATTCCCATCATGATTCATTCTTACATCAATTGAATGCAGACCACATTTACACACTTGTTGCCATCATCATTCTCCACTTAAGTCCCAAGTCCCAAGTACCAGGTCCCCATATATCCCCTCCTTTTCCACTCCCCCCCCTCCCCCATGAACCCTTAATAGTTTACAAACTATTATTACTTTTTCATATTGTTCACTGTCCAATGTGTCCCTTCACTCACTTCCCTGTCGTCCGTACCCCTGAGAGGAGGTTATATGTAGATCCCTAAAATTGGTTCCCCCTTTCGATTCCACCATCCTCCACCCTCCCAGAATCACCACTCCCACCACTAGTCCTGAGGCAACATGTATCCTAAATTCCTCATATTTCCGACGTCAGTGTACATCCCCTGATCTAGTTGAATTTGTCAGGTAGAATTCGGATCATGATAGTGAGTGGGAAGAAGCACTAGAGAACTAGAGGAAAGTTGCATATTTCATTGTTACTACACTGTACCTTGACTGGATCATCTCCTTCCTGCAACCCCTCTGTAAGGGAATGTCGCTTCACCTATGAAAAAAATAATCTTAATATAAGATAATGTAGGTGAATATTGCAAATAGGAGTGGTTTTCTGAAGAAATGGTATATTTCTCACTTACTGTAGTCTACATTTTACATTTGTAAGATCTGAGGCATGATTAAAAAATGGAGACCTATTGATCATATGTCTAAATATTTAAATGCTATATAAATCCATCTAATAACTGTTGCATAAAATGTATCTTCTTTAGCATACATAAAATGCAAATAAAATACATGAATAAAATCTATGGTTTTTATATAACTAAAAATTGGTAATGTTAAGAACATCTGAATATAATTATTGAATAGTCTGATTCTTTTTTGTAGAAACATGAAATTTTGAAAAATAAAATTTTGAAAAAGGAAGAAAAAAATGGAGACCATGGGACCTCTTTCTCAAGGTTGTTATAAGGAGTAGTAGAGAATATTACCCAGTACATTACCTTAAAACAGTTGCTTAAGAAATGCCAGCTTTCTTCCAAATTCGACCTTGAAAATTGGTAAAAGCACATGAAAATGGTCCTTGAGCCGAGCATCCGAAGTGGTTAAAAGGATGGGAAAGTAAAATCAGGAAGACAGTAATCAGAATTATTTGTAGCAAGTAAGTGAAAAATCAGGAATTCCTACTCAACACAAGATATAATTATCTGTGACTAGAAAGCAGAGCAATATTGTCTACAGTGTGTAGATAAATGGGCTGGAACCTGTTATTCGCCACAGGGGGTACATTAGCTGTCTTGCTTTTAAAGCTCTGACCTGAATTCTACCCTTAAAGTACAGCCTTCCAACTCATCCAAAGCAGATCACCAAGGGAATGAAGCCTGTAGAGGCAGGGTGGGGAAACGGCCCACTCTGAAGCAGCGAACACCACAGGCTGACCAAAGACAAGCATTTCCAGCCACCAAACACCGTCCCTGTTGCTGCGATTGTTGTTAGGCGTCATCATGTCTGGTTAGACCCAGTGTGACCTTCTGCACAATAGAAAGAAACACTCATCACTGTTCCTATGTTTGAGGCCTCCACTGTAGCCACGGGGTGCCAGCTCAGCTCCTAGAGGGCCTTCCTCGCCTTCACTGCCAAGCCTGATGTCCTCTTCCAGGGACTAGTCTCTCCTGACAAGATAGCCAGAGTATGTAAGATGAAGTTTCTCCATCCTTGCCTCTAAAGAGCAGGTACTCTGACCTGACTTCTTCCAAGACAGATGGATTTGTCTTTTGAGCAGTCCATGGCACTTTCAAAATCCTTCTCTAGTAGCACAATTCAAATACATCTATTCTCCTGTGGTCTTGTATATTCAATGTCCAACTTCCACATGCTTCTAAGGTGATTAAAAACACATGACTTGGCCAGGGTTTTCAAAAATAGCATCCTTACTTTTCAATACTCTAAAGAGATCTTGTGTAGCAGACTTGCCTATCATTTTAGAATAAATTCATTCATGTGTGCTCAATGTGGCCCCAGAATCGTGCAATAAACATTTAAAGGATTCCCTCTCCCCTCCTTGCTTGAGAGACCAAGATGGAGACTCTCTAGGAATGCTCCTGTCCCCACAGGGCGGAGAGCAGCCCTGCTGGTGTCGTAGTTACTCCATCCACATGGTCAGCAGATCGAAAACTCCAGAAGTCCTAAGGGGGAAAGACTGGGTTTTCTACTCCCATACACAGTCGCCGTTTGGGAAACTAGACAGCAATTCATTTGGTCGCATTGATCTGGTGGATAACAAGCTCTGGTGGCAAAGCGGTTTACACATGGGGCTACTACCTCAAGGTCAGCTCCTTCCTAGAAGGAAGTAGGGCTTTTTTCTCCCATAAAAAGATAACAGTCAGGGCTGAGCCCCGATGACACAGTGGTTGTGTGCGGGACTGCGGCCCACAGGGTTGGCGGTTCAAATCCAGCAGCTGTTCTCCAGGAGCAAGGCTGGGCCTCCCACTCCTACCAGAGGGCAGGGATGCCTCCCCCCTCCCCACAAGCTAGCAGCCTTGGAAACCCACAGGGTGGTTCTGCCTGGCTCTAGGATTGCTCTGAGTTAGCATCAATTGGATGGCAGTGCATTGGGGTTGTGTTTTATTTTTGTTGTTGTTTTTATCAGGGGATCTGTTTTCTTGGCAGCATACAAGTCAAAAATACCATATATCCTCAAGTATAAGCTGACCTGAATAGCAACCGAGTCATCTACTTTTACCACAAAAACTGCATAAAAATGTGCTGAAAAACTCAACTTAGATATGAGTATATATGGTATTTGCTATTTGTTTTTATGGTGACCTTTGTTCCTGGCATCGCTCTGAAGGAGTTACCAAGGCCAAATGAACCATAACAAGAGGGAAAATATCATTATGCCCACAAGTGGCTACGTGAATTTGTATCAAAAAATTAAACTCCACATCTGGGCCTTCAGGGTTTTTGCAGGGAAGGGCTTGCTACACAGGGCTGTTGGGGATTGATTGGCCATTTGTTAGCAAACAGATTACACAAAGGGAATAAGTGGCAGGCAGGCAAATTACAGAATTGGACAGGGGGGAGTGTTAATGGTTATAAGCATGGGAGGGAGGGGACTGTGTTTCATATTCCTGAGACTCTTTGTATCCCGTGGGACCTGCCTCTGCCTCACTTGGGGGCAAATAATTGGCTACACTTTAAAACCATCATGTATGATTTGCTTTTTATGTACATTAATAAAATAGAAACATGAGCCACATCAAAATATTAATGTTACAGGTAGGAACCCGAAACATGGGGAACTGAGAACAGATGATCCCTTTAGGACCAGTGGTGAGAGGGGCAATACCATAAGGGTGGAGGGAAGGTGGAGTAGAAAGGGGGAACTGATTACAAGGCTCTACATATAACCTCCTCCCCAGGGTACATGCAACAGGAAAGTGGGTAAAGGGAGACATCAGACAGTGTATGATATGACAAAATAATAATAATTTATAAATTTTCAAGGGCTCATGAGAGATGGGGTGGGAGGGAGGGAAATAAGAGAAACTAATATCAAAGGCTTAGGAAGAAAGCAAATGTTTTGAGAATGATGAGGGTAGCAAATGTACAAATGTGTTTTGCATATAGTAGATATATGTATTGATTGTGATAAGAGTTGCATGCGTCCCCAATAAAGTGATTAAAAATAAATCATATGTGCTGGTAACTCAAAGTTGGAAGAATGTCCTGACTTGTATAAGAGCAAAGAGGAGGGAGGGGGAAGAGGGGGGAAGACAAGGGAGTAGGGAGAATTGCTCTCCTTTAAGAGGCTTTCTTCTTCAGTGTCTTCGACATTATAATTGGGGTTCACCAGCTCCAGACCTGATTGTAAGCAAGAGAAAAACGGGACACTCCTCTGCACTCAGCATGCCACTTAAACAATTACTGACTCTTTTAATTTGATGCTCTCTCACCTTAGTTAAGAGACAATTCACACTATAATTTGGCAATTTGGACATTTAATTAGAACTTACCATCTTTAAAGGTTGAGTGCTATCAATCAAACTGTAACAGTGACAACCCAAGTTCCCATATAAATAGCCCAAAAAGGTTACTACCATAGACGGTTCACTGTAACCAGGCAGGTTTTTTGTTTTGTTTTGTTTTTTAAAGCAAACACTTATTAAGCACCTTTTCATTATGCATTGTGCAGCTCATGGGCTAATGGTAGAAATAGATAAGTGAGCTAGAGTTATAAGAGAGTATGTCCAAACTAATGTGGCAAACGCTTTGGTACCATTGAAACAGAAAGGACTCGGTCTCATGGGGGGGTTCAAGGAATGACTCCCGAAAGAGGGATCAGATGTTTAGTCCAGAGATGAAATGATTAGATGTGAACTAGAAAGATGAGGACTTTCAATGCACTGAGATCTTGTGTCAATGTAGAGAGACACATAAGAGGACTGGAAACATCTGGGAGAAAGGCACATAGACTATGAGGCTGGAGTGCTGAGATTATTGCAGGAGTGGCCAGAAACCAGGCAGAGATGTAGGCAAGGTTTAGCCCATCAAGAGACTTTTATGAAAAACCAAGTAATTGGAACCTCTGAAAGAAAAAGTGCATAAGAGATTATTGTACTCAGGCTGTTACAATAGGGAGAATAGTCTTTAATTGACTCAGTGATGAGTGAGAACATTGGAGGCTCAGTAAAACAAAGGACTCGTTGCAGAGGAAGGAACCTGGGGTCTCCTGGGAAATATGTGAAGTTGGGATGGTCCTTTGCAGGTAGTTTTTTTCTCCAAATACAGAAGGATAAAAACTAAATCCATGCCCCAATCCCAACTATGTGGACAGCCCTCCCCTACACCCCTGAAAGAATTCACTTCAGAGGACAACATTGAAGCTACAGCTCAGGAAGAGGGACAAGTCTAATCAGAGCACACAGGAGCAAATGAAGGGGGGAGAGAGAGTGGAGCACATCCTGGCCCACCAAGTCTTAAGGATGATATCCCTGCTCAGAGCAGCCAATGCACAAAGAGGATCATATGGCCAACCCCACTGTGAGACTCGATATCCCTCACTGACCCATAGCCCTACAGGGAACAACACTAGAGGCACAGTGCAAGAATGGCGGTTTATCTGACCCTACCACACTGAGGAGAAACACTAAGGGCGTGTAACAGAACAGCATGGAGAAAAGAGCAAGGAAGTCCTGAGGGAGTACCAAAAATAGATTTTGGTGTGGCAAAATCTAAAAAAATAAGGGCGTAGCACCCCATCAGTGTCTATTGAAAAACACTTTTAAAGGTCAACGAACAGATCTCTAACGATTTATAAGCTTTTCTTTTTCATGTCATTGGTTTTGTTGTTGTCGTTTTCTTTTCTTCTGTTGCTTTGTTTTGGTTTGTCTTTTTTTGCATATTATTATCTCTGCATATCTATCTAGATAAGATGGGCAGGATAAAAATCTGGAGGAGAAAGCAACTGTACCATGGTTGTGAGGGAAGATGGGGAGGTAGGGCAAAGGAAGTGGTGTCAACAAGCCCAGGGGCAAGAGAACAACAGGTGATCTAAAATCAATGGTGAGGAAAGTGTGGGAGGCTCGATAGGGCTTGAGCAGGGTTGTGACTAGCCTTGCTATCATGCAGAATGCATTGGAAAGTGGGTTGTTACAGAGGCGCTTACCTTAAAATGGAATGCTTTGTAATTTGCTGTCCCTTTTGATCTATTTTCAATTCACTCTAGTTTTTAATATGTTTCTTTTTCATTTTCTATTGAGATTTTTCTGTTTTCTGTTTCAATATATTTTTCTGTATTTGAAAACTAAAATCTATAAAAATCTATATAAATCCAGAAATCCATAAAGACAGTACCTGGATTAGTGATTCCTTGGGGGGATGGCAGGGGAGTTTAGGAGGAAATGGGGAGTCAATAACAGTAAGTACAAGAAAGAAGAAAATATTATAAAATTGACTGAGGTGGTGATCGTGCAACTCTTCTTAATGTGATTGAACTATTAAATTGAAAGTGTGAATTATATGCCAGTTAAACTGTTGAAAGGAAAGGGAGACACTGTATTCTCATTGTTCTTTTTCCTCGATGAAGTCCAACATTGTCAGAATTGATCCTGATCATTCCAAAGATAGAGCTCAAGGTACTCAATGTTTGTAAATAGGATGGAATTAGTCAGATGGTGTTCTATAAAAAACAGTGGTTCCAACCATCTTTCACTACTGGGCTTATCAGAATTTGTCTTTGGCTTTTCACATATGCTTATTACATTTTTCTTTCATATCATTTCTAGATTCTCTGGAGCCTAAGTTAGACATCAAGTCTTGATTTCATGGCTAGGTGGGTCTCTACCCCTTAGCTTGAATGTAGCTGAGAAAACAACCCTTAACAATACTTTGGTCCATTTTCAACACCGTACTTTGGTCCATTTTTGTGGAGAAACTTATCTTTCTGTTTTCTTACAGATTTTTAGATGGCCTAAACCATATTGGAAGTATCCTGAATAAACAGCCCTTCTTGGGGAAGTGAAAAATAGTTTTTCTTGGTGCAGAGGGGTGAGCACTGGGCTACTAACTACAGAGTTGGTGATTTCAACACACTAGCTCCTCCGAGGGAAAATATGAAGCTGCTTCCATATGTTAGTCTGGGTATACTAGAGAACCAAATCCGCAGATACTCATATGTGTATAAGAAAGAGCTGGATATATTAGTGAGTGAATATTGAGAAAACATCCCATTCCAGTCTAGATCAAGTCCATGAGTCCAATATTAGCCCATATATTTGATATAAAGTCTATAAAGTCCTCTTCAGACTCATGAAACACATGCAATGACACCAAATGCGGAAAGATCACAGATCAATGGGTGCAAAGTGTTATGGAATCCAGTGTTGGTAGAAGCATCTCAGCGCTGGCAGGGGTCTCCACGTGGCTCCTCTAATTCCTAAGGATGGGGGCTGTCAGTGTAGTATCACATCTTGTGAGTGGAGCCTCTCTCAGGGAGTGAGGAGAGAGAGAGAGAGAGAGAGAGAGAGAGAGAGAGAGAGAGAGACTCTCCCCCCTCTCAGGAGAAAATACAAGAATTCCCAGAATCCTCGGAAGAAGGCCATGCCTACATAGAGGCCTCATTGGCTATCACCCGATTGACAAACTGGGTTCCACTCCTTCACTCTTAATTCTCTCAAGTTCCAAATTGAGACCAGATTATGTAACTACCACATCCCACAAAGAGAGACAGTTTGGGAAGCCTATAAGGTCACTTGGAATTGCAATCAACTCAATGGCAATGGGTTTGGTTTGCTTTGGGCTATGGAAAGTTTTTGTAAACCCTGGGTTGCTGCAACAGTCTAGCTGTTCTCCCTACACTCCCTGTACTGACCAGGAGCTGTTCTTGTGATCCGGACTCCAATTCCTGCAGGTCAGTGGGACCAGCCAGAGCTGTTTTCAACTTATGCTTCTTTCAGCCCTGAGTTAGAGCACTCAATTTCCAACCATTCAAGCCACCAGTGACTCAATAACCATCTGGCCAGCAGTAACTGAAGTTTGCAAACCTTGGTCTCCAATGAGTTAGAGAGAAGAGTGATTCTACTTAATCCATTATCCCTAAAGTGAGAATCAATGGCTAAGATGAACATTGTACTATAGGATGGACTGGGGAAAAAAAACACTGCAAGCTACATGGTTATGGAATTGTGTTATCTGATAAACAAGCTCAGCTTAAATGTTTGATCTCAGAAAGAAGCATAAAAACTAATAAAACGAGAGACACTCTGGATGTTGTTGAGGTGTCCCAAGTAGTAATGCAACTAAGATAATATGCAGCTAAACAGGGTCTCCAAAATATATTTGGAGATGGAATGATCTCAAAACACGTCAATTACTATTTTGGTGGCTGGGGTGTGCTTTTAGGTTGAAAATCATAGAAAACTAAGGACCTGTTATACACACACACCATGGCTTTTTTAGAAGACAAATATCACATAAACAGGAAATTTGAATCTCGGAAACAAATGGCCTTAATGTAGTTTGTTTAAATTGTACTACTATTATAAATTTTGAAAATATTAAACTGAGACTTAATAATACCTTGGATTCATAGAGTCCTATCTTTATTCTTTAATACTGATAGGGTTTGTTCACTTCAGCCTGGAATAATTTTCAAAGTAATGGCTAAGATTTACCAATTAAATTTTTCTCTCCCAGTAAATTTTACGAGCATTTCCCCACACGATAATCTTTTGCAGTTATTCTCTATAAGACCCTCAAAAGGTTTGCAAACATTAATTAAATGTTGCAATACCCCAGCAAGGACGAAGACCATCATTAGGCCCAGGAGTCCTCTGCGTGCTGAGATGGTGGTTGGAATGACATTTGTTCTTGTCACTCAGAACCAGGACGTGGAGCTCTCAGCTGTGAGAGGGAAGATGTGCTGATTCTGCCAGAATTACAAATGACACTGACTGCTTCTGCGTGTGCTAACAAAGGAAAATGCAGTGGCTTTTTCTAGCACGTCATTACTGTCTTACACAGTCTGTCTTATACAGCATAGATTTATTCTATCTCTGATTCTGAATACTTGATCTGATTTTTATTAATGTTTTGAAATCCATTTAAACTACATGTTCTCTCCATCCCACCTAATTAATAAATCTCATATTCTAGGAAGATGGTTGTTAAAGGAGCTAACCAATTCAAAATGATAAATTATCGGGCAGAACACAGTTTGAAAGAGGCTCGCATCTACCTGCTTACCAATTTCACAATCTCCTGCTTTCCTTCTCGAGGTGCAGAGAGAAAGAACTTTAGCTGAAAGACAACAGGTCATGTGTACTTCCATACCTCTTTAATTGGTGGGTTCCTAGGAAGTAAAAGAAGAGTTGGGATAGTAGAAAAAAGAATTCAGGGCAGGAAAAACTCACTGCCATCAAGTCATTCCATCTCACAGTGACCCTGCAGGAGAGGGACAGGATAGAAATGCCCAGGTGGGTTTCAGAGCATGTAGAAATAGGAGTAAAAAACCTGTCTTTCTCTCACAGAGAGGCTAGGGATGGTTTCGAATGGCTGACCTGGCAGGATTTCTAATAGCTCCAGTTTGCCCTTGTTTGATTTTTCATGGTGCTTCTTTGGCACCATAAATTATTTATGGTATGGCAATGAGCTAAGCATGTGCCTGCTAATTGAAAGGTTGGGACTCATACCCCCCCCCCCCCCCCCCCCCCAGCGGCTCTCTGGGGAAAAGAATGGGTGATGTGGTTCTGAGAAGATGACAATCTGTGAAGAAGCCTTACTGAACAGGTCTGTTCTCTGCCATGGGGTCAGCTGTGAATAGGAATCAACCTGGAAACACCCCACAACTATAACGATGGCAGCAAATGTTCACAGTAGTGTTTAGACAGTTATTTATACACAGGTTGCTCGTAGGCTGTGAATTGCAGTATTAGCATCTGTGAATTTATTCTAGGTGTTTTGTGGGGCTTATAACAGTTGATCATATTGCTGCATATAAATGAATAAAAAATTTGCATACATGTAACTAATTTTTCCTTCTTCATATTTTAAGGCATGTCTGTGTATCTTGACTAACATATTGTATGGAAGACTGTTTTAATTTATAAGGACATGGCTAATGTTTTAAGCAACCTTGGTGTCAGAAACATTGTCAGAAATTGCATAATAGAAGTTTGCAAGACCAATGATTTATTCATCACAAATACCTCTCTTTAAAGACTATAAACAACAGCTCGACACATGGACCAGGCCAGATGGAATACACAGGATTAAAATTGACTACTTCTCTGGGAAAAGACAATGGGGATGCTCAATCTCATTAATCAAAACAAGGCCAAGGGCTGACTAAAGAACAGATCATCAATTGCTCAAAGGCAGGTTCAAGTTGAAACTGAAGAAAAGTAAAAGAAGTCCTTAAGAGGCAAAGTACAAATGTGAGTCCATCCCACCAGAATTTAGTGACCATCTCAAGATTTAACTCATTGAACAGCAACGACAGTGGAACAGATGAGCTGTGGAGTGCTGATGAGGACATCAGATACAAAGTAAACAAAAAAATTATTAAAAAGACAGAAATACAGACAGAAATATATATATATATATACATATATAATGTCAGAAGAGATTCTGAAATGTGGTCTTGAATGTGAAGTAGTTTAGGCAAATGAGAAAAAATAGTGAAATAAAAGCTGAATGGAAGATTTCAAAAGAGAGTTTGAGAAAACCAAGTAAAGTATTATAATGAAGTGTTCAAAGAGCTGACGCTAGAAAATCAAAAGGGAAGGATGCATTTAGCACATTTCAAGCTGAAAGAGCTATAGATTCAAGCCTATTGTAATATTGAAAGGTTCTACAGGTAAAATACAGACCAACAGAAGAAGCACCAAAAGATGATGGAAGAAATACACAGATCCACTGTATCAAAATTTACAGGTGATAAACCATTTCAGGAGGTAACATGATCAAGAGCCAATGGTATTAGAGGAAAAAATATAAGCTGTACTGTAGGCAGTGGTGGTGGTGGGGAAGTTCCTGGAATTACTAGAACACCAATTGAAGTATTTCAACAAGTCTATGGAATGCTGAAAGGTATCACTCTCCTATGCCCAGAATTTTGGGGTCTATCTAGCTGACCAATCAACTGGATAGGATCATATTCCAAAGGAAAAAAATGGAGAAATTATAAAAATGAAACAAAACAAAAGTATTAGTATCACATTTAAGTAAAACTTTGCAGAAGATAATTTAAAAATGACTGCAGCATTGCAGTGTCAGGGAGCTGCTGGAAACTTAAGCTAGATTCAGAAGAGGATATGGAGTGAAGCAGATCATTGCTGAAATCACATGCATCTTAGCAAGATCAGATAATACTAGTTAAGATATTTACCTGTGTTTCATTGATTATGCAAAGGCCTCTAACTGTGTGAATCTCAGTGCAAAGACTGGGAATTACAGCACACTTCACTGTGTACATGTGGTTCCTGTACTTAGATCAGGAGGCAATCAATTGGAGCAAAACGAATAACGTGTGACTTAAAATTATAAAAAGTATGTAGCAGGATTGTATCCCTTTACCATACTTGTACAAGCTATATGTGAGCCAATAATCTTAAAGGTTAGACTATATGAAGAATGGAAACAGCATTAGGATTAAAGGAAGACTCAGTAACAACTGGTGATATAGAGATGACATAACCTTGCTTGCTGGGAATGTAGAGGACTTACTGATGAATATAAAGGACTACAGTCTTCAGTATGGATTACAGTTTAGTGTAAAAGCAAAAACCCAACCTCAGTCTCATTGAGTTTGTTGTAACTCATAGCCATTCTAGAGAGGAGATTAGAAATGACCGTGTGGGTTTCTGAGACTCCACGGTGATAGAAAGCCTTGTTTTCCTCCCTCAGAATTCTTAGTGGTTTCACACTGCTGACCTTGAAGTAAGTAGCCGATCACGTAACCACTCCACCAACTGCATACGTAAATAATATAATGATAAATGGATAAAAGATTGAAGTTTCCACTTACAGCCATATTCCACATCAATGGAAGATGCAGTGAGGAAATAAAATGATATCTGGTGATGGGAAAAACTGCTGCAAAGATCTTTTTACCATGTTAAAGAACAAAGAAATAACTTCAAAGACTTCAGAGGGGCTGAAACACAAACTGGGGTATTTTCAGTTTTCTCAAATGCAATTAAAAGCTGGACAACAAATCAGGAAAGCTGGTGAAGAAGACACATTTGAATGATAGAATATGGAATATCCCATGCACTGTCAGAAGCACAAACCCATTTATCTTGGGGCAATGCTACCTAGAATTGTGCAGGGGAAGACTTCATCTGATGTCATTAGGTTTATTGGCTTGGTAAAGTAGAGTCAACAGAAAGTAGGCAGACCCCTGATGAAATAGATGGACAATGTGGCTTCATCAATGGACTCAAACATAGAAACAATGGTGATGCGGCATTGCTAGAAGAATGGGAGAGGACCAGGCAGTGCTTCCTTCTGTTGCACACAGGTCCAAGTTGACAGTCAGTGCCTAACAAGATAATGATGGTAATGTTTTAAGGCTCCCTGGTGGAGGCATGAGTAGACACGAGCTGTTTACCTAAATGATAGCGGTTTGAACTCATCAGAGCAATTCACTCTCCCCTGCAACAGTGGTTCTCAACCTCCCTATAATAGAGTTCTTCTGGTCTGGTGCCCCCCTAACCATAACATTTTTGTTACCGCTTCATAACTGTTATTTTGCTACCCACAAGTTGAGAACCCCAGTTCTACAAAGTTGCCGTGAGATGGGATATAATGGGTTCGTTTTGTTTTCTGCTAACGTTTTAAATACTGTGCAAATCTCTTTCCACAAAATCCTGTTAGAGGATTAGCTAGCAAACGTACCAAGGCTAGAACCAAATAAGAAACCTTGGTTTGGTTATTAAATATAAAAAAGAAAGAGCAGGGCTGAGCCCCGGTGGCGTAAGTGATTGAGTGCAGGATTGCTGCCAGCGGACTTGGTGATTCAAATCCAGCGGTGGCTCTCAGGAGCAGCACTGGGTAGTGCCCACAACCACCAGATGCAGTGATGTTCCTCCCCCACTCCAAAAAAAAAAAAAGAAAGAGCATCAGGTAAACAGAGAAATGAAGTAAAAGAAAGAACAGGCTTGAGGGAGTAGGGGACATTGAGCCACTACTCTGCAACTATGCAATCTGAATTACTTGAGGTTATACTAGTAGATCTGTTAGACTAAGTTAAAATTTACAGAGATGTTAAAAAAGACAATGTTCTGTAAAATATTTTATTATTACAAGAGTCACGTGTGGGTCAGCAGCACAGGCTATGCATTCCCCAGTGGATTAATAGCAAAATTGACCTGACCAAGCCCCTAGCATATCTTGGTCTTTAATCCATCACTAATCCCATCACCCACTCACTCAAATGCATGTCAAACTCTAATAGTGGGAACAGTTTGTTGATTATAATGCCTTCTTACTTCTCAGCCCTGAGCCATATTAAAAACACTTCTGCAACAGGGCTCTCAGCCACACCAATTAAGGAGAGAGTGGGGCCAGGTTGGGGGTATTTTAAACACACACAGGTGATCGCTACCTACAGCAACCATGGAGCAACTCAAGAGACCCATAACACTAAAAGTTCACCACAGAAATATTATAAGGCCTTTGCATTTGCCCTTCTTCTACTTCTTCTTCTTCTTCTTCTTCTTCTTCTTCTTCTTCTTCTTCTTCTTCTTCTTCTTCTTCTTAAATCATTTTCTTGGGGGCTCATACAACTTTTAGCAAAATCCATACTTCCATCCATTGTATGCAAAGCACATTTGTACCTCTGATGCCATCACCATTCTCAAAACAAATCTTTCCACTTAAACCCCTGGTATTGGCTCCTCCTTTTTCCATCTCCACTCTGCTCCCCCTCCTTCATGGACCCTTGATAATTTATAAACTATTATAAATTTGTCTTATTGAATGCTGTCTGGTGTCTCCCTTTGCCCACTTCCCCGTTGTCCGCACCCTAGGGAGGAGGTTATATATAGATCCTTATAATTGGTTTTCTCTTTCTGCTCTACCCTCTCTCCATTCTCCCGGTGTCACCACTCTCCCCACTGGTCCAAAAGGGATTATCTGTCCTGGATAACCCATGTTTCCCGTACTTATGTGTACCGGTGTACATCCTCTGGTCTAACCAGATTTGTAAGGTAGAATTTAGATCATGATGGAGGGAAAAAGCATTTTAGAACTTGAGGAAAATTGCATATTTCATCGTTGCTACACTGTGCCCTGACTGGTTCGTCTCCTCCCCACGACCTTTCTCTAAGGGGATGTCACTTACCATACAGATGGACCTTGCGTCCCCAATATATACCCCACCTCATTTATAATGATAAGATTTTTAGTTCTTTGATGCCCGATACCTGATCCCTTCAACACCTCGTGCTCACACAGGCTGGTGTGCTGCTTTCTAGTGGACTTTGTTGCTTCTGAGCTAGATGGCCACATGTTGACCTTCAAACCTTCAAAACCCCAGATGTTATATCTTTTTATAGCTGAGCAATATCAACTGTCTTCACCACAATTGCTTATGTACACCTTTGTCTTCAGTGAGCATATCAGGAAGGTGGGCATGCAATGATATTGTTTTTGTTCTTTGATGCCTGATAACTGCTTCATTGACACCTCCTGGTCACACAGGCTTCTGTGCTTCTTCCATGTGGACTTTATTGTTTCTGAGTTATATGACCACTTGTTTTCTCTGCCCTACTTTTTTTATGATTCCCATATTTCTCTGTGCCTTACGTACCTTGTTTCAGGCTTGAAGCCTTGGCCAGCACCACGAAGGAAAAACTGAATTGTCCCTGTTAGGACCTTCTGGATGAGTCACTGTTCTTGCGTGGCTAGTATCCTTGGCATATTGCCTACAGCCAATCTTGGACTTTTCTGGGCACTCATAAGATGACATTACAGGCTTGGAGACCTAGAACCCATGTGAGACTAAGAAAGCATTGTGAGCGAAAATGAACTTAGTTTTGAAAGAGAAAGTAGGTGTGCCGATCTGGGTGAATTAGAGAAACAAATCCATAGAAACCCTCATGTGTATAGGAAAGAATTTCATATGCAAGAGCAATTGAACATTGGGAAAACATTCCCAACCCAGTACAGTCCAAGATAATAAATCCAAAATTAGCCCATATGTCTGATATTGATCTATAAAGTCTTCTTCAGACTCATGAAATACATACAATGATGCCGAATGCAGAACAATCACAAGCCAGTGGATAGAAAATCTTTGGATTCAGTGGTGGGTGTAAGCATCTCAGTGCTGGCAGGGGTCTCCATGTAGCTTCTCTAGGTCTAGGACTCTGGCTACATCAGGGTAGGATCATATGGCTTCTCCTTAGGGATGTCTCTGCCAAGAAACTCCATTTTGTGAAAACTGCCTTGCAAGATGCTGACCTTTTGCTATAAGAGTACGCTTTCTCGCCAGAAGATGATTCAAGGTATGACTGCCAAATGTACATACACAACCTCCCTGTACAAGCCAAGAGATTACACATTCCCAATGACCATCAAATGTACATAAACAACCTCCCCACAATTCAATGCCCACCTGCTACTAGAGATTATGCATTCCTCTCAGAACACTCAACATATGACCATCGAAAGTATCAGACTGATAAGAAGTAACCAAGGCAACTGAGCGTCATGGGAATCTCCAAACTTTGCTTACCATGGTGTATAAAATCTGGACTTCAGCATTGGTTAAGTCAGAGAGCTAGGATCCAGGAGATATCAACTCCTATTCTCTCCAATTGGTGTCCAGGATGAACACACCAACGAAGGCATTGGCCATAATGGACTGGAACTTTTAACTTTAAAATGCTTGCTGAATTAACCTTTATGATTATATACTATTATACTTGTTTTCCATACTTTACTTCTACTTAACCCCTTCAAATTGTTTGATGTGTGATGTTTACAATCAATGTTCACAGTGAATAAACTGAACATTTGAAAATGTCATTGAGCATTCTCTAATCATTGCTTGCTCTCAAGGCAGTCTCTTAGGGAGTCAGTCTTGTCATTCAAGTCTCTCGGGCAGTGAGCGTTTCTCTCAGTCAGTAAAAAGTCTCCAAGGAAGTGAACTGAGAGAGATAGTGTCTCCTGCTTTCAAAAAGGAAGTACCAGAATTCTCAGGAGACGATCATGCCCACACAGAGGTCTCATTGGCTATCTCCACATTAACAGGATAGACTCCAGTCTCGTACTCTTTATCCTCAAACTGACACCAGATCAGTTGACTCCCAGATTAGGCATAGAACAAACATATTGTAGATGCATCAAGAGTTACATACCTGAAATATTGAAAGGTGAGAATAACTAAAAGTTGTTACCTAAATTAGCATTTAGTAAAATAAGACATTTTGATTTTCACTCTTAGACCATGACTAAATCTTTTGATAAGAAAATTATCTATAGGCACCTATTCCTTGAAGACATGTTGTATCAGTTATGTAGGAAAGAGAAGTTAT
Source organism: Nesogale talazaci (assembly GCA_004026705.1). Taxonomy (NCBI): domain Eukaryota; kingdom Metazoa; phylum Chordata; class Mammalia; order Afrosoricida; family Tenrecidae; genus Nesogale; species Nesogale talazaci. The sequence goes on along the minus strand of PVJH01001551.1, from coordinate 12,538 downwards.
GCTTCCACAGTGTTTGATACATCTTATGGTTTTGGTGATGCCACAGAACCTATACTAAATACATGTATATGCTGAATTCCTCAGAGGAAACATTTTTCTTGCCTATTTTTTGATACAGTGGTTTGTGAAGATTTCATTGGTATTAAACCAAAAGATGAAATGTTTTGTAGTGAATTCTGACTCATAGAGACTAACTGTATTAGTCTGGGTTGACTAAAACAAGTCCAGGATATATATGAAAGAGCATTATATCAAAGAATAATTATATATTAAGTATTATATATTAAGAAATCATCCCAGCCCAGATTCAAGTCCACAAGTCTGACATTAGCCCATATGTCTGATACTAGTTCACAAATTCCTTTTCAGATTCACGTAGCCACTCTCAATGAAGCAGAATACAGGAAGATCCCAGCTCAGTGGGGGAAAAGTCTGCCGGGTCCAATGACGATGGCAGTAGAAGAATCTTCAGGGCTTTGGCTGCCATCACTGTGGCTTCCGATGGCTTGTCAACAAGGAATGTGAAGCAGAGAAAGGGTATCCCACCTCCAGGAAGGAAGAAAGGAAGTTCCGAAAATCCTCATGAAAAGGCCACGCCAACAAGGAAGCATCATCAAGCTTTGACAGGCTAGACTTCTCCCTTTCACTCTATCAAGTTGACACGAGATTGTGAAACTACCACAGGGATCTCAAGCAAGAATTATGCTCCACAGGGTTTTCAATGGCTGATATTATGGACATTAATGCCCAGGACTATCAAGGCCCTTCTATATGGGTTTGAACATCCAGTCTTTCTATCAACAGACAGAAGTTAATTGCATTTTGCAGAGTGCAATTGGTGTTTTGCAGAGTGCAGTTAGTGTTAAGTCTTTAACACCTTTTGGGCACCTGATGACCTCAATAATTTAGGAAACAATGGTAACTACGTAGAAATTAAAAACATGGCTTAATTTTTACTTTCATATATTTATGTGGTATCTTTTATTTGTTCATGCTTTTACTTTTGTAAAATCCTAATATTCTTTATACAACACAATGAAAAGAAATAATGAAATAGGTAATGCATATATATGCCAAAAATTGTCACTAAGATGTACTCCAGTAGTTGAAAATTACTTCCTTAACTAACTACCATTTTTAGAGTTTTACATACTTTTTGAAGCAGATTTCACTGTCAATGTGCTCTTAGGCAATTATAAAAAACATTGTACCTAATTTTCAGAAAAATTGCTAAGTACCTTATATTTTAAATCTAAATGGACCTTCATTTTCTAAGAGCATGTATTCCTAACTGGGGTTTCAAGTAGAAGGCTTACTCAGGGTCAGATTTAACCATTAGTGTCAGTATCTAAAAACACTTTCACTTGTTCTCAGTATTCACATCAAAACTATGAGTTTAAAAACTGAGTTTAAAAAAAATCTTAATTCCGTTACTAAATGTAAACAGCTGTTCAATTTAATGGTAAGTTGGGAAATCATTATCTGTTTCAAACCTCTAGGTGGCCAATTCACAATTTGGATAGTTTTGTCTACATCTTACCTTTAGGTAGTACATGTTTGGAGGTATGTATTTGATTTAATCGATTGCCTCCCAACAACAAGTATGGGTGGGTGCACACTATTTAGGTTTGTGACATTTGATGAAATAGAATTGAGAAGCTGCTAGAGAGGATTTAATTAGTGGAACTATCAAACTTAAATCATGAATTAAAGTACACTCCCCCAAAATTGGCAAGAAAGAGAACATTGCACATACTCTCATCTCTTTATAATGTTCATCCTGCCTATATTTCAGTATTTCTCTGCATTACTCTTGGGACAGTGAATACTTGGAGTCAGAAGTTAAGCAGTTCACAGATTATGAGATAAAAGTGAAGAGGAGAAATGGGAGGCTAAATAAATAATGGATGGCAGTTTAGTCCATTTTCATAACATAAGGCTTTGTGTTCACTACAATTATAATTAGATTACATAAAAAAGTAGTTCCTCAATCACACTAGCTACATTTCAAGTGCCTGCAACCACACTGAATTCACTGCCAGCAACTCAGTGCAGACTCTTGGTGATCCCCTGTGGTGTTCTGAGACTCTAACAGTCTCTGGGAGTAGAAATCCCATTCTTGTGAAAGCGATTGGATTACATGTGGATTCCAGTCCAGTATGTAACTACTACCCCGCCAGGGGTTCCTGCCAGGTAGTTCCTACATGAAAAAGATATAATCGATGTGAATCATAGCAGAAAGCCTTTTTGGATCACACTTGTTTCATACAAAGAAGATTCCACAACATGCCAAATCTTCAAAAGGAATGCCTTAATTCTACTACTTTTCATTCCTTAGACACACTTTGGTTGGGGAATCAGCTACAAATGATAGCTAACAACTAGTCTATCCAGGAGATTTTAGAATTTATTCCACTTCTCACTTTTGTGCATAACTTTCAGAGACAACAATTTTTCAATGATAAGATTGACGTAGGAATTAGTTTTTCGCTTACCTAATGGTCACAATAAGGAACCCCAGTAGTATAGACTGGGACCCTGGTGGCATCCTGGTTGTACATAAGGCTGCTAACTGCAAGATCAGAACTTTGTTTTTTTAAATCATGGTATCGGGTGCTCTTACAGCTCTTCTAACATTCCATACAGCAATTATATCAGGCATATTTGTACATATGCTGCCATCATCATTTTCTAAACATTTTTTTTCCATTTGAGCCCTTGGTAATAGCTCTTCTTTTTCCTCTCCCTCTCCCTGCTTCCACCATCATGACTCCTTGATAAATGATAAATTATTATAATTTTCATATGTTTACACCCATGGTTGTCTCCTGTCACCCACTTTTTTATTGTTTATCCCTGGGATGGGGTGGGGTGGATTGTACATCCATCATTGCAAGGGGTTCCCCCTTCCTCCCTGCCCGCCCCCCTTTCCCCTATCCTCCTTATTTCACTACTCCCATTTCTGTTCCAGGGTCAGCACTTTGACCACCAGCCACTCCTCAGGAGAAAGACAAGGCTTCCTACTCCCATGCAGGGTTCTCCGGTCTCAGAAAAGGAAAACCACACGGGACCTTGATTCTGTCCAATAGTGTCTGTATGAGTTGGAGTCAACTTCATGGCAGTGAGTTTGGTTTGGCTTGAGTAGCGTAGAGGGCTACACATTGAGCTGCAAACCCCAAGGTAAGTAGTTCAGGCCCACCTCTGTAGGAGAACGATTAGGCTGTCTGTTCTCATAAATACTTAGGATCTTGGAAACCCAAAGGGGTCATTGTACTTTGTTCTGTAGGATCACTGTGAGTCAGAACTTTTCATTGCTGGCAATGAACAACAACAAAAAGTCACAAATAATTCACTATTTTAGATTGTTTCATTCAACTCTACCTTCTCATGCCAAATTCTTTCTATAAAAAAGCAGCCAAGGTTGGATATATTTTCCTTCCACTTAAATTGGTTATGTTTTCGAGGAGTTGAGATAATTTCCATTTAGATAAGTATTGTCAGAGACTTGAAAACACTGTCATATGAGTAAACATGTGGGCCAGGACCTGAGACTCAGCAATGGAAATGAATAAGACATGTCCCTGCCCTTGCGAACCTGGTAGTCAATGAAGAAGACAGGAAATAAGTACATGCATAATATAATGTGTGTGAATGTGGAGGTTCTCACAGTGGAACTGACACCTTAAGGAGATAAGTGAATATTGAATAGGACAAAATTATGCAAAGATTTGGAAGCAACAGAAATGTTTGGGGAAAAAGTGTTAATCATTCTGTGCTACATTGTTCTTTTAGTTTAAGCAGGGTGCTAAGTACCTGTGCTTATCTCATCTGCCTTACTTTTGGTATAGGTATTATTTCTCTTATCCCTGTTTTAATGGATGAGTAAACTAGTGATTAAAGATGTGAAGTGACTTGTAAAAGATCACATTCTAATATCTGAGGAAAATTGAATTTTCATTTGAAAAATCTGATCCCAGAAATGGGGTTCTGAAACAAACACTAGGTTGCTGCTTCCCCCTTTTAAGTTGAACATTTTCATAAGAATTTGGACATTGTTCAGATGACCTCCTTAACGTAAGACTCTCTGTTTTGCTTAGTTATGGTTAGTCCATAATGTTAGCTTTATATGTGGGGATCAGTTAACATTCACTTATGTGGCAGTCATGTGCTTATGTTAATTTTATGATTGAGATGTAGGTGTGGAGTTTAGCCATTGAGATAGCCATTGAGTAGCCAATGAAGCCTCTATGGGGGCCTGGCTTTCCCCTGAGACTTCTGGGAAATCTTGCGATATTTCCCTTGTGAAGATGAGAAGCAATCTTCCCCAGTTGTTGAGAGTTAGTTTCATAGATGATTAATCACGGACAAGACAAGATGGCAGCGTCTGAGGAGCTGGAGAGGCCATACGGCTTGGCCCTGATGCAGCCAGACCTCTGAAGGTGGAGAGGCCACGTGGAGACCCCTGCCAGTGATGCGTTGCTTCTGCCACCACTGGATGCTGTTGATGAACCCTGAGCCCTGGAAGTGAGGAGCCACGAGGATTCTGCCAGCGCCGGGATTCTGCACCCACTGGCCTGTGACTTCATGAGTCGGAAGGAGACATTATTGAGTGGTATTGGGCATATGGGCTAATATTGGACTTATGACTTTGAGCTGGACTGGGTTGGGATGCTTTCTCAGTGTTCCATTCCTTTTGTATATAAACCATTCCCCTATGTCCATATGCTTCTCTATGAAATTTGTTCCTCTAGTCTACCCGGACTAACACACTTAATAAGACTGAATATATATTGACGAGCAGATTTTTCTTTTTTTGAGCAATGACTATCTTCATGCCTCTTGGACAGAGTCTCAGCATATGACTGGCAGATCAATTATGTATGAGTTATCAAGAATGATTGTTAGACTATCAAAACTTAAACCTCACTTCGAAATCAGAATCGTTGGGAGTCCAGAATCTTATGTTTAAGTACCTACCTAGGTTTTCCTTTTATAGACTAAGCGTTAGATTGAGTTTCCTAGGACCACTTGTCCCTGTGAACCAAGCCATTGGGTGTCCACTGCCTGACTTAAGCTGTCCTTTCTTTTTTTAGATATAAATCATTTTACTGGGCGCTCTTACAACATTCTAAACATCATTCATATCAAGCACATTTGTGCATATGTCTCCATTATCATTTTCTAAACATTTTCTTTCTACTTGAACCCTTGGTATCACTTCCTCTCTTTTCCCTTGAAAAATTATAAATTATTATTACTTTCATATCTTACACCATCACTGTCTCATTTAATCCACATTTCTATTGTTTGTCCCCCTTGGGTGGGGCAGGGGGGGTTATGCATTGACCATTGAGTTTGATTGTCACTTTCTTAACCTTCTCCTCCCGCCTTGCCCCTTCTCTCATGGTATTGCTACTCCCATTTTTGTTCCTGGGGGTTTTATCTTTTCTGAATTATGTGTGTTGAGAGTGCTTATCTGTACCAGTGTACATGCTCTGGTCTAGTGGGGTTTATAAGGTAGAACTGGGGTCATGATAGTGAGAGAGGGAAAGCATTAAAGAATTATAGGAATGTTGTGTGTTTCTTTGATGCTATACTGCACCCTGGCTGCCTTGTCTCTTCCTTATGACCTTTCTGTGAGGGATGTCCAATTGTTTACAAATGGGTTTTGGGTCTCCACTCTGACCATCCTTGTTCTCACTGAAATGATTGTTTTGTGTTTTCTGATACCGGATCCTGTTGACACCTCATCATCATACAGACTGGTGTGCTTCTTCTACGTGGGCTTTGCTACTTCCTTGCTAGATGGCTGCATATTTAACTTCAAGTCTTTATAGGCCCCAGGTGCTAAATCTTCTAACAGCTGGGCACCATCAGCTTTCTTCACGACATTTGCTATGTACCTCTTTAGACTTCAGCAATTGTGTGGAGAAGGTGAGTGTCACAGAATGCTAGGTTATTTGGACAGTGTTCTTACATGGAGGGAGGAGTTGAGTTGAGACCCAATATCTGTCTGCTGCCTTAATACTCAACATATAAATATATGTAAAGGCCTATATTCTTATCATTATAAATATTTTTACATATGGGCTTGTGTATATTTGTATCTTTATAAATGTCTTTGCCTCCTAGTTATTTGCTCTATTTCTTTTTACTTTCCTCCTGTCCACTATCATGTTTGACTTTCATTTGACTCTCAGTAATTATTTTAGCTACATATCACTTGGTCAACCCCCTCCAGGCATTCTACACCCTCTTGACCATTGATTTTAGATCTCTTGTTGTTTCTTTGCCCCTGGGTTTGTCGCCTTCCTCCCTTTCTCCCATCTCCCCCTCTCCTATTTCTACCCAGACTATCTGTCTTATTGTTTTCTCCTTGGGATTATTTATCTTGCCTCTCTTATATAGATAGTCATAAAAAAGAAGAAGAAGATATAAAACCAGGGAATATAAATAGTTCCAGATCTGTCTACTGATCCTTATGTATGTTTTCTGATAGGGTCTGATGAGGTACCAAGCCCTGCCCTCCAAGTCTGAGGTCTATGTTCATGATTCCTCAGGGACTTCATTACTTGACTCCCTATACTGCTTTCTTGTGCTCCCTTAGTGTTTGCAGTGGTGTGGGAGGGTCAGCCTGGGCACAATTCCAGCACTGTGTCTCCAGTGTTGTCTCCTGCAGTGCTGTGGGTCAGTGGTCCTATCTCATGGGGGGGCCAGCCCTGCAGTCTTCTGCTCTGAACACTAATATCATCCTCGGTACTTGGTGGGCCATGATGCGGTCCGCTCTTTCTCTTTCCCCCTCTCTCTTTCCTTCTTAGTTTGCTCCTCTGTGGCCTGGACAGACCTGCAACTCTCCTCAGGCTATATCTTCAGCGCTTTCCTCTGGGGGAGGAGTCGAGGTAGCTGGGAGTGAAGCCAGCTCCGCAAACCTCTCTGTAAAATTGCTGCTTCATACTGGTATGTTGCCTTCAAGGTTTGGCATACTCGACCGAAGTCTGGCCTCTCTCTCCCTTTCCTGTGGAGATGTCAACAACACCCTCTCCTGTCAATCCATATTTTCATTGCTGTGTTTCTTCCACTTCCACTCAGCAAGGGAGTCCAGGTTGTCACCCAGTGAGCACCCCAGACTGCCCACAAGCTTGCTTTAGTTTCAGGCTTGGGGATTGGTTCTCTGGGCACTGACTTTTCCAGCCACAGTGTGTCCTCGGGCAAATTGCTTGTACAAAATTAAACAAGCCAAACGCAGCTTTCCCCCCTTCACTCTTTCCTCCAGCAGGCCAAGTTGGACCCACGTGTCTTTTCCAATGCAGATATCCTGATGCTCAAGACACTGGATTGGGGAAGTAGGGATTAGCATGAAAAGATAAGCCTCTCACTCTCTAACAGTGGTGCTCAACTTTCCTAATGCTGAGACCCTTTCATACAGTTCCTCATGGTGTGGTGACCCCCCAACCATAAATTTTTTTTTTGTTGCTACTTCATGCCTGTAATTTTGCTACTTTTATAAATCAGGTAACCCTGTGAAAGGGTCTTTTGACTCCCAAAGGGGTTGCGACACACAGGTTGAGAACCACTGCTCTATAATGATTTGAAACAAGTCTGTTTCTATCAGTTCACCTAGCAAATCTAATTATAAAAGCTAAAGGCAACAGGTGTATTCGTTCTCTAATCATAATTTTTAGTAGTGATATATATCACCCATTATGTCTTTAATAGTAGGTAGTAGACAACAATATAATCCAAGTACAGTCAGATCCTAAACATATTTCTTTTTAGTCTTTACAAAAACCTTTGGAGTTTATTATGTTTTCATTCATTTATCTATCTATTCTTCTATTTGTTCATTTTAACAGTTTTATTGGGACATAATGTACATATCATTTAATTCAATAGTTAAAGTTGTACAATCATTACTGCTATCAATTTTTAAACATTTTCTTCTTTCTTCTACTTCCTGTTATTAGCTCCCCATTCCTTTCTGCCCAACCTCCTCTGCCACACCTCCAAGAAATTTTTAATATAGTTACTGAATCTAAAGCATTCAAATTCAAATTTCTCAAAGACTATCCCATTCCTCTGCTTATGGCCTTGGGCCAGACTTCCTATCAGCTATTTTGTCTCAGGGAGGTATCGTGCTTTTGCCCTGGGGAACTCAAAAAGCAACTGCATTGCCAGGTCCCATTTTTCTCTCACTGAACGCCATACTTTCCCTTCTCACTCCACATAGCAACTGAATAGACCATGTGAAGACCAAACCTGATCTCCTCTGACTACCCAAAGGAGGATAATTCAGTTCCCCCAGATTGCTATAAAGCAGAGGTCAGGCACGCCTCTATTTATTCAAAAAATATTAATATTAAAAAGTGCCCCAACACAGTCCAATTCAAGCTCATGGGTCCGATGCTAGTCAGAGGACCCCAGCTGCCAGTGGAGAAAGCAGAGCGGTGAAGGGGGGAAGTTGGAAGATCACAAGCCAGTGGGTGCAGAGCCACGTGTATCTAATGTCTGTAAGAACATAGCAGTGTGCCATTGTTCTCCTGGTAGCAGAACACATAGGTTACCAACACCAGAGTCAGATACACAACCTAGGCAAGCAGGAAACAGAGAGGTGCACAAAAGAGACATTCCCAAGGTCTTGTCTTATAAAACACCCACATCCCCAAGGAGGCATCACTAAACTGTGACATTGTTGATAGACTGGGCTCCACGCCTACCTCCACATAGGCACCATCACTACACAGACCAAGGAAACACAGTACTCGCCTGCCCCCTCTCTCCGAAGAGCCATTCTCTTCTTTGTCATGCTGATATCCTGATTTTGCTGCTTGGGCCCTGGGAACAAAGTGTTCCCGAAAGAGTGCCTCAGCTAGCAGTGGAGTTGTGCTTGATCTAACCAACAAGGACATTTCAGCATCTTCTCCAGTGACTGGTTTAGAGAGTCATTTCTGACTAAAGGGATATCTCTAGCAGGATTATCTGGAAACAGTTTTGTTCTATTTGAGAGCAGGATGCATTCCAACACGGGACTTGTTGGTCGGAGAAAGTGATGTCATGAGCTTTCAGCTTTCACAGAGGAAATGTATGAGAGACAGTTGAGCAGAAGAACCCTGACAGTTTGAAGACGTAGTGGATCCTCTTATGCAGCTTGAGGTTGCTTACCTCCTGATTTTCTGTTTGGAGAGACAGTAACTTCCCCTATATTTTCCGCCATTGTGTTAGCAATAGTCTGATGCTAGCGGAGAAGAGCCTGTTAATCAATACATTAGGAGAACACTACGCCTATTTAGAAATAAACAAACAAATAAACACACACACACACACACACACACACACATACCTGGGTTAGAAACTGAAACTTTACAGTGTCTGCTGGTTTTTATGATATTAGAACTTTTGTTGATTCAAAAAGGTCATTCAACATAAGCACTTTTCTGAACCTATATTATCCTTTGATGAAAAGTGCACTTCATAGAAGGAGCACTTAGAGAAATGAAAACTTATATTCACACAAAAGCTTGCACATGACCATTCATTGCAGTCCAAAACAAGTTAATCTGGACGTCCTTTCACAGGTGAACGATTGCATTGTGCTGCAGCCATGCCACGGAAGAGCCCTCAGCAATAGAAGGGAATGAACTCTTGACACCCACCAGGACATTTTACAGACATGGTGTTGTGTGTATAAGCCCCAGTGGTACAGTGGTTATGCACTCAGTTGCTAGCCCTGAAATTGGTGCTTGGAACCTACCAGCTGCTCTACAAGAGAGGTCATCACAGCTCACCCTGTAAATACTGAACGCCTTGGATGTGCTATAAGGCATTTCTGCTTATCTATTCAACAGAGGCATCTTTGTGGTGTTTTAATTTTTATGCTGGGTGGATAAAAAAAAGTCCATCTTAAAGGCTAGATACTATATTATTTAACTTATAGAACATGCTCAAATGGCAATGCTTTAGAGATGGGGAAAAGATTAGTGGTTGCCAGGGGACTGGGACATGGAGTAGTTTAGAACTGGGTAACAAGATTAAGAGACAGAGGGTGTTGTTTTGATGAAATAGTTTTGTATCTTGGTGGTTTGGTGATGACTACATAAATCTATATGAAATAAAATGGCCTAAAACAGTACACACAAATAAATGCAGGCTTTAAAAAGGGGGGCATTTAGACTAGCTAACAATATTGTACTAATGCAAGTTTCCTGGTTTGATATTATCCTACAACTATATAATATACCACCATCATAGGAAGTTAAATTAAAAATAAGCAAGACTGTGCTATTTTTGTAACTTCCTGTGACTCTATGATTATTTCAAACTGAAACGTTGGAAGAAAAAAAACCTGCATTCAATCTGCCTAGAATTGCAAAGATTGTTTTAAATACCAGAGACATGACATAGGCTATTTTCACTCCAGTTAATCATTTTAAAGGCAAGCACACTTCTGAGAGTTTCAGAAAAATGTGATGGATCCATCGGCAGGTGTAGTAGACTGGTATAAATACATTTTGGGGTGATGATGATGATAACAGCCATTCTTAGGAGAGGTCAGGAATATTTTCTTAGGAAAATATTCACCATAATTATGATCTTGCCGGAGTTGGTCTAGACTAGAGTTTACCTGTCCCCATTGCACAAAGGACACTGCTGACCAATTTTTGAAAAGCTGCAGAAGGAAAATATAAACAAAACACCCTTTGCAAATAAAACCAAGAGCCAGATAATGATTCCATTGCTCTGTTCCTCTGCAGGATACCTCTGCATTGTGTCCTAATAGCAAATGTTGGCACAGGGGTAACGCACATCTCCTTTCTTCCCTAGGAAACTGGGTACAAATAAAAAAAAAAAAAAAGAAACAACAGCATTGGAATTTAAATTCTTCATCCTGAGGCAGTTGATTTTTTAAAAATTTTCTTTCCTTGACCTTTGTTTTATCAGCCATGGGGCATGTGGGCATGCACTGAGATTAGAAATCACCATTCGAACATAGTGGCTTCCCTTAAGTAACTGCCAAGTTCTTTTCATCTATAATCCTGAGACTTCAAATCCAGCAATTCGTTCTGAAGCAAAAGTGATAAAGGAAACTTAAACCAAAGGCAGATTCTCATCCTCCTTAGGTGGTGCCACTTGTAAAGCAGAGGAGGACCTGGAAATGAGCCTTCTTCTGTAGGGAGAATTGAGTTCTGAATGTTGAAAAGTTCCCAAAGTACTTGAATGTCTTTCTTGTGGCATCTCTTTGAGGGCTACCATCCCATACATGTACATAATGCAGAGGAGAATGAAGGCAACTACCAGAATAATTTGGGTCTTCCCCAAATCCTTCTTCTCCCAATTATGTATACATTGTGGACACAGGTGTGAAAAGAACAACTCACTTCATTGTCATTTTATGTGTGATTATGTAAAACAGTACTGGAATTTGTAGAAAATCCATGCTTTATTACCTCCATAGAAAATAGCAAATATATCAAGAGTTTTATGTCCAAATATAAATAGCAAATATAATGCACACTTTTGCACAACACAGCATAATGATTTCGATGCAGTGACATCGTTTGGCATACTGAGGGATCTACTTGGTGGATTTAGGAAAAATAATTGGTTCTACTAATATGTCGATAAAGGTGGGTATGCCAGGTCTTTCACTTATGGGCTTTGTGATCTTGGAAAAGTAACCTACTTAAACCCCATTATTACCTACTTGAAATGGAGATAAAGGTCACCACTTCACGGGGTTGTGTGGAGGACTAAATTGTTTCATTCACGTGCAGCTCTACACAGTGTTTGGCGCAGGAGAGACTTTAAAAAGCTCTTGCCAAAAGAAAGATCTCAACTCTCTTGAGAGTTGTAAGCTCCATCTGGATCCAAAATGTTTCTCTAAGTTATTTCTTAAGATAGCTTTTGCTCCAAGAGCAGAGGGTTATTTTGAGCAAGGTTAACCCAAGGTCTTTGGGTTCGTCCATCACTAACTGTATCAGCTGCTAAAGGAAAGAATAAAGGGGAGTGTAAACCCACCCAAAGGGACTGCAGAAAACAAGCCTGACAATCTGCCACTGAAAGGTCACAGCCTTTCAGTCCTCAAGCAAGGACTCCCTCTGCACACTAGGGTGGCTGTGACTCAGGATCAACCCTTCAGCACCAGCAGTTGTTAGTGCTACAGCTCAAGGTGCCTGGGAAATGCTCACAGATTGAGAATTGCCCCAACTCCAGAATCATTCATTCAGAATCTTCCAGTATGACCCTGATACTCTGAATATTAAGTTTCTAGATATAGAACTAATTTAACTAATGTATGCAGAGTACTTTTGACCACACAGGTAATATTTACAAAATATGAGTCTATCAACAAATCAGCTCCGACTCACTAAATAAATGCTGTTCAGGTTTCCGAGACTGGGCATCTATCTGCAGATGTAAAGATATATATATAGTAGCGTTTCTAAGAGGAAATCCAACCATTAAAAGAGGATGCTTATTGTGGAGTTTAGAAGATGAAACTGCAAAAAAATTCTCAGAAGTCATTGTATTTGGTATACAAAAA